>OW121688.1:5255374-5785432 GCA_933228735.2 Amblyteles armatorius | reverse complement strand
TGTAGGCAATCCAGCTCGTATTAAAAGACCACAAACTCGTTATTCTTTGTAAATACGCGAGATTCATGCATTTCCAGCCGCTGAACAAGAACCAAACGATTGCAAAGTCGCTTTTTAACGAAATCGAACGATTGAGTTTCGCGCTCGCTGTAGGCGTTCCAGCTCGTTTTATACGATCAAAAACTCTTTATTCTATGCAAATACGCAAGATTCATGCATTTCGAGCCGCCAAACAAGCACCGAACGACTGCAAAGTCGCTTTTTAACGTGATCGAACGATTGAGTTTCGCACTCGCTGTAGGCGTTTCAGCTACTTTTATACGATCACAAACTCGTTATTCTTTGCAAATACGCGAGATTCATGCATTTCCAGCCGCTGAACAAGAACCAAACGATTGCAAAGTCGCTTTTTAACGAAATCGAACGATTGAGTTTTGCGCTCGCTGTAGGCGTTCCAGCTCGTTTTATACGATCAAAAAACTCGTTATTTTATGCAAATACGCAATATTCATGCATTTCGACCCGCTAAACAAGCACTAAATGACTGCAAAGTCGCTTTACAACGAAATCGAACGATTGAGTTTCGCACTCGCCGTAGGCGTTCCAGCTCGTATTATAAGATCACAAACTCGTTATTTTATGCAAATACGCAAAATTCATGCATTTCGAGCCGCTAAACAAGCACTAAACGACTAAAAAGTAACTTTTTAACGAAATCGCACAATTTAGTTTTGCGCTCGCTGTAGGCGTTCAAGCTTCTTTTATACGATCAAAAACTCTTTATTCTATGCGAATACGCAAGATTCATGCATTTCGAGCTGCTAAACAAGCACCAAACGACTGCAAAGTCGCTTTTTAACGAAATCGAACGATTGAGGTTCGCACTCGCTGTAGGCATTCCAGCTCGTATTATAAGATCACAAACTCGTTATTCTTTGCGAATACGCAAGATTCATGCATTTCGAGCCGCTAAACAAGCACCAAACGACTGCAAAGTCGCTTCTTAACGAAATCGAACGATCGAGTTTCGCGCTCGCTGTAGGCGTTCCAGCTCCTTTTATACGATCAAAAACTCTTTATTCTATGCAAATACTCGAGATCCATGCATATCGAGCCGCCAAAAAAGCACCGAACGACTGCAAAGTCGCTTTTTAACGAAATCGAACGATTGAGTTTCGCACTCGCTGTAGGCGTTCCAGCTCGTTTTATACGATCAAAAACTCTTTATTCTATGCAAATACGCAAGATTCATGCATTTTGAGCCGCCAAAGAAGCACCGAACGACTGCAAAGTCGCTTTTTAACGTGATCGAACGATTGAGTTTCGCACTCGCTGTAGGCGTTTCAGCTCCTTTTATACGATCAAAAACTCTTTATTCTATGCAAATACGCAAGATTCATGCATTTCGAGCCGCCAAACAAGCACCGAACGACTGCAAAGTCGCTTCTTAACGTGATCGAACGATTGAGTTTCGCACTCGCTGTAGCCGTTCCAGCTCGTATTATAAGATCACAAACTCGTTATTCTTTGCAAATACGCAATATTCATGCATTTCAAGCCGCTGAACAAGAACCAAACGATTGCAAAGTCGCTTTTTAACGAAATCGAACGATTGAGTTTCCCACTCGCTGTAGGCGTTCCAGCTCGTATTATAAGATCACAAACTCGTTATTCTTTGCAAATACGCGAGATTCATGCATTTCCAGCCGCTAAACAAGCACCGAACGACTGCAAAGTCGCTTTTTAACGAAATCGAACGATTGAGTTTCGCACTCGCTGTAGGCGTTCCAGCTCGTATTAAAAGATCACAAACTCGTTATTTCTTGCAAATACGCGAGATTCATGCATTTCCAGCCGCTGAACAAGAACCAAACGATTGCAAAGTCGCTTTTTAACGAAATCGAACGATTGAGTTTCGCGCTCGCTGTAGGCGTTCCAGCTCGTTTTATACGATCAAAAACTCTTTATCCTATGCAAATACGCAAGATTCATGCATTTCGAGCCGCCAAACAAGCACCGAACAACTGCAAAGTCGCTTTTTAACGTGATCGAACGATTGAGTTTCGCACTCGCTGTAGCCGTTCCAGCTCGTATTATAAGATCACAAACTCATTATTCTTTGCAAATACGCAATATTCATGCATTTCAAGCGGCTGAACAAGAACCAAACGATTGCAAAGTCGCTTTTTAACGAAATCGAACGATTGAGTTTCCCACTCGCTGTAGGCGTTCCAGCTCGTTTTATACGATCAAAAACTCTTTAATCTATGCAAATACGCAAGATTCATGCATTTTGAGCCGCCAAACAAGCACCGAACGACTGCAAAGTCGCTTTTTAACGAAATCGAACGATTGAGTTTCGCACTCGCTGTAGGCAATCCAGCTCGTATTAAAAGACCACAAACTCGTTATTCTTTGCAAATACGCGAGATTCATGCATTTCCAGCCGCTGAACAAGAACCAAACGATTGCAAAGTCGCTTTTTAACGAAATCGAACGATTGAGTTTCGCGCTCGCTGTAGGCGTTCCAGCTCGTTTTATACGATCAAAAACTCTTTATCCTATGCAAATACGCAAGATTCATGCATTTCGAGCCGCCAAACAAGCACCGAACAACTGCAAAGTCGCTTTTTAACGTGATCGAACGATTGAGTTTCGCACTCGCTGTAGCCGTTCCAGCTCGTATTATAAGATCACAAACTCATTATTCTTTGCAAATACGCAATATTCATGCATTTCAAGCGGCTGAACAAGAACCAAACGATTGCAAAGTCGCTTTTTAACGAAATCGAACGATTGAGTTTCCCACTCGCTGTAGGCGTTCCAGCTCGTATTATAAGATCACAAACTCGTTATTCTTTGCAAATACGCAATATTCATCCATTTCAAGCCGCTAAACAAGCACCGAACGACTGCAAAGTCGCTTTATATCGAAATCTAACAATTGAGTTTTGCGCTCGCTGTAGGCGTTCCAGCTCGTTTTATACGATCAAAAACTCATCATTTTATGCAAATACTCGAGATCCATGCATTTCGAGCCGCCAAAAAAGCACCGAACGACTGCAAAGTCGCTTTTTAACGTAATCGAACGATTGAGTTTCGCACTCGCTGTAGGCGTTTCAGCTCGTATTAAAAGATCACAAACTCGTTATTCTTTGCAAATACGCGAGATTCATGCATTTCCAGCCGCTGAACAAGAACCAAACGATTGCAAAGTCGCTTTTTAACGAAATCGAACGATTGAGTTTCCCACTCGCTGTAGGCGTTCCAGCTCGTATTATAAGATCACAAACTCGTTATTCTTTGCAAATACACAATATTCATGCATTTCAAGCCGCTAAACAAGCACCGAACGACTGCAAAGTCGCTTTATATCGAAATCGAACAATTGAGTTTTGCGCTCGCTGTAGGCGTTCCAGCTCGTTTTATACGATCAAAAACTCATCATTTTATGCAAATACGCAAGATTCATGCATTTCGAGCCGCTAAACAAGCACCAAACGACTGCAAAGTCGCTTTTTAACGAAATCGAACGATTGAGTTTCGCACTCGCTGTAGGCGTTCCAGTTCGTATTATAAGATCACAAACTCGTTATTTCTTGCAAATACGCGAGATTCATGCATTTCCAGCCGCTGAACAAGCACCAAACGACTGCAAAGTCGCTTTTTAACGTAATCGAACGATTGAGTTTCGCGCTCGCTGTAGGCGTTCCAGCTCGTTTTATGCGATCAAAAACTCATCATCTTATGCAAATACGCAAGATTCATGCATTTCGAGCCGCCAAACAAGCATTAAACGACTGCAAAGTCGCTTTTTGACGAAATCGAACGATTGAGTTTCGCGCTCGCTGTAGGCGTTCCAGCTCGTATTGTAAGATCACAAACTCGTTATTCTTTGCGAATACGCAAGATTCATGCATTTCAAGCCGCTGAACAAGCACCAAACGACTAAAAAGTAACTTTTTAACGAAATCGCACAATTTAGTTTTGCGCTCGCTGTAGGCGTTCCAGCTCCTTTTATACGATCAAAAACTCTTTATTCTATGCGAATACGCAAGATTAATGCATTTCGAGCTGCTAAACAAGCACCAAACGACTGCAAAGTCGCTTTTTAACGAAATCGAACGATTGAGTTTTGCACTCGCTGTAGGCAATCCAGCTCGTATTAAAAGATCACATACTCGTTATTCTTTGTAAATACGCGAGATTCATGCATTTCCAGCCGCTGAACAAGAACCAAACGATTGCAAAGTCGCTTTTTAACGAAATCGAACGATTGAGTTTAGCGCTCGCTGTAGGCGTTCCAGCTCGTTTTATACGATCAAAAACTCTTTATTCTGTGCAAATACGCAAGATTCATGCATTTCGAGCCGCCAAACAAGCACCGAACGACTGCAAAGTCGCTTTTTAACGAAATCGAACTATTGAGTTTCCCACTCGCTGTAGGCGTTCCAGCTCGTATTATAAGATCACAAACTCGTTATTCTTTGCAAATACGCAATATTCATGCATTTCAAGCCGCTAAACAAGCACCAAACGACTGCAAAGTCGCTTTTTAACGAAATCGAACGATTGAGTTTCGCACTCGCTGTAGGCGTTCCAGCTCGTTTTATACGATCAAAAACTCTTTATTCTATGCAAATACGCAAGATTCATGCATTTTGAGCCGCCAAAGAAGCACCGAACGACTGCAAAGTCGCTTTTTAACGTGATCGAACGATTGAGTTTCGCACTCGCTGTAGGCGTTTCAGCTCCTTTTATACGATCAAAAACTCTTTATTCTATGCAAATACGCAAGATTCATGCATTTCGAGCTGCCAAACAAGCACCGAACGACTGCAAAGTCGCTTTTTAACGTAATCGAACCATTGAGTTTCGCACTCGCTGTAGGCGTTTCAGCTCGTATTAAAAGATCACAAACTCGTTATTCTTTGCAAATACGCGAGATTCATGCATTTCCAGCCGCTGAACAAGAACCAAACGATTGCAAAGTCGCTTTTTAACGAAATCGAACGATTGAGTTTCGCGCTCGCTGTAGGCGTTCCAGCTCGTTTTATACGATCAAAAACTCTTTATTCTATGCAAATACGCAAGATTCATGCATTTCGAGCCGCCAAACAAGCACCGAACGACTGCAAAGTCGCTTTTTAACGTGATCGAACGATTGAGTTTCGCACTCGCTGTAGCCGTTCCAGCTCGTATTATAAGATCACAAACTCGTTATTCTTTGCAAATACGCAATATTCATGCATTTCAAGCCGCTGAACAAGAACCAAACGATTGCAAAGTCGCTTTTTAACGAAATCGAACGATTGAGTTTCCCACTCGCTGTAGGCGTTCCAGCTCGTATTATAAGATCACAAACTCGTTATTCTTTGCAAATACGCAATATTCATGCATTTCAAGCCGCTAAACAAGCACCGAACGACTGCAAAGTCGCTTTATATCGAAATCGAACAATTGAGTTTTGCGCTCGCTGTAGGCGTTGCAGCTCGTTTTATACGATCAAAAACTCATCATTTTATGCAAATACTCGAGATCCATGCATTTCGAGCCGCCAAAAAAGCACCGAACGACTGCAAAGTCGCTTTTTAACGTAATCGAACGATTGAGTTTCGCACTCGCTGTAGGCGTTTCAGCTCGTATTAAAAGATCAGAAACTCGTTATTCTTCGCAAATACGCAAGATTCATGCATTTCGAGCCGCCAAACAAGCATTAAACGACTGCAAAGTCGCTTTTTAACGAAATCGAACGATTGAGTTTCGCACTCGCTGTAGGCGTTCCAGCTCGTGTTATAAGATCACAAACTCGTTATTCTTTGCAAATACGCAATATTCATGCATTTCAAGCCGCTAAACAAGCACCGAACGACTGCAAAGTCGCTTTTTAACGAAATCGAACGATTGAGTTTCGCACTCGCTGTAGGCGTTCCAGCTCGTATTAAAAGATCACAAACTCGTTATTTCTTGCAAATACGCGAGATTCATGCATTTCCAGCCGCTGAACAAGAACCAAACGACTGCAAAGTCGCTTTTTAACGAAATCGAACGATTGAGTTTCGCGCTCGCTGTAGGCGTTCCAGCTCGTTTTATACGATCAAAAACTCATCATTTTATGCAAATACGCAAGATTCATGCATTTCGAGCCGCCAAACAAGCATTAAATGACTGCAAAGTCGCTTTTTAACGAAATCGAACGATTGAGTTTCGCACTCGCTGTAGGCGTTCCCGCTCGTATTAAAAGACCACAAAGTCGTTATTCTTTGCAAATACGCGAGATTCATGCATTTCCAGCCGCTGAACAAGAACCAAACGATTGCAAAGTCGCTTTTTAACGAAATCGCACAATTTAGTTTTGCGCTCGCTGTAGGCGTTCCAGCTCGTTTTATACGATCAAAAACTTTTTATTCTATGCGAATACGCAAGATTCATGCATTTCGAGCTGCTAAACAAGCACCAAACGACTGCAAAGTCGCTTTTTAACGAAATCGAACGATTGAGTTTCGCACTCGCTGTAGGCAATCCAGCTCGTATTAAAAGACCACAAACTCGTTATTCTTTGTAAATACGCGAGATTCATGCATTTCCAGCCGCTGAACAAGAACCAAACGATTGCAAAGTCGCTTTTTAACGAAATCGAACGATTGAGTTTCGCGCTCGCTGTAGGCGTTCCAGCTCGTTTTATACGATCAAAAACTCTTTATTCTATGCAAATACGCAAGATTCATGCATTTCGAGCCGCCAAACAAGCACCGAACGACTGCAAAGTCGCTTTTTAACGTGATCGAACGATTGAGTTTCGCACTCGCTGTAGGCGTTTCAGCTACTTTTATACGATCACAATCTCGTTATTCTTTGCAAATACTCGAGATTCATGCATTTCCAGCCGCTGAACAAGAACCAAACGATTGCAAAGTCGCTTTTTAACGAAATCGAACGATTGAGTTTCGCGCTCGCTGTAGGCGTTCCAGCTCGTTTTATACGATCAAAAACTCTTTATTCTATGCAAATACGCAAGATTCATGCATTTCGAGCCGCCAAACAAGCACCGAACGACTGCAAAGTCGCTTTTTAACGAAATCGAACGATTGAGTTTCGCACTCGCTGTAGGCAATCCAGCTCGTATTAAAAGACCACAAACTCGTTATTCTTTGCAAATACGCGAGATTCATGCATTTCCAGCCGCTGAACAAGAACCAAACGATTGCAAAGTCGCTTTTTAACGAAATCGAACGATTGAGTTTCGCGCTCGCTGTAGGCGTTCCAGCTCGTTTTATAAGATCACAAACTCATTATTCTTTGCAAATACGCAATATTCATGCATTTCAAGCCGCTGAACAAGAACCAAACGATTGCAAAGTCGCTTTTTGACGAAATCGAACGATTGAGTTTCGCGCTCGCTGTAGGCGTTCCAGCTCGTATTGTAAGATCACAAACTCGTTATTCTTTGCGAATACGCAAGATTCATGCATTTCGAGCCGCTGAACAAGCACCAAACGACTAAAAAGTAACTTTTTAACGAAATCGCACAATTTAGTTTTGCGCTCGCTGTAGGCGTTCCAGCTCCTTTTATACGATCAAAAACTTTTTATTCTATGCGAATACGCAAGATTCATGCATTTCGAGCTGCTAAACAAGCACCAAACGACTGCAAAGTCGCTTTTTAACGAAATCGAACGATTGAGTTTCGCACTCGCTGTAGGCAATCCAGCTCGTATTAAAAGACCACAAACTCGTTATTCTTTGTAAATACGCGAGATTCATGCATTTCCAGCCGCTGAACAAGAACCAAACGATTGCAAAGTCGCTTTTTAACGAAATCGAACGATTGAGTTTCGCGCTCGCTGTCGGCGTTCCAGCTCGTTTTATACGATCAAAAACTCTTTATTCTATGCAAATACGCAAGATTCATGCATTTCGAGCCGCCAAACAAGCACCGAACGACTGCAAAGTCGCTTTTTAACGTGATCGAACGATTGAGTTTCGCACTCGCTGTAGGCGTTTCAGCTACTTTTATACGATCAAAAACTCTTTATTCTGTGCAAATACGCAAGTCTCATGCATTTCGAGCCGCCAAACAAGCACCGAACGACTGCAAAGTCGCTTTTTAACGTAATCGAACGATTGAGTTTCGCACTCGCTGTAGGCAATCCAGCTCGTATTAAAAGACCACAAACTCGTTATTCTTTGCAAATACGCGAGATTCATGCATTTCCAGCCGCTGAACAAGAACCAAACGATTGCAAAGTCGCTTTTTAACGAAATCGAACGATTGAGTTTCGCGCTCGCTGTAGGCGTTCCAGCTCGTTTTATACGATCGAAAACTCTTTATTCTATGCAAATACGCAAGATTCATGCATTTCGAGCCGCCAAACAAGCTCCGAACGACTGCAAAGTCGCTTTTTAACGTGATCGAACGATTGAGTTTCGCACTCGCTGTAGGCGTTTCAGCTACTTTTATACGATCACAAACTCGTTATTCTTTGCAAATACGCGAGATTCATGCATTTCCAGCCGCTGAACAAGAACCAAACGATTGCAAAGTCGCTTTTTAACGAAATCGAACGATTGAGTTTCGCGCTCGCTGTAGGCGTTCCAGCTCGTTTTTTACGATCAAAAACTCTTTATTCTATGCAAATACGCAAGATTCATGCATTTCGAGCCGCCAAACAAGCACCGAACGACTGCAAAGTCGCTTCTTAACGAAATCGAACGATCGAGTTTCGCGCTCGCTGTAGGCGTTCCAGCTCCTTTTATACGATCAAAAACTCTTTATTCTATGCAAATACGCAAGATTCATGCATTTTGAGCCGCCAAAGAAGCACCGAACGACTGCAAAGTCGCTTTTTAACGTGATCGAACGATTGAGTTTCGCACTCGCTGTAGGCGTTTCAGCTCCTTTTATACGATCAAAAACTCTTTATTCTATGCACATACGCAAGATTCATGCATTTCGAGCGGCCAAACAAGCACCGAACGACTGCAAAGTCGCTTTTTAACGTAATCGAACGATTGAGTTTCCCACTCGCTGTAGGCGTTCCAGCTCGTATTGTAAGATCACAAACTCGTTATTCTTTGCGAATACGCAAGATTCATGCATTTCGAGCCGCTGAACAAGCACCGAACGACTGCAAAGTCGCTTTTTAACGAAATCGAACGATTGAGTTTCGCACTCGCTGTAGGCGTTCCAGCTCGTATTAAAAGATCACAAACTCGTTATTTCTTGCAAATACGCGAGATTCATGCATTTCCAGCCGCTGAACAAGAACCAAACGATTGCAAAGTCGCTTTTTAACGAAATCGAACGATTGAGTTTCGCGCTCGCTGTAGGCGTTCCAGCTCGTTTTATACGATCAAAAACTCTTTATTCTATGCAAATACGCAAGATTCATGCATTTCGAGCCGCCAAACAAGCACCGAACGACTGCAAAGTCGCTTTTTAACGTGATCGAACGATTGAGTTTCGCACTCGCTGTAGCCGTTCCAGCTCGTATTATAAGATCACAAACTCGTTATTCTTTGCAAATACGCAATATTCATGCATTTCAAGCCGCTGAACAAGAACCAAACGATTGCAAAGTCGCTTTTTAACGAAATCGAACGATTGAGTTTTGCGCTCGCTGTAGGCGTTCCAGCTGGTTTTATACGATCAAAAACTCATCATTTTATGCGAATACTCGAGATCCATGCATTTCGAGCCGCCAAAAAAGCACCGAACGACTGCAAAGTCGCTTTTTAACGTAATCGAACGATTGAGTTTCGCACTCGCTGTAGGCGTTTCAGCTCGTATTAAAAGATCAGAAACTCGTTATTCTTTGCAAATACGCAATATTCATGCATTTCAAGCCGCTAAACAAGCACCGAACGACTGCAAAGTCGCTTTTTAACGAAATCGAACGATTGAGTTTCGCACTCGCTGTAGGCGTTCCAGCTCGTATTAAAAGATCACAAACTCGTTATTTCTTGCAAATACGCGAGATTCATGCATTTCCAGCCGCTGAACAAGAACCAAACGACTGCAAAGTCGCTTTTTAACGAAATCGAACGATTGAGTTTCGCGCTCGCTGTAGGCGTTCCAGCTCGTTTTATACGATCAAAAACTCATCATTTCATGCAAATACGCAAGATTCATGCATTTCGAGCCGCCAAACAAGCATTAAACGACTGCAAAGTCGCTTTTTAACGAAATCGAACGATTGAGTTTCGCACTCGCTGTAGGCGTTCCAGCTCGTATTAAAAGATCACAAACTCGTTATTTCTTGCAAATACGCGAGATTCATGCATTTCCAGCCGCTGAACAAGCACCAAACGACTGCAAAGTCGCTTTTTAACGGAATCGAACGATTGAGTTTCGCGCTCGCTGTAGGCGTTCCAGCTCGTTTTATGCGATCAAAAACTCATCATTTTATGCAAATACGCAAGATTCATGCATTTCGAGCCGCCAAACAAGCATTAAACGACTGCAAGGTCGCTTTTTGACGAAATCGAACGATTGAGTTTCGCGCTCGCTGTAGGCGTTCCAGCTCGTATTGTAAGATCACAAACTCGTTATTCTTTGCGAATGCGCAAGATTTATGCATTTCGAGCCGCTGAACAAGAACCAAACGATTGCAAAGTCGCTTTTTAACGAAATCGAACGATTGAGTTTCGCACTCGCTGTAGGCAATCCAGCTCGTATTAAAAGACCACAAACTCGTTATTCTTTGTAAATACGCGAGATTCATGCATTTCCAGCCGCTGAACAAGAACCAAACGATTGCAAAGTCGCTTTTTAACGAAATCGAACGATTGAGTTTCGCGCTCGCTGTAGGCGTTCCAGCTCGTTTTATACGATCAAAAACTCTTTATTCTATGCAAATACGCAAGATTCATGCATTTCGAGCCGCCAAACAAGCACCGAACGACTGCAAAGTCGCTTTTTAACGTGATCGAACGATTGAGTTTCGCACTCGCTGTAGGCGTTTCAGCTACTTTTATACGATCACAAACTCGTTATTCTTTGCAAATACGCGAGATTCATGCATTTCCAGCCGCTGAACAAGAACCAAACGATTGCAAAGTCGCTTTTTAACGAAATCGAACGATTGAGTTTTGCGCTCGCTGTAGGCGTTCCAGCTCGTTTTATACGATCAAAAACTCGTTATTTTATGCAAATACGCAATATTCATGCATTTCGACCCGCTAAACAAGCACTAAATGACTGCAAAGTCGCTTTACAACGAAATCGAACGATTGAGTTTCGCACTCGCCGTAGGCGTTCCAGCTCGTATTATAAGATCACAAACTCGTTATTTTATGCAAATACGCAAAATTCATGCATTTCGAGCCGCTAAACAAGCACTAAACGACTAAAAAGTAACTTTTTAACGAAATCGCACAATTTAGTTTTGCGCTCGCTGTAGGCGTTCAAGCTTCTTTTATACGATCAAAAACTCTTTATTCTATGCGAATACGCAAGATTCATGCATTTCGAGCTGCTAAACAAGCACCAAACGACTGCAAAGTCGCTTTTTAACGAAATCGAACGATTGAGGTTCGCACTCGCTGTAGGCATTCCAGCTCGTATTATAAGATCACAAACTCGTTATTCTTTGCGAATACGCAAGATTCATGCATTTCGAGCCGCTAAACAAGCACCAAACGACTGCAAAGTCGCTTCTTAACGAAATCGAACGATCGAGTTTCGCGCTCGCTGTAGGCGTTCCAGCTCCTTTTATACGATCAAAAACTCTTTATTCTATGCAAATACTCGAGATCCATGCATATCGAGCCGCCAAAAAAGCACCGAACGACTGCAAAGTCGCTTTTTAACGAAATCGAACGATTGAGTTTCGCACTCGCTGTAGGCGTTCCAGCTCGTTTTATACGATCAAAAACTCTTTATTCTATGCAAATACGCAAGATTCATGCATTTTGAGCCGCCAAAGAAGCACCGAACGACTGCAAAGTCGCTTTTTAACGTGATCGAACGATTGAGTTTCGCACTCGCTGTAGGCGTTTCAGCTCCTTTTATACGATCAAAAACTCTTTATTCTATGCAAATACGCAAGATTCATGCATTTCGAGCCGCCAAACAAGCACCGAACGACTGCAAAGTCGCTTCTTAACGTGATCGAACGATTGAGTTTCGCACTCGCTGTAGCCGTTCCAGCTCGTATTATAAGATCACAAACTCGTTATTCTTTGCAAATACGCAATATTCATGCATTTCAAGCCGCTGAACAAGAACCAAACGATTGCAAAGTCGCTTTTTAACGAAATCGAACGATTGAGTTTCCCACTCGCTGTAGGCGTTCCAGCTCGTATTATAAGATCACAAACTCGTTATTCTTTGCAAATACGCGAGATTCATGCATTTCCAGCCGCTAAACAAGCACCGAACGACTGCAAAGTCGCTTTTTAACGAAATCGAACGATTGAGTTTCGCACTCGCTGTAGGCGTTCCAGCTCGTATTAAAAGATCACAAACTCGTTATTTCTTGCAAATACGCGAGATTCATGCATTTCCAGCCGCTGAACAAGAACCAAACGATTGCAAAGTCGCTTTTTAACGAAATCGAACGATTGAGTTTCGCGCTCGCTGTAGGCGTTCCAGCTCGTTTTATACGATCAAAAACTCTTTATTCTATGCAAATACGCAAGATTCATGCATTTCGAGCCGCCAAACAAGCACCGAACGACTGCAAAGTCGCTTTTTAACGTGATCGAACGATTGAGTTTCGCACTCGCTGTAGCCGTTCCAGCTCGTATTATAAGATCACAAACTCGTTATTCTTTGCAAATACGCAATATTCATGCATTTCAAGCCGCTGAACAAGAACCAAACGATTGCAAAGTCGCTTTTTAACGAAATCGAACGATTGAGTTTCCCACTCGCTGTAGGCGTTCCAGCTCGTATTGTAAGATCACAAACTCGTTATTCTTTGCAAATACGCAATATTCATGCATTTCAAGCCGCTAAACAAGCACCGAACGACTGCAAAGTCGCTTTATATGGAAATCGAACAATTGAGTTTTGCGCTCGCTGTAGGCGTTCCAGCTCGTTTTATACGATCAAAAACTCATCATTTTATGCAAATACTCGAGATCCATGCATTTCGAGCCGCCAAAAAAGCACCGAACGACTGCAAAGTCGCTTTTTAACGTAATCGAACGATTGAGTTTCGCACTCGCTGTAGGCGTTTCAGCTCGTATTAAAAGATCAGAAACTCGTTATTCTTCGCAAATACGCAAGATTCATGCATTTCGAGCAGCCAAACAAGCATTAAACGACTGCAAAGTCGCTTTTTAACGAAATCGAACGATTGAGTTTCGCACTCGCTGTAGGCGTTCCAGCTCGTATTATAAGATCACAAACTCGTTATTCTTTGCAAATACGCAATATTCATGCATTTCAAGCCGCTAAACAAGCACCGAACAACTGCAAAGTCGCTTTTTAACGAAATCGAACGATTGAGTTTCGCACTCGCTGTATGCGTTCCAGCTCGTTTTGTACGATCAAAAACTCATCATTTTATGCAAATACGCAAGATTCATGCATTTCGAGCCACCAAACAAGCATTAAACGACTGCAAAGTCGCTTTTTAACGAAATCGAACGATTGAGTTTCGCACTCGCTGTAGGCGTTCCAGCTCGTATTAAAAGACCACAAACTCGTTATTCTTTGCCAATACGCGAGATTCATGCATTTCCAGCCGCTGAACAAGAACCAAACGATTGCAAAGTCGCTTTTTAACGAAATCGAACGATTGAGTTTCGCGCTCGCTGTAGGCGTTCCAGCTCGTTTTATACGATCAAAAACTCTTTATTCTATGCAAATACGCAAGATTCATGCATTTTGAGCCGCCAAACAAGCACCGAACGACTGCAAAGTCGTTTTTTAACGAAATCGAACGATTGAGTTTCGCACTCGCTGTAGGCAATCCAGCTCGTATTAAAAGACCACAAACTCGTTATTCTTTGCAAATACGCGAGATTCATGCATTTCCAGCCGCTGAACAAGAACCAAACGATTGCAAAGTCGCTTTTTAACGAAATCGAACGATTGAGTTTCGCGCTCGCTGTAGGCGTTCCAGCTCGTTTTATACGATCAAAAACTCTTTATCCTATGCAAATACGCAAGATTCATGCATTTCGAGCCGCCAAACAAGCACCGAACAACTGCAAAGTCGCTTTTTAACGTGATCGAACGATTGAGTTTCGCACTCGCTGTAGCCGTTCCAGCTCGTATTATACGATCACAAACTCATTATTCTTTGCAAATACGCAATATTCATGCATTTCAAGCCGCTGAACAAGAACCAAACGATTGCAAAGTCGCTTTTTAACGAAATCGAACGATTGAGTTTCCCACTCGCTGTAGGCGTTCCAGCTCGTATTATAAGATCACAAACTCGTTATTCTTTGCAAATACGCAATATTCATCCATTTCAAGCCGCTAAACAAGCACCGAACGACTGCAAAGTCGCTTTTTAACGAAATCGAACGATTGAGTTTCGCGCTCGCTGTAGGCGTTCCAGCTCGTTTTATACGATCAAAAACTCTTTATTCTATGCAAATACGCAAGATTCATGCATTTCGAGCCGCCAAACAAGCACCGAACGACTGCAAAGTCGCTTTTTAACGTGATCGAACGATTGAGTTTCGCACTCGCTGTAGGCGTTTCAGCTACTTTTATACGATCACAAACTCGTTATTCTTTGCAAATACGCGAGATTCATGCATTTCCAGCCGCTGAACAAGAACCAAACGATTGCAAAGTCGCTTTTTAACGAAATCGAACGATTGAGTTTCGCGCTCGCTGTAGGCGTTCCAGCTCGTTTTATACGATCAAAAACTCTTTATTCTATGCAAATACGCAAGATTCATGCATTTTGAGCCGCCAAACAAGCACCGAACGACTGCAAAGTCGCTTTTTAACGTGATCGAACGATTGAGTTTCGCACTCGCTGTAGATGTTTCAGCTACTTTTATACGATCAAAAACTCTTTATTCTATGCAAATACGCAAGATTCATGCATTTCGAGCCGCCAAACAAGCACCGAACGACTGCAAAGTCGCTTTTTAACGTAATCGAACGATTGAGTTTCGCACTCGCTGTAGGCAATCCAGCTCGTATTAAAAGACCACAAACTCGTTATTCTTTGCAAATACGCGAGATTCATGCATTTCCAGCCGCTGAACAAGAACCAAACGATTGCAAAGTCGCTTTTTAACGAAATCGAACGATTGAGTTTTGCGCTCGCTGTAGGCGTTCCAGCTCGTTTTATACGATCAAAAACTCGTTATTTTATGCAAATACGCAATATTCATGCATTTCGACCCGCTAAACAAGCACTAAATGACAGCAAAGTCGCTTTACAACGAAATCGAACGATTGAGTTTCGCACTCGCCGTAGGCGTTCCAGCTCGTATTATAAGATCACAAACTCGTTATTTTATGCAAATACGCAAAATTCATGCATTTCGAGCCGCTAAACAAGCACTAAACGACTAAAAAGTAACTTTTTAACGAAATCGCACAATTTAGTTTTGCGCTCGCTGTAGGCGTTCCAGCTTCTTTTATACGATCAAAAACTCATCATTTTATGCAAATACGCAAGATTCATGCATTTCGAGCCGCCAAACAAGCATTAAACGACTGCAAAGTCGCTTTTTAACGAAATCGAACGATTGAGGTTCGCACTCGCTGTAGGCATTCCAGCTCGTATTATAAGATCACAAACTCGTTATTCTTTGCGAATACGCAAGATTCATGCATTTCGAGCCGCTAAACAAGCACCAAACGACTGCAAAGTCGCTTCTTAACGAAATCGAACGATCGAGTTTCGCGCTCGCTGTAGGCGTTCCAGCTCCTTTTATACGATCAAAAACTCTTTATTCTATGCAAATACTCGAGATCCATGCATTTCGAGCCGCCAAAAAAGCACCGAACGACTGCAAAGTCGCTTTTTAACGAAATCGAACGATTGAGTTTCGCACTCGCTGTAGGCGTTCCAGCTCGTTTTATACGATCAAAAACTCTTTATTCTATGCAAATACGCAAGATTCATGCATTTTGAGCCGCCAAAGAAGCACCGAACGACTGCAAAGTCGCTTTTTAACGTGATCGAACGATTGAGTTTCGCACTCGCTGTAGGCGTTTCAGCTCCTTTTATACGATCAAAAACTCTTTATTCTATGCAAATACGCAAGATTCATGCATTTCGAGCGGCCAAACAAGCACCGAACGACTGCAAAGTCGCTTTTTAACGTAATCGAACGATTGAGTTTCGCGCTCGCTGTAGGCGTTCCAGCTCGTTTTATACGATCAAAAACTCTTTATTCTATGCAAATACGCAAGATTCATGCATTTTGAGCCGCCAAAGAAGCACCGAACGACTGCAAAGTCGCTTTTTAACGTGATCGAACGATTGAGTTTCGCACTCGCTGTAGGCGTTTCAGCTCCTTTTATACGATCAAAAACTCTTTATTCTATGCAAATACGCAAGATTCATGCATTTCGAGCGGCCAAACAAGCACCGAACGACTGCAAAGTCGCTTTTTAACGTAATCGAACGATTGAGTTTCGCGCTCGCTGTAGGCCTTCCAGCTCGTATTGTAAGATCACAAACCCGTTATTCTTTGCGAATACGCAAGATTCATGCATTTCGAGCCGCTGAACAAGCACCAAACGACTAAAAAGTAACTTTTTAACGAAATCGCACAATTTAGTTTTGCGCTCGCTGTAGGCGTTCCAGCTCCTTTTATACGATCAAAAACTTTTTATTCTATGCGAATACGCAAGATTCATGCATTTCGAGCTGCTAAACAAGCACCAAACGACTGCAAAGTCGCTTTTTAACGAAATCGAACGATTGAGTTTCGCACTCGCTGTAGGCAATCCAGCTCGTATTAAAAGACCACAAACTCGTTATTCTTTGTAAATACGCGAGATTCATGCATTTCCAGCCGCTGAACAAGAACCAAACGATTGCAAAGTCGCTTTTTAACGAAATCGAACGATTGAGTTTCGCGCTCGCTGTAGGCGTTCCAGCTCGTTTTATACGATCAAAAACTCTTTATTCTATGCAAATACGCAAGATTCATGCATTTCGAGCCGCCAAACAAGCACCGAACGACTGCAAAGTCGCTTTTTAACGTGATCGAACGATTGAGTTTCGCACTCGCTGTAGGCGTTTCAGCTACTTTTATACGATCACAAACTCGTTATTCTTTGCAAATACGCGAGATTCATGCATTTCCAGCCGCTGAACAAGAACCAAACGATTGCAAAGTCGCTTTTTAACGAAATCGAACGATTGAGTTTCGCGCTCGCTGTAGGCGTTCCAGCTCGTTTTATACGATCAAAAACTCTTTATTCTATGCAAATACGCAAGATTCATGCATTTCGAGCCACCAAACAAGCACCGAACGACTGCAAAGTCGCTTTTTAACGAAATCGAACGATTGAGTTTCGCGCTCGCTGTAGGCGTTCCAGCTCGTTTTATACGATCAAAAACTCTTTATCCTATGCAAATACGCAAGATTCATGCATTTCGAGCCGCCAAACAAGCACCGAACAACTGCAAAGTCGCTTTTTAACGTGATCGAACGATTGAGTTTCGCACTCGCTGTAGCCGTTCCAGCTCGTATTATAAGATCACAAACTCATTATTCTTTGCAAATACGCAATATTCATGCATTTCAAGCCGCTGAACAAGAACCAAACGATTGCAAAGTCGCTTTTTAACGAAATCGAACGATTGAGTTTCCCACTCGCTGTAGGCGTTCCAGCTCGTATTATAAGATCACAAACTCGTTATTCTTTGCAAATACGCAATATTCATCCATTTCAAGCCGCTAAACAAGCACCGAACGACTGCAAAGTCGCTTTTTAACGAAATCGAACGATTGAGTTTCGCGCTCGCTGTAGGCGTTCCAGCTCGTTTTATACGATCAAAAACTCTTTATTCTATGCAAATACGCAAGATTCATGCATTTCGAGCCGCCAAACAAGCACCGAACGACTGCAAAGTCGCTTTTTAACGTGATCGAACGATTGAGTTTCGCACTCGCTGTAGGCGTTTCAGCTACTTTTATACGATCACAAACTCGTTATTCTTTGCAAATACGCGAGATTCATGCATTTCCAGCCGCTGAACAAGAACCAAACGATTGCAAAGTCGCTTTTTAACGAAATCGAACGATTGAGTTTCGCGCTCGCTGTAGGCGTTCCAGCTCGTTTTATACGATCAAAAACTCTTTATTCTATGCAAATACGCAAGATTCATGCATTTCGAGCCGCCAAACAAGCACCGAACGACTGCAAAGTCGCTTTTTAACGTGATCGAACGATTGAGTTTCGCACTCGCTGTAGATGTTTCAGCTACTTTTATACGATCAAAAACTCTTTATTCTATGCAAATACGCAAGATTCATGCATTTCGAGCCGCCAAACAAGCACCGAACGACTGCAAAGTCGCTTTTTAACGTAATCGAACGATTGAGTTTCGCACTCGCTGTAGGCAATCCAGCTCGTATTAAAAGACCACAAACTCGTTATTCTTTGCAAATACGCGAGATTCATGCATTTCCAGCCGCTGAACAAGAACCAAACGATTGCAAAGTCGCTTTTTAACGAAATCGAACGATTGAGTTTTGCGCTCGCTGTAGGCGTTCCAGCTCGTTTTATACGATCAAAAACTCGTTATTTTATGCAAATACGCAATATTCATGCATTTCGACCCGCTAAACAAGCACTAAATGACTGCAAAGTCGCTTTACAACGAAATCGAACGATTGAGTTTCGCACTCGCCGTAGGCGTTCCAGCTCGTATTATAAGATCACAAACTCGTTATTTTATGCAAATACGCAAAATTCATGCATTTCGAGCCGCTAAACAAGCACTAAACGACTAAAAAGTAACTTTTTAACGAAATCGCACAATTTAGTTTTGCGCTCGCTGTAGGCGTTCCAGCTTCTTTTATACGATCAAAAACTCTTTATTCTATGCGAATAAGCAAAATTCATGCATTTCGAGCTGCTAAACAAGCACCAAACGACTGCAAAGTCGCTTTTTAACGAAATCGAACGATTGAGGTTCGCACTCGCTGTAGGCATTCCAGCTCGTATTATAAGATCACAAACTCGTTATTCTTTGCGAATACGCAAGATTCATGCATTTCGAGCCGCTAAACAAGCACCAAACGACTGCAAAGTCGCTTCTTAACGAAATCGAACGATCGAGTTTCGCGCTCGCTGTAGGCGTTCCAGCTCCTTTTATACGATCAAAAACTCTTTATTCTATGCAAATACTCGAGATCCATGCATTTCGAGCCGCCAAAAAAGCACCGAACGACTGCAAAGTCGCTTTTTAACGAAATCGAACGATTGAGTTTCGCACTCGCTGTAGGCGTTCCAGCTCGTTTTATACGATCAAAAACTCTTTATTCTATGCAAATACGCAAGATTCATGCATTTTGAGCCGCCAAAGAAGCACCGAACGACTGCAAAGTCGCTTTTTAACGTGATCGAACGATTGAGTTTCGCACTCGCTGTAGGCGTTTCAGCTCCTTTTATACGATCAAAAACTCTTTATTCTATGCAAATACGCAAGATTCATGCATTTCGAGCGGCCAAACAAGCACCGAACGACTGCAAAGTCGCTTTTTAACGTAATCGAACGATTGAGTTTCGCGCTCGCTGTAGGCGTTCCAGCTCGTTTTATACGATCAAAAACTCTTTATTCTATGCAAATACGCAAGATTCATGCATTTTGAGCCGCCAAAGAAGCACCGAACGACTGCAAAGTCGCTTTTTAACGTGATCGAACGATTGAGTTTCGCACTCGCTGTAGGCGTTTCAGCTCCTTTTATACGATCAAAAACTCTTTATTCTATGCAAATACGCAAGATTCATGCATTTCGAGCGGCCAAACAAGCACCGAACGACTGCAAAGTCGCTTTTTAACGTAATCGAACGATTGAGTTTCGCGCTCGCTGTAGGCCTTCCAGCTCGTATTGTAAGATCACAAACCCGTTATTCTTTGCGAATACGCAAGATTCATGCATTTCGAGCCGCTGAACAAGCACCAAACGACTAAAAAGTAACTTTTTAACGAAATCGCACAATTTAGTTTTGCGCTCGCTGTAGGCGTTCCAGCTCCTTTTATACGATCAAAAACTTTTTATTCTATGCGAATACGCAAGATTCATGCATTTCGAGCTGCTAAACAAGCACCAAACGACTGCAAAGTCGCTTTTTAACGAAATCGAACGATTGAGTTTCGCACTCGCTGTAGGCAATCCAGCTCGTATTAAAAGACCACAAACTCGTTATTCTTTGTAAATACGCGAGATTCATGCATTTCCAGCCGCTGAACAAGAACCAAACGATTGCAAAGTCGCTTTTTAACGAAATCGAACGATTGAGTTTCGCGCTCGCTGTAGGCGTTCCAGCTCGTTTTATACGATCAAAAACTCTTTATTCTATGCAAATACGCAAGATTCATGCATTTCGAGCCGCCAAACAAGCACCGAACGACTGCAAAGTCGCTTTTTAACGTGATCGAACGATTGAGTTTCGCACTCGCTGTAGGCGTTTCAGCTACTTTTATACGATCACAAACTCGTTATTCTTTGCAAATACGCGAGATTCATGCATTTCCAGCCGCTGAACAAGAACCAAACGATTGCAAAGTCGCTTTTTAACGAAATCGAACGATTGAGTTTCGCGCTCGCTGTAGGCGTTCCAGCTCGTTTTATACGATCAAAAACTCTTTATTCTATGCAAATACGCAAGATTCATGCATTTCGAGCCACCAAACAAGCACCGAACGACTGCAAAGTCGCTTTTTAACGTGATCGAACGATTGAGTTTCGCACTTGCTGTAGGCGTTTCAGCTAATTTTATACGATCAAAAACTCTTTATTCTATGCAAATACGCAAGATTCATGCATTTCGAGCCGCCAAACAAGCACCGAACGACTGCAAAGTCGCTTTTTAACGTAATCGAACGATTGAGTTTCGCACTCGCTGTAGGCAATCCAGCTCGTATTAAAAGACCACAAACTCGTTATTCTTTGCAAATACGCGAGATTCATGCATTTCCAGCCGCTGAACAAGAACCAAACGATTGCAAAGTCGCTTTTTAACGAAATCGAACGATTGAGTTTTGCGCTCGCTGTAGGCGTTCCAGCTCGTTTTATACGATCAAAAACTCGTTATTTTATGCAAATACGCAATATTCATGCATTTCGACCCGCTAAACAAGCACTAAATGACTGCAAAGTCGCTTTACAACGAAATCGAACGATTGAGTTTCGCACTCGCCGTAGGCGTTCCAGCTCGTATTATAAGATTACAAACTCGTTATTTTATGCAAATACGCAAAATTCATGCATTTCGAGCCGCTAAACAAGCACTAAACGACTAAAAAGTAACTTTTTAACGAAATCGCACAATTTAGTTTTGCGCTCGCTGTAGGTGTTCCAGCTTCTTTTATACGATCAAAAACTCTTTATTCTATGCGAATACGCAAGATTCATGCATTTCGAGCTGCTAAACAAGCACCAAACGACTGCAAAGTCGCTTTTTAACGAAATCGAACGATTGAGTTTTGCGCTCGCTGTAGGCGTTCCAGCTCGTTTTATACGATCAAAAACTCGTTATTTTATGCAAATACGCAATATTCATGCATTTCGACCCGCTAAACAAGCACTAAATGACTGCAAAGTCGCTTTACAACGAAATCGAACGATTGAGTTTCGCACTCGCCGTAGGCGTTCCAGCTCGTATTATAAGATTACAAACTGGTTATTTTATGCAAATACGCAAAATTCATGCATTTCGAGCCGCTAAACAAGCACCAAACGACTGCAAAGTCGCTTCTTAACGAAATCGAACGATCGAGTTTCGCGCTCGCTGTAGGCGTTCCAGCTCCTTTTATACGATCAAAAACTCTTGATTCTATGCAAATACTCGAGATCCATGCATTTCGAGCCGCCAAAAAAGCACCGAACGACTGCAAAGTCGCTTTTTAACGAAATCGAACGATTGAGTTTCGCACTCGCTGTAGGCGTTCCAGCTCGTTTTATACGATCAAAAACTCTTTATTCTATGCAAATACGCAAGATTCATGCATTTTGAGCCGCCAAAGAAGCACCGAACGACTGCAAAGTCGCTTTTTAACGTGATCGAACGATTGAGTTTCGCACTCGCTGTAGGCGTTTCAGCTCCTTTTATACGATCAAAAACTCTTTATTCTATGCAAATACGCAAGATTCATGCATTTCGAGCGGCCAAACAAGCACCGAACGACTGCAAAGTCGCTTTTTAACGTAATCGAACGATTGAGTTTCGCGCTCGCTGTAGGCGTTCCAGCTCGTATTGTAAGATCACAAACCCGTTATTCTTTGCGAATACGCAAGATTCATGCATTTCGATCCGCTGAACAAGCACCAAACGACTAAAAAGTAACTTTTTAACGAAATCGCACAATTTAGTTTTGCGCTCGCTGTGGGCGTTCCAGCTCCTTTTATACGATCAAAAACTCTTTATTCTATGCAAATACGCAAGATTCATGCATTTCGAGCCGCCAAACAAGCACCGAACGACTGCAAAGTCGCTTTTTAACGTAATCGAACGATTGAGTTTCGCACTCGCTGTAGGCAATCCAGCTCGTATTAAAAGACCACAAACTCGTTATTCTTTGCAAATACGCGAGATTCATGCATTTCCAGCCGCTGAACAAGAACCAAACGATTGCAAAGTCGCTTTTTAACGAAATCGAACGATTGAGTTTTGCGCTCGCTGTAGGCGTTCCAGCTCGTTTTATACGATCAAAAACTCGTTATTTTATGCAAATACGCAATATTCATGCATTTCGACCCGCTAAACAAGCACTAAATGACTGCAAAGTCGCTTTACAACGAAATCGAACGATTGAGTTTCGCACTCGCCGTAGGCGTTCCAGCTCGTATTATAAGATCACAAACTCGTTATTTTATGCAAATACGCAAAATTCATGCATTTCGAGCCGCTAAACAAGCACTAAACGACTAAAAAGTAACTTTTTAACGAAATCGCACAATTTAGTTTTGCGCTCGCTGTAGGCGTTCCAGCTTCTTTTATACGATCAAAAACTCTTTATTCTATGCGAATACGCAAGATTCATGCATTTCGAGCTGCTAAACAAGCACCAAACGACTGCAAAGTCGCTTTTTAACGAAATCGAACGATTGAGTTTCGCACTCGCTGTAGGCAATCCAGCTCGTATTAAAAGATCACATACTCGTTATTCTTTGTAAATACGCGAGATTCATGCATTTCCAGCCGCTGAACAAGAACCAAACGATTGCAAAGTCGCTTTTTAACGAAATCGAACGATTGAGTTTCGCGCTCGCTGTAGGCGTTCCAGCTCGTTTTATACGATCAAAAACTCTTTATTCTGTGCAAATACGCAAGATTCATGCATTTCGAGCCGCCAAACAAGCACCGAACGACTGCAAAGTCGCTTTTTAACGAAATCGAACTATTGAGTTTCCCACTCGCTGTAGGCGTTCCAGCTCGTATTATAAGATCACAAACTCGTTATTCTTTGCAAATACGCATTATTCATGCTTTTCAAGCCGCTAAACAAGCACCGAACGACTGCAAAGTCGCTTTATATCGAAATCGAACAATTGAG
Organism: Amblyteles armatorius; assembly: GCA_933228735.2. Taxonomy (NCBI): domain Eukaryota; kingdom Metazoa; phylum Arthropoda; class Insecta; order Hymenoptera; family Ichneumonidae; genus Amblyteles; species Amblyteles armatorius. Next base: position 5,761,763 of record OW121688.1, on the reverse strand, counting down.
TTTTGCGCTCGCTGTAGGCGTTCCAGCTCGTTTTATACGATCAAAAACTCATCATTTTATGCAAATACTCGAGATCCATGCATTTCGAGCCGCCAAACAAGCATTAAACGACTGCAAAGTCGCTTTTTAACGAAATCGAACGATTGAGTTTCGCACTCGCTGTAGGCGTTCCAGCTCGTATTATAAGATCACAAACTCGTTATTCTTTGCAAATACGCAATATTCATGCATTTCAAGCCGCTAAACAAGCACCGAACGACTGCAAAGTCGCTTTTTAACGAAATCGAACGATTGAGTTTCGCACTCGCTGTAGGCGTTCCAGCTCGTATTAAAAGATCACAAACTCGTTATTTCTTGCAAATACGCGAGATTCATGCATTTCCAGCCGCTGAACAAGCACCAAACGACTGCAAAGTCGCTTTTTAACGTAATCGAACGATTGAGTTTCGCGCTCGCTGTAGGCGTTCCAGCTCGTTTTATGCGATCAAAAACTCATCATTTTATGCAAATACGCAAGATTCATGCATTTCGAGCCGCCAAACAAGCATTAAACGACTGCAAAGTCGCTTTTTGACGAAATCGAACGATTGAGTTTCGCGCTCGCTGTAGGCGTTCCAGCTCGTATTGTAAGATCACAAACTCGTTATTCTTTGCGAATACGCAAGATTCATGCATTTCGAGCCGCTGAACAAGCACCAAACGACTAAAAAGTAACTTTTTAACGAAATCGCACAATTTAGTTTTGCGCTCGCTGTAGGCGTTCGGCTCCTTTTATACGATCAAAAACTCGTTATTTCTTGCAAATACGCAAGATTCATGCATTTCGAGCTGCTAAACAAGCACCAAACGACTGCAAAGTCGCTTTTTAACGAAATCGAACGATTGAGTTTCGCGCTCGCTGTAGGCGTTCCAGCTCGTTTTATACGATCAAAAACTCTTTATTCTATGCAAATACTCGAGATCCATACATTTCGAGCCGCCAAAAAAGCACCGAACGACTGCAAAGTCGCTTTTTAACGAAATCGAACGATTGAGTTTCGCACTCGCTGTAGGCGTTCCAGCTCGTATTATAAGATCACAAACTCGTTATTCTTTGCAAATACGCAATATTCATGCATTTCAAGCCGCTAAACAAGCACCAAACGACTGCAAAGTCGCTTTTTAACGAAATCGAACGATTGAGTTTCGCACTCGCTGTGGGCGTTCCAGCTCGTTTTATACGATCAAAAACTCTTTATTCTATGCAAATACGCAAGATTCATGCATTTTGAGCCGCCAAAGAAGCACCGAACGACTGCAAAGTCGCTTTTTAACGTGATCGAACGATTGAGTTTCGCACTCGCTGTAGGCGTTTCAGCTCCTTTTATACGATCAAAAACTCTTTATTCTATGCAAATACGCAAGATTCATGCATTTCGAGCTGCCAAACAAGCACCGAACGACTGCAAAGTCGCTTTTTAACGTAATCGAACGATTGAGTTTCGCACTCGCTGTAGGCGTTTCAGCTCGTATTAAAAGATCACAAACTCGTTATTCTTTGCAAATACGCGAGATTCATGCATTTCCAGCCGCTGAACAAGAACCAAACGATTGCAAAGTCGCTTTTTAACGAAATCGAACGATTGAGTTTCGCGCTCGCTGTAGGCGTTCCAGCTCGTTTTATACGATCAAAAACTCTTTATTCTATGCAAATACGCAAGATTCATGCATTTCGAGCCGCCAAACAAGCACCGAACGACTGCAAAGTCGCTTTTTAACGTGATCGAACGATTGAGTTTCGCACTCGCTGTAGCCGTTCCAGCTCGTATTATAAGATCACAAACTCGTTATTCTTTGCAAATACGCAATATTCATGCATTTCAAGCCGCTGAACAAGAACCAAACGATTGCAAAGTCGCTTTTTAACGAAATCGAACGATTGAGTTTCCCACTCGCTGTAGGCGTTCCAGCTCGTATTATAAGATCACAAACTCGTTATTCTTTGCAAATACGCAATATTCATGCATTTCAAGCCGCTAAACAAGCACCGAACGACTGCAAAGTCGCTTTATATCGAAATCGAACAATTGAGTTTTGCGCTCGCTGTAGGCGTTGCAGCTCGTTTTATACGATCAAAAACTCATCATTTTATGCAAATACTCGAGATCCATGCATTTCGAGCCGCCAAAAAAGCACCGAACGACGGCAAAGTCGCTTTTTAACGTAATCGAACGATTGAGTTTCGCACTCGCTGTAGGCGTTTCAGCTCGTATTAAAAGATCAGAAACTCGTTATTCTTCGCAAATACGCAAGATTCATGCATTTCGAGCCGCCAAACAAGCATTAAACGACTGCAAAGTCGCTTTTTAACGAAATCGAACGATTGAGTTTCGCACGCGCTGTAGGCGTTCCAGCTCGTATTAAAAGATCACAAACTCGTTATTTCTTGCAAATACGCGAGATTCATGCATTTCCAGCCGCTGAACAAGAACCAAACGACTGCAAAGTCGCTTTTTAACGAAATCGAACGATTGAGTTTCGCGCTCGCTGTAGGCGTTCCAGCTCGTTTTATACGATCAAAAACTCATCATTTTATGCAAATACGCAAGATTCATGCATTTCGAGCCGCCAAACAAGCATTAAACGACTGCAAAGTCGCTTTTTAACGAAATCGAACGATTGAGTTTCGCACTCGCTGTAGGCGTTCCAGCTTGTATTAAAAGACCACAAACTCGTTATTCTTTGCAAATACGCGAGATTCATGCATTTCCAGCCGCTGAACAAGAACCAAACGATTGCAAAGTCGCTTTTTAACGAAATCGCACAATTTAGTTTTGCGCTCGCTGTAGGCGTTCCAGCTCCTTTTATACGATCAAAAACTTTTTATTCTATGCGAATACGCAAGATTCATGCATTTCGAGCTGCTAAACAAGCACCAAACGACTGCAAAGTCGCTTTTTAACGAAATCGAACGATTGAGTTTCGCACTCGCTGTAGGCAATCCAGCTCGTATTAAAAGACCACAAACTCGTTATTCTTTGTAAATACGCGAGATTCATGCATTTCCAGCCGCTGAACAAGAACCAAACGATTGCAAAGTCGCTTTTTAACGAAATCGAACGATTGAGTTTCGCGCTCGCTGTAGGCGTTCCAGCTCGTTTTATACGATCAAAAACTCTTTATTCTATGCAAATACGCAAGATTCATGCATTTCGAGCCGCCAAACAAGCACCGAACGACTGCAAAGTCGCTTTTTAACGTAATCGAACGATTGAGTTTCGCACTCGCTGTAGGCAATCCAGCTCGTATTAAAAGACCACAAACTCGTTATTCTTTGCAAATACGCGAGATTCATGCATTTCCAGCCGCTGAACAAGAACCAAACGATTGCAAAGTCGCTTTTTAACGAAATCGAACGATTGAGTTTTGCGCTCGCTGTAGGCGTTCCAGCTCGTTTTATACGATCAAAAACTCGTTATTTTATGCAAATACGCAATATTCATGCATTTCGACCCGCTAAACAAGCACTAAATGACTGCAAAGTCGCTTTACAACGAAATCGAACGATTGAGTTTCGCACTCGCCGTAGGCGTTCCAGCTCGTATTATAAGATCACAAACTCGTTATTTTATGCAAATACGCAAAATTCATGCATTTCGAGCCGCTAAACAAGCACTAAACGACTAAAAAGTAACTTTTTAACGAAATCGCACAATTTAGTTTTGCGCTCGCTGTAGGCGTTCCAGCTTCTTTTATACGATCAAAAACTCTTTATTCTATGCGAATACGCAAGATTCATGCATTTCGAGCTGCTAAACAAGCACCAAACGACTGCAAAGTCGCTTTTTAACGAAATCGAACGATTGAGTTTCGCACTCGCTGTAGGCAATCCAGCTCGTATTAAAAGATCACATACTCGTTATTCTTTGTAAATACGCGAGATTCATGCATTTCCAGCCGCTGAACAAGAACCAAACGATTGCAAAGTCGCTTTTTAACGAAATCGAACGATTGAGTTTCGCGCTCGCTGTAGGCGTTCCAGCTCGTTTTATACGATCAAAAACTCTTTATTCTGTGCAAATACGCAAGATTCATGCATTTCGAGCCGCCAAACAAGCACCGAACGACTGCAAAGTCGCTTTTTAACGAAATCGAACTATTGAGTTTCCCACTCGCTGTAGGCGTTCCAGCTCGTATTATAAGATCACAAACTCGTTATTCTTTGCAAATACGCATTATTCATGCTTTTCAAGCCGCTAAACAAGCACCGAACGACTGCAAAGTCGCTTTATATCGAAATCGAACAATTGAGTTTTGCGCTCGCTGTAGGCGTTCCAGCTCGTTTTATACGATCAAAAACTCATCATTTTATGCAAATACTCGAGATCCATGCATTTCGAGCCGCCAAACAAGCATTAAACGACTGCAAAGTCGCTTTTTAACGAAATCGAACGATTGAGTTTCGCACTCGCTGTAGGCGTTCCAGCTCGTATTATAAGATCACAAACTCGTTATTCTTTGCAAATACGCAATATTCATGCATTTCAAGCCGCTAAACAAGCACCGAACGACTGCAAAGTCGCTTTTTAACGAAATCGAACGATTGAGTTTCGCACTCGCTGTAGGCGTTCCAGCTCGTATTAAAAGATCACAAACTCGTTATTTCTTGCAAATACGCGAGATTCATGCATTTCCAGCCGCTGAACAAGCACCAAACGACTGCAAAGTCGCTTTTTAACGTAATCGAACGATTGAGTTTCGCGCTCGCTGTAGGCGTTCCAGCTCGTTTTATGCGATCAAAAACTCATCATTTTATGCAAATACGCAAGATTCATGCATTTCGAGCCGCCAAACAAGCATTAAACGACTGCAAAGTCGCTTTTTGACGAAATCGAACGATTGAGTTTCGCGCTCGCTGTAGGCGTTCCAGCTCGTATTGTAAGATCACAAACTCGTTATTCTTTGCGAATACGCAAGATTCATGCATTTCGAGCCGCTGAACAAGCACCAAACGACTAAAAAGTAACTTTTTAACGAAATCGCACAATTTAGTTTTGCGCTCGCTGTAGGCGTTCGGCTCCTTTTATACGATCAAAAACTCGTTATTTCTTGCAAATACGCAAGATTCATGCATTTCGAGCTGCTAAACAAGCACCAAACGACTGCAAAGTCGCTTTTTAACGAAATCGAACGATTGAGTTTCGCGCTCGCTGTAGGCGTTCCAGCTCGTTTTATACGATCAAAAACTCTTTATTCTATGCAAATACTCGAGATCCATACATTTCGAGCCGCCAAAAAAGCACCGAACGACTGCAAAGTCGCTTTTTAACGAAATCGAACGATTGAGTTTCGCACTCGCTGTAGGCGTTCCAGCTCGTATTATAAGATCACAAACTCGTTATTCTTTGCAAATACGCAATATTCATGCATTTCAAGCTGCTAAACAAGCACCAAACGACTGCAAAGTCGCTTTTTAACGAAATCGAACGATTGAGTTTCGCACTCGCTGTGGGCGTTCCAGCTCGTTTTATACGATCAAAAACTCTTTATTCTATGCAAATACGCAAGATTCATGCATTTTGAGCCGCCAAAGAAGCACCGAACGACTGCAAAGTCGCTTTTTAACGTGATCGAACGATTGAGTTTCGCACTCGCTGTAGGCGTTTCAGCTCCTTTTATACGATCAAAAACTCTTTATTCTATGCAAATACGCAAGATTCATGCATTTCGAGCTGCCAAACAAGCACCGAACGACTGCAAAGTCGCTTTTTAACGTAATCGAACGATTGAGTTTCGCACTCGCTGTAGGCGTTTCAGCTCGTATTAAAAGATCACAAACTCGTTATTCTTTGCAAATACGCGAGATTCATGCATTTCCAGCCGCTGAACAAGAACCAAACGATTGCAAAGTCGCTTTTTAACGAAATCGAACGATTGAGTTTCGCGCTCGCTGTAGGCGTTCCAGCTCGTTTTATACGATCAAAAACTCTTTATTCTATGCAAATACGCAAGATTCATGCATTTCGAGCCGCCAAACAAGCACCGAACGACTGCAAAGTCGCTTTTTAACGTGATCGAACGATTGAGTTTCGCATTCGCTGTAGCCGTTCCAGCTCGTATTATAAGATCACAAACTCGTTATTCTTTGCAAATACGCAATATTCATGCATTTCAAGCCGCTGAACAAGAACCAAACGATTGCAAAGTCGCTTTTTAACGAAATCGAACGATTGAGTTTCCCACTCGCTGTAGGCGTTCCAGCTCGTATTATAAGATCACAAACTCGTTATTCTTTGCAAATACGCAATATTCATGCATTTCAAGCCGCTAAACAAGCACCGAACGACTGCAAAGTCGCTTTATATCGAAATCGAACAATTGAGTTTTGCGCTCGCTGTAGGCGTTGCAGCTCGTTTTATACGATCAAAAACTCATCATTTTATGCAAATACTCGAGATCCATGCATTTCGAGCCGCCAAAAAAGCACCGAACGACGGCAAAGTCGCTTTTTAACGTAATCGAACGATTGAGTTTCGCACTCGCTGTAGGCGTTTCAGCTCGTATTAAAAGATCAGAAACTCGTTATTCTTCGCAAATACGCAAGATTCATGCATTTCGAGCCGCCAAACAAGCATTAAACGACTGCAAAGTCGCTTTTTAACGAAATCGAACGATTGAGTTTCGCACGCGCTGTAGGCGTTCCAGCTCGTATTAAAAGATCACAAACTCGTTATTTCTTGCAAATACGCGAGATTCATGCATTTCCAGCCGCTGAACAAGAACCAAACGACTGCAAAGTCGCTTTTTAACGAAATCGAACGATTGAGTTTCGCGCTCGCTGTAGGCGTTCCAGCTCGTTTTATACGATCAAAAACTCATCATTTTATGCAAATACGCAAGATTCATGCATTTCGAGCCGCCAAACAAGCATTAAACGACTGCAAAGTCGCTTTTTAACGAAATCGAACGATTGAGTTTCGCACTCGCTGTAGGCGTTCCAGCTTGTATTAAAAGACCACAAACTCGTTATTCTTTGCAAATACGCGAGATTCATGCATTTCCAGCCGCTGAACAAGAACCAAACGATTGCAAAGTCGCTTTTTAACGAAATCGCACAATTTAGTTTTGCGCTCGCTGTAGGCGTTCCAGCTCCTTTTATACGATCAAAAACTTTTTATTCTATGCGAATACGCAAGATTCATGCATTTCGAGCTGCTAAACAAGCACCAAACGACTGCAAAGTCGCTTTTTAACGAAATCGAACGATTGAGTTTCGCACTCGCTGTAGGCAATCCAGCTCGTATTAAAAGACCACAAACTCGTTATTCTTTGTAAATACGCGAGATTCATGCATTTCCAGCCGCTGAACAAGAACCAAACGATTGCAAAGTCGCTTTTTAACGAAATCGAACGATTGAGTTTCGCGCTCGCTGTAGGCGTTCCAGCTCGTTTTATACGATCAAAAACTCTTTATTCTATGCAAATACGCAAGATTCATGCATTTCGAGCCGCCAAACAAGCACCGAACGACTGCAAAGTCGCTTTTTAACGTAATCGAACGATTGAGTTTCGCACTCGCTGTAGGCAATCCAGCTCGTATTAAAAGACCACAAACTCGTTATTCCTTGCAAATACGCGAGATTCATGCATTTCCAGCCGCTGAACAAGAACCAAACGATTGCAAAGTCGCTTTTTAACGAAATCGAACGATTGAGTTTTGCGCTCGCTGTAGGCGTTCCAGCTCGTTTTATACGATCAAAAACTCGTTATTTTATGCAAATACGCAATATTCATGCATTTCGACCCGCTAAACAAGCACTAAATGACTGCAAAGTCGCTTTACAACGAAATCGAACGATTGAGTTTCGCACTCGCCGTAGGCGTTCCAGCTCGTATTATAAGATCACAAACTCGTTATTTTATGCAAATACGCAAAATTCATGCATTTCGAGCCGCTAAACAAGCACTAAACGACTAAAAAGTAACTTTTTAACGAAATCGCACAATTTAGTTTTGCGCTCGCTGTAGGCGTTCCAGCTTCTTTTATACGATCAAAAACTCTTTATTCTATGCGAATACGCAAGATTCATGCATTTCGAGCTGCTAAACAAGCACCAAACGACTGCAAAGTCGCTTTTTAACGAAATCGAACGATTGAGTTTCGCACTCGCTGTAGGCAATCCAGCTCGTATTAAAAGATCACATACTCGTTATTCTTTGTAAATACGCGAGATTCATGCATTTCCAGCCGCTGAACAAGAACCAAACGATTGCAAAGTCGCTTTTTAACGAAATCGAACGATTGAGTTTCGCGCTCGCTGTAGGCGTTCCAGCTCGTTTTATACGATCAAAAACTCTTTATTCTGTGCAAATACGCAAGATTCATGCATTTCGAGCCGCCAAACAAGCACCGAACGACTGCAAAGTCGCTTTTTAACGAAATCGAACTATTGAGTTTCCCACTCGCTGTAGGCGTTCCAGCTCGTATTATAAGATCACAAACTCGTTATTCTTTGCAAATACGCATTATTCATGCTTTTCAAGCCGCTAAACAAGCACCGAACGACTGCAAAGTCGCTTTTTAACGAAATCGAACGATTGAGTTTCGCGCTCGCTGTAGGCGTTCCAGCTCGTTTTATACGATCAAAAACTCTTTATTCTATGCAAATACGCAAGATTCATGCATTTCGAGCCGCCAAACAAGCACCGAACGACTGCAAAGTCGCTTTTTAACGAAATCGAACGATTGAGTTTCGCACTCGCTGTAGGCGTTCCAGCTCGTATTATAAGATCACAAACTCGTTATTCTTTGCAAATACGCAATATTCATGCATTTCAAGCCGCTAAACAAGCACCGAACGACTGCAAAGTCGCTTTTTAACGAAATCGAACGATTGAGTTTCGCACTCGCTGTAGGCGTTCCAGCTCGTATTAAAAGATCACAAACTCGTTATTTCTTGCAAATACGCGAGATTCATGCATTTCCAGCCGCTGAACAAGCACCAAACGACTGCAAAGTCGCTTTTTAACGTAATCGAACGATTGAGTTTCGCGCTCGCTGTAGGCGTTCCAGCTCGTTTTATGCGATCAAAAACTCATCATTTTATGCAAATACGCAAGATTCATGCATTTCGAGCCGCCAAACAAGCATTAAACGACTGCAAAGTCGCTTTTTGACGAAATCGAACGATTGAGTTTCGCGCTCGCTGTAGGCGTTCCAGCTCGTATTGTAAGATCACAAACTCGTTATTCTTTGCGAATACGCAAGATTCATGCATTTCGAGCCGCTGAACAAGCACCAAACGACTAAAAAGTAACTTTTTAACGAAATCGCACAATTTAGTTTTGCGCTCGCTGTAGGCGTTCGGCTCCTTTTATACGATCAAAAACTCGTTATTTCTTGCAAATACGCAAGATTCATGCATTTCGAGCTGCTAAACAAGCACCAAACGACTGCAAAGTCGCTTTTTAACGAAATCGAACGATTGAGTTTCGCGCTCGCTGTAGGCGTTCCAGCTCGTTTTATACGATCAAAAACTCTTTATTCTATGCAAATACTCGAGATCCATACATTTCGAGCCGCCAAAAAAGCACCGAACGACTGCAAAGTCGCTTTTTAACGAAATCGAACGATTGAGTTTCGCACTCGCTGTAGGCGTTCCAGCTCGTATTATAAGATCACAAACTCGTTATTCTTTGCAAATACGCAATATTCATGCATTTCAAGCCGCTAAACAAGCACCAAACGACTGCAAAGTCGCTTTTTAACGAAATCGAACGATTGAGTTTCGCACTCGCTGTGGGCGTTCCAGCTCGTTTTATACGATCAAAAACTCTTTATTCTATGCAAATACGCAAGATTCATGCATTTTGAGCCGCCAAAGAAGCACCGAACGACTGCAAAGTCGCTTTTTAACGTGATCGAACGATTGAGTTTCGCACTCGCTGTAGGCGTTTCAGCTCCTTTTATACGATCAAAAACTCTTTATTCTATGCAAATACGCAAGATTCATGCATTTCGAGCTGCCAAACAAGCACCGAACGACTGCAAAGTCGCTTTTTAACGTAATCGAACGATTGAGTTTCGCACTCGCTGTAGGCGTTTCAGCTCGTATTAAAAGATCACAAACTCGTTATTCTTTGCAAATACGCGAGATTCATGCATTTCCAGCCGCTGAACAAGAACCAAACGATTGCAAAGTCGCTTTTTAACGAAATCGAACGATTGAGTTTCGCGCTCGCTGTAGGCGTTCCAGCTCGTTTTATACGATCAAAAACTCTTTATTCTATGCAAATACGCAAGATTCATGCATTTCGAGCCGCCAAACAAGCACCGAACGACTGCAAAGTCGCTTTTTAACGTGATCGAACGATTGAGTTTCGCACTCGCTGTAGCCGTTCCAGCTCGTATTATAAGATCACAAACTCGTTGATCTTTGCAAATACGCAATATTCATGCATTTCAAGCCGCTGAACAAGAACCAAACGATTGCAAAGTCGCTTTTTAACGAAATCGAACGATTGAGTTTCCCACTCGCTGTAGGCGTTCCAGCTCGTATTATAAGATCACAAACTCGTTATTCTTTGCAAATACGCAATATTCATGCATTTCAAGCCGCTAAACAAGCACCGAACGACTGCAAAGTCGCTTTATATCGAAATCGAACAATTGAGTTTTGCGCTCGCTGTAGGCGTTGCAGCTCGTTTTATACGATCAAAAACTCATCATTTTATGCAAATACTCGAGATCCATGCATTTCGAGCCGCCAAAAAAGCACCGAACGACGGCAAAGTCGCTTTTTAACGTAATCGAACGATTGAGTTTCGCACTCGCTGTAGGCGTTTCAGCTCGTATTAAAAGATCAGAAACTCGTTATTCTTCGCAAATACGCAAGATTCATGCATTTCGAGCCGCCAAACAAGCATTAAACGACTGCAAAGTCGCTTTTTAACGAAATCGAACGATTGAGTTTCGCACGCGCTGTAGGCGTTCCAGCTCGTATTAAAAGATCACAAACTCGTTATTTCTTGCAAATACGCGAGATTCATGCATTTCCAGCCGCTGAACAAGAACCAAACGACTGCAAAGTCGCTTTTTAACGAAATCGAACGATTGAGTTTCGCGCTCGCTGTAGGCGTTCCAGCTCGTTTTATACGATCAAAAACTCATCATTTTATGCAAATACGCAAGATTCATGCATTTCGAGCCGCCAAACAAGCATTAAACGACTGCAAAGTCGCTTTTTAACGAAATCGAACGATTGAGTTTCGCACTCGCTGTAGGCGTCCCAGCTTGTATTAAAAGACCACAAACTCGTTATTCTTTGCAAATACGCGAGATTCATGCATTTCCAGCCGCTGAACAAGAACCAAACGATTGCAAAGTCGCTTTTTAACGAAATCGCACAATTTAGTTTTGCGCTCGCTGTAGGCGTTCCAGCTCCTTTTATACGATCAAAAACTTTTTATTCTATGCGAATACGCAAGATTCATGCATTTCGAGCTGCTAAACAAGCACCAAACGACTGCAAAGTCGCTTTTTAACGAAATCGAACGATTGAGTTTCGCACTCGCTGTAGGCAATCCAGCTCGTATTAAAAGACCACAAACTCGTTATTCTTTGTAAATACGCGAGATTCATGCATTTCCAGCCGCTGAACAAGAACCAAACGATTGCAAAGTCGCTTTTTAACGAAATCGAACGATTGAGTTTCGCGCTCGCTGTAGGCGTTCCAGCTCGTTTTATACGATCAAAAACTCTTTATTCTATGCAAATACGCAAGATTCATGCATTTCGAGCCGCCAAACAAGCACCGAACGACTGCAAAGTCGCTTTTTAACGTAATCGAACGATTGAGTTTCGCACTCGCTGTAGGCAATCCAGCTCGTATTAAAAGACCACAAACTCGTTATTCTTTGCAAATACGCGAGATTCATGCATTTCCAGCCGCTGAACAAGAACCAAACGATTGCAAAGTCGCTTTTTAACGAAATCGAACGATTGAGTTTTGCGCTCGCTGTAGGCGTTCCAGCTCGTTTTATACGATCAAAAACTCGTTATTTTATGCAAATACGCAATATTCATGCATTTCGACCCGCTAAACAAGCACTAAATGACTGCAAAGTCGCTTTACAACGAAATCGAACGATTGAGTTTCGCACTCGCCGTAGGCGTTCCAGCTCGTATTATAAGATCACAAACTCGTTATTTTATGCAAATACGCAAAATTCATGCATTTCGAGCCGCTAAACAAGCACTAAACGACTAAAAAGTAACTTTTTAACGAAATCGCACAATTTAGTTTTGCGCTCGCTGTAGGCGTTCCAGCTTCTTTTATACGATCAAAAACTCTTTATTCTATGCGAATACGCAAGATTCATGCATTTCGAGCTGCTAAACAAGCACCAAACGACTGCAAAGTCGCTTTTTAACGAAATCGAACGATTGAGTTTCGCACTCGCTGTAGGCAATCCAGCTCGTATTAAAAGATCACATACTCGTTATTCTTTGTAAATACGCGAGATTCATGCATTTCCAGCCGCTGAACAAGAACCAAACGATTGCAAAGTCGCTTTTTAACGAAATCGAACGATTGAGTTTCGCGCTCGCTGTAGGCGTTCCAGCTCGTTTTATACGATCAAAAACTCTTTATTCTGTGCAAATACGCAAGATTCATGCATTTCGAGCCGCCAAACAAGCACCGAACGATTGCAAAGTCGCTTTTTAACGAAATCGCACAATTTAGTTTTGCGCTCGCTGTAGGCGTTCCAGCTCCTTTTATACGATCAAAAACTTTTTATTCTATGCGAATACGCAAGATTCATGCATTTCGAGCTGCTAAACAAGCACCAAACGACTGCAAAGTCGCTTTTTAACGAAATCGAACGATTGAGTTTCGCACTCGCTGTAGGCAATCCAGCTCGTATTAAAAGACCACAAACTCGTTATTCTTTGTAAATACGCGAGATTCATGCATTTCCAGCCGCTGAACAAGAACCAAACGATTGCAAAGTCGCTTTTTAACGAAATCGAACGATTGAGTTTCGCGCTCGCTGTAGGCGTTCCAGCTCGTTTTGTACGATCAAAAACTCTTTATTCTATGCAAATACGCAAGATTCATGCATTTCGAGCCGCCAAACAAGCACCGAACGACTGCAAAGTCGCTTTTTAACGTAATCGAACGATTGAGTTTCGCACTCGCTGTAGGCAATCCAGCTCGTATTAAAAGACCACAAACTCGTTATTCTTTGCAAATACGCGAGATTCATGCATTTCCAGCCGCTGAACAAGAACCAAACGATTGCAAAGTCGCTTTTTAACGAAATCGAACGATTGAGTTTTGCGCTCGCTGTAGGCGTTCCAGCTCGTTTTATACGATCAAAAACTCGTTATTTTATGCAAATACGCAATATTCATGCATTTCGACCCGCTAAACAAGCACTAAATGACTGCAAAGTCGCTTTACAACGAAATCGAACGATTGAGTTTCGCACTCGCCGTAGGCGTTCCAGCTCGTATTATAAGATCACAAACTCGTTATTTTATGCAAATACGCAAAATTCATGCATTTCGAGCCGCTAAACAAGCACTAAACGACTAAAAAGTAACTTTTTAACGAAATCGCACAATTTAGTTTTGCGCTCGCTGTAGGCGTTCCAGCTTCTTTTATACGATCAAAAACTCTTTATTCTATGCGAATACGCAAGATTCATGCATTTCGAGCTGCTAAACAAGCACCAAACGACTGCAAAGTCGCTTTTTAACGAAATCGAACGATTGAGTTTCGCACTCGCTGTAGGCAATCCAGCTCGTATTAAAAGATCACATACTCGTTATTCTTTGTAAATACGCGAGATTCATGCATTTCCAGCCGTTGAACAAGAACCAAACGATTGCAAAGTCGCTTTTTAACGAAATCGAACGATTGAGTTTCGCGCTCGCTGTAGGCGTTCCAGCTCGTTTTATACGATCAAAAACTCTTTATTCTGTGCAAATACGCAAGATTCATGCATTTCGAGCCGCCAAACAAGCACCGAACGACTGCAAAGTCGCTTTTTAACGAAATCGAACTATTGAGTTTCCCACTCGCTGTAGGCGTTCCAGCTCGTATTATAAGATCACAAACTCGTTATTCTTTGCAAATACGCAATATTCATGCATTTCAAGCCGCTAAACAAGCACCAAACGACTGCAAAGTCGCTTTTTAACGAAATCGAACGATTGAGTTTCGCACTCGCTGTAGGCGTTCCAGCTCGTTTTATACGATCAAAAACTCTTTATTCTATGCAAATACGCAAGATTCATGCATTTTGAGCCGCCAAAGAAGCACCGAACGACTGCAAAGTCGCTTTTTAACGTGATCGAACGATTGAGTTTCGCACTCGCTGTAGGCGTTTCAGCTCCTTTTATACGATCAAAAACTCTTTATTCTATGCAAATACGCAAGATTCATGCATTTCGAGCTGCCAAACAAGCACCGAACGACTGCAAAGTCGCTTTTTAACGTAATCGAACGATTGAGTTTCGCACTCGCTGTAGGCGTTTCAGCTCGTATTAAAAGATCACAAACTCGTTATTCTTTGCAAATACGCGAGATTCATGCATTTCCAGCCGCTGAACAAGAACCAAACGATTGCAAAGTCGCTTTTTAACGAAATCGAACGATTGAGTTTCGCGCTCGCTGTAGGCGTTCCAGCTCGTTTTATACGATCAAAAACTCTTTATTCTATGCAAATACGCAAGATTCATGCATTTCGAGCCGCCAAACAAGCACCGAACGACTGCAAAGTCGCTTTTTAACGTGATCGAACGATTGAGTTTCGCACTCGCTGTAGCCGTTCCAGCTCGTATTATAAGATCACAAACTCGTCATTCTTTGCAAATACGCAATATTCATGCATTTCAAGCCGCTGAACAAGAACCAAACGATTGCAAAGTCGCTTTTTAACGAAATCGAACGATTGAGTTTCCCACTCGCTGTAGGCGTTCCAGCTCGTATTATAAGATCACAAACTCGTTATTCTTTGCAAATACGCAATATTCATGCATTTCAAGCCGCTAAACAAGCACCGAACGACTGCAAAGTCGCTTTATATCGAAATCGAACAATTGAGTTTTGCGCTCGCTGTAGGCGTTGCAGCTCGTTTTATACGATCAAAAACTCATCATTTTATGCAAATACTCGAGATCCATGCATTTCGAGCCGCCAAAAAAGCACCGAACGACGGCAAAGTCGCTTTTTAACGTAATCGAACGATTGAGTTTCGCACTCGCTGTAGGCGTTTCAGCTCGTATTAAAAGATCAGAAACTCGTTATTCTTCGCAAATACGCAAGATTCATGCATTTCGAGCCGCCAAACAAGCACCGAACGACTGCAAAGTCGCTTTTTAACGTGATCGAACGATTGAGTTTCGCACTCGCTGTAGGCGTTTCAGCTACTTTTATACGATCACAAACTCGTTATTCTTTGCAAATACGCGAGATTCATGCATTTCCAGCCGCTGAACAAGAACCAAACGATTGCAAAGTCGCTTTTTAACGAAATCGAACGATTGAGTTTCGCGCTCGCTGTAGGCGTTCCAGCTCGTTTTATACGATCAAAAACTCTTTATTCTATGCAAATACGCAAGATTCATGCATTTCCAGCCGCTGAACAAGAACCAAACGATTGCAAAGTCGCTTTTTAACGAAATCGAACGATTGAGTTTCGCGCTCGCTGTAGGCGTTCCAGCTCGTTTTATACGATCAAAAACTCTTTATTCTATGCAAATACGCAAGATTCATGCATTTCGAGCCGCCAAACAAGCACCGAACGACTGCAAAGTCGCTTTTTAACGAAATCGAACGATTGAGTTTCGCACTTGCTGAAGGCAATCCAGCTCGTATTAAAAGACCACAAACTCGTTATTCTTTGCAAATACGCGAGATTCATGCATTTCCAGCCGCTGAACAAGAACCAAACGATTGCAAAGTCGCTTTTTAACGAAATCGAACGATTGAGTTTCGCGCTCGCTGTAGGCGTTCCAGCTCGTTTTATAAGATCACAAACTCATTATTCTTTGCAAATACGCAATATTCATGCATTTCAAGCCGCTGAACAAGAACCAAACGATTGCAAAGTCGCTTTTTAACGAAATCGAACGATTGAGTTTCCCACTCGCTGTAGGCGTTCCAGCTCGTATTGTAAGATCACAAACTCGTTATTCTTTGCGAATACGCAAGATTCATGCATTTCGAGCCGCTGAACAAGCACCAAACGACTAAAAAGTAACTTTTTAACGAAATCGCACAATTTAGTTTTGCGCTCGCTGTAGGTGTTCCAGCTCCTTTTATACGATCAAAAACTTTTTATTCTATGCGAATACGCAAGATTCATGCATTTCGAGCTGCTAAACAAGCACCAAACGACTGCAAAGTCGCTTTTTAACGAAATCGAACGATTGAGTTTCGCACTCGCTGTAGGCAATCCAGCTCGTATTAAAAGACCACAAACTCGTTATTCTTTGTAAATACGCGAGATTCATGCATTTCCAGCCGCTGAACAAGAACCAAACGATTGCAAAGTCGCTTTTTAACGAAATCGAACGATTGAGTTTCGCGCTCGCTGTAGGCGTTCCAGCTCGTTTTATACGATCAAAAACTCTTTATTCTATGCAAATACGCAAGATTCATGCATTTCGAGCCGCCAAACAAGCACCGAACGACTGCAAAGTCGCTTTTTAACGTGATCGAACGATTGAGTTTCGCACTCGCTGTAGGCGTTTCAGCTACTTTTATACGATCACAAACTCGTTATTCTTTGCAAATACGCGAGATTCATGCATTTCCAGCCGCCAAACAAGCACCGAACGACTGCAAAGTCGCTTTTTAACGTGATCGAACGATTGAGTTTCGCACTCGCTGTAGGCGTTTCAGCTACTTTTATACGATCAAAAACTCTTTATTCTATGCAAATACGCAAGATTCATGCATTTCGAGCCGCCAAACAAGCACCGAACGACTGCAAAGTCGCTTTTTAACGTAATCGAACGATTGAGTTTCGCACTCGCTGTAGGCAATCCAGCTCGTATTAAAAGACCACAAACTCGTTATTCTTTGCAAATACGCGAGATTCATGCATTTCCAGCCGCTGAACAAGAACCAAACGATTGCAAAGTCGCTTTTTAACGAAATCGAACGATTGAGTTTTGCGCTCGCTGTAGGCGTTCCAGCTCGTTTTATACGATCAAAAACTCGTTATTTTATGCAAATACGCAATATTCATGCATTTCGACCCGCTAAACAAGCACTAAAGGACTGCAAAGTCGCTTTACAACGAAATCGAACGATTGAGTTTCGCACTCGCCGTAGGCGTTCCAGCTCGTATTATAAGATCACAAACTCGTTATTTTATGCAAATACGCAAAATTCATGCATTTCGAGCCGCTAAACAAGCACTAAACGACTAAAAAGTAACTTTTTAACGAAATCGCACAATTTAGTTTTGGGCTCGCTGTAGGCGTTCCAGCTTCTTTTATACGATCAAAAACTCTTTATTCTATGCGAATACGCAAGATTCATGCATTTCGAGCTGCTAAACAAGCACCAAACGACTGCAAAGTCGCTTTTTAACGAAATCGAACGATTGAGGTTCGCACTCGCTGTAGGCATTCCAGCTCGTATTATAAGATCACAAACTCGTTATTCTTTGCGAATACGCAAGATTCATGCATTTCGAGCCGCTAAACAAGCACCAAACGACTGCAAAGTCGCTTCTTAACGAAATCGAACGATCGAGTTTCGCGCTCGCTGTAGGCGTTCCAGCTCCTTTTATACGATCAAAAACTCTTTATTCTATGCAAATACGCAAGATTCATGCATTTTGAGCCGCCAAAGAAGCACCGAACGACTGCAAAGTCGCTTTTTAACGTGATCGAACGATTGAGTTTCGCACTCGCTGTAGGCATTTCAGCTCCTTTTATACGATCAAAAACTCTTTATTCTATGCAAATACGCAAGATTCATGCATTTCGAGCGGCCAAACAAGCACCGAACGACTGCAAAGTCGCTTTTTAACGTAATCGAACGATTGAGTTTCCCACTCGCTGTAGGCGTTCCAGCTCGTATTGTAAGATCACAAACTCGTTATTCTTTGCGAATACGCAAGATTCATGCATTTCGAGCCGCTGAACAAGCACCAAACGACTAAAAAGAAACTTTTTAACGAAATCGCACAATTTAGTTTTGCGCTCGCTGTAGGCGTTCCAGCTCCTTTTATACGATCAAAAACTTTTTATGCTATGCGAATACGCAAGATTCATGCATTTCGAGCCGCTAAACAAGCACCAAACGACTGCAAAGTCGCTTTTTAACGAAATCGAACGATTGAGTTTCGCACTCGCTGTAGGCAATCCAGCTCGTATTAAAAGACCACAAACTCGTTATTCTTTGTAAATACGCGAGATTCATGCATTTCCAGCCGCTGAACAAGAACCAAACGATTGCAAAGTCGCTTTTTAACGAAATCGAACGATTGAGTTTCGCGCTCGCTGTAGGCGTTCCAGCTCGTTTTATACGATCAAAAACTCTTTATTCTATGCAAATACGCAAGATTCATGCATTTCGAGCCGCCAAACAAGCACCGAACGACTGCAAAGTCGCTTTTTAACGTGATCGAACGATTGAGTTTCGCACTCGCTGTAGGCGTTTCAGCTACTTTTATACGATCACAAACTCGTTATTCTTTGCAAATACGCGAGATTCATGCATTTCCAGCCGCTGAACAAGAACCAAACGATTGCAAAGTCGCTTTTTAACGAAATCGAACGATTGAGTTTCGCGCTCGCTGTAGGCGTTCCAGCTCGTTTTATACGATCAAAAACTCTTTATTCTATGCAAATACGCAAGATTCATGCATTTCGAGCCGCCAAACAAGCACCGAACGACTGCAAAGTCGCTTCTTAACGAAATCGAACGATCGAGTTTCGCGCTCGCTGTAGGCGTTCCAGCTCCTTTTATACGATCAAAAACTCTTTATTCTATGCAAATACGCAAGATTCATGCATTTTGAGCCGCCAAAGAAGCACCGAACGACTGCAAAGTCGCTTTTTAACGTGATCGAACGATTGAGTTTCGCACTCGCTGTAGGCGTTTCAGCTCCTTTTATACGATCAAAAACTCTTTATTCTATGCAAATACGCAAGATTCATGCATTTCGAGCGGCCAAACAAGCACCGAACGACTGCAAAGTCGCTTTTTAACGTAATCGAACGATTGAGTTTCCCACTCGCTGTAGGCGTTCCAGCTCGTATTGTAAGATCACAAACTCGTTATTCTTTGCGAATACGCAAGATTCATGCATTTCGAGCCGCTGAACAAGCACCGAACGACTGCAAAGTCGCTTTTTAACGAAATCGAACGATTGAGTTTCGCACTCGCTGTAGGCGTTCCAGCTCGTATTAAAAGATCACGAACTCGTTATTTCTTGCAAATACGCGAGATTCATGCATTTCCAGCCGCTGAACAAGAACCAAACGATTGCAAAGTCGCTTTTTAACGAAATCGAACGATTGAGTTTCGCGCTCGCTGTAGGCGTTCCAGCTCGTTTTATACGATCAAAAACTCTTTATTCTATGCAAATACGCAAGATTCATGCATTTCGAGCCGCCAAACAAGCACCGAACGACTGCAAAGTCGCTTTTTAACGTGATCGAACGATTGAGTTTCGCACTCGCTGTAGCCGTTCCAGCTCGTATTATAAGATCACAAACTCGTTATTCTTTGCAAATACGCAATATTCATGCATTTCAAGCCGCTGAACAAGAACCAAACGATTGCAAAGTCGCTTTTTAACGAAATCGAACGATTGAGTTTCCCACTCGCTGTAGGCGTTCCAGCTCGTATTATAAGATCACAAACTCGTTATTCTTTGCAAATACGCAATATTCATGCATTTCAAGCCGCTAAACAAGCACCGAACGACTGCAAAGTCGCTTTATATCGAAATCGAACAATTGAGTTTTGCGCTCGCTGTAGGCGTTCCAGCTGGTTTTATACGATCAAAAACTCATCATTTTATGCGAATACTCGAGATCCATGCATTTCGAGCCGCCAAAAAAGCACCGAACGACTGCAAAGTCGCTTTTTAACGTAATCGAACGATTGAGTTTCGCACTCGCTGTAGCCGTTCCAGCTCGTATTATAAGATCACAAACTCATTATTCTTTGCAAATACGCAATATTCATGCATTTCAAGCCGCTGAACAAGAACCAAACGATTGCAAAGTCGCTTTTTAACGAAATCGAACGATTGAGTTTCCCACTCGCTGTAGCCGTTCCAGCTCGTATTATAAGATCACAAACTCGTTATTCTTTGCAAATACGCAATATTCATCCATTTCAAGCCGCTAAACAAGCACCGAACGACTGCAAAGTCGCTTTATATCGAAATCGAACAATTGAGTTTTGCGCTCGCTGTAGGCGTTCCAGCTCGTTTTATACGATCAAAAACTCATCATTTTATGCAAATACTCGAGATCCATGCATTTCGAGCCGCCAAAAAAGCACCGAACGACTGCAAAGTCGCTTTTTAACGTAATCGAACGATTGAGTTTCGCACTCGCTGTAGGGGTTTCAGCTCGTATTAAAAGATCACAAACTCGTTATTCTTTGCAAATACGCGAGATTCATGCATTTCCAGCCGCTGAACAAGAACCAAACGATTGCAAAGTCGCTTTTTAACGAAATCGAACGATTGAGTTTCCCACTCGCTGTAGGCGTTCCAGCTCGTATTATAAGATCACAAACTCGTTATTCTTTGCAAATACGCAATATTCATGCATTTCAAGCCGCTAAACATGCACCGAACGACTGCAAAGTCGCTTTATATCGAAATCGAACAATTGAGTTTTGCGCTCGCTGTAGGCGTTCCAGCTCGTTTTATACGATCAAAAACTCATCATTTTATGCAAATACGCAAGATTCATGCATTTCGAGCCGCTAAACAAGCACCAAACGACTGCAAAGTCGCTTTTTAACGAAATCGAACGATTGAGTTTCGCACTCGCTGTAGGCGTTCCAGCTCGTATTAAAAGATCACAAACTCGTTATTTCTTGCGAATACGCGAGATTCATGCATTTCCAGCCGCTGAACAAGCACCAAACGACTGCAAAGTCGCTTTTTAACGAAATCGAACGATTGAGTTTCGCACTCGCTGTAGGCGTTCCAGCTCGTTTTATACGATCAAAAACTCTTTATTCTATGCAAATACGCAAGATTCATGCATTTTGAGCCGCCAAAGAAGCACCGAACGACTGCAAAGTCGCTTTTTAACGTGATCGAACGATTGAGTTTCGCACTCGCTGTAGGCGTTTCAGCTCGTTTTATACGATCAAAAACTCTTTATTCTATGCAAATACGCAAGATTCATGCATTTCGAGCCGCCAAACAAGCACCGAGGGACTGCAAAGTCGCTTTTTAACGTAATCGAACGATTGAGTTTCGCACTCGCTGTAGGGGTTTCAGCTCGTATTAAAAGATCACAAACTCGTTATTCTTTGCAAATACGCGAGATTCATGCATTTCCAGCCGCTGAACTAGAACCAAACGATTGCAAAGTCGCTTTTTAACGAAATCGAACGATTGAGTTTCCCACTCGCTGTAGGCGTTCCAGCTCGTATTATAAGATCACAAACTCGTTATTCTTTGCAAATACGCAATATTCATGCATTTCAAGCCGCTAAACATGCACCGAACGACTGCAAAGTCGCTTTATATCGAAATCGAACAATTGAGTTTTGCGCTCGCTGTAGGCGTTCCAGCTCGTTTTATACGATCAAAAACTCATCATTTTATGCAAATACGCAAGATTCATGCATTTCGAGCCGCTAAACAAGCACCAAACGACTGCAAAGTCGCTTTTTAACGAAATCGAACGATTGAGTTTCGCACTCGCTGTAGGCGTTCCAGCTCGTATTAAAAGATCACAAACTCGTTATTTCTTGCGAATACGCGAGATTCATGCATTTCCAGCCGCTGAACAAGCACCAAACGACTGCAAAGTCGCTTTTTAACGAAATCGAACGATTGAGTTTCGCACTCGCTGTAGGCGTTCCAGCTCGTTTTATACGATCAAAAACTCTTTATTCTATGCAAATACGCAAGATTCATGCATTTTGAGCCGCCAAAGAAGCACCGAACGACTGCAAAGTCGCTTTTTAACGTGATCGAACGATTGAGTTTCGCACTCGCTGTAGGCGTTTCAGCTCGTTTTATACGATCAAAAACTCTTTATTCTATGCAAATACGCAAGATTCATGCATTTCGAGCCGCCAAACAAGCACCGAGGGACTGCAAAGTCGCTTTTTAACGTGATCGAACGATTGAGTTTCGCACTCGCTGTAGGCGTTTCAGCTCGTATTATAAGATCACAAACTCGTTATTCTTTGCAAATACGCAATATTCATGCATTTCAAGCCGCTGAACAAGAACCAAACGATTGCAAAGTCGCTTTTTAACGAAATCGAACGATTGAGTTTCCCACTCGCTGTAGCCGTTCCAGCTCGTATTATAAGATCACAAACTCGTTATTCTTTGCAAATACGCAATATTCATCCATTTCAAGCCGCTAAACAAGCACCGAACGACTGCAAAGTCGCTTTATATCGAAATCGAACAATTGAGTTTTGCGCTCGCTGTAGGCGTTCCAGCTCGTTTTATACGATCAAAAACTCATCATTTTATGCAAATACTCGAGATCCATGCATTTCGAGCCGCCAAAAAAGCACCGAACGACTGCAAAGTCGCTTTTTAACGTAATCGAACGATTGAGTTTCGCACTCGCTGTAGGGGTTTCAGCTCGTATTAAAAGATCACAAACTCGTTATTCTTTGCAAATACGCGAGATTCATGCATTTCCAGCCGCTGAACAAGAACCAAACGATTGCAAAGTCGCTTTTTAACGAAATCGAACGATTGAGTTTCCCACTCGCTGTAGGCGTTCCAGCTCGTATTATAAGATCGCAAACTCGTTATTCTTTGCAAATACGCAATATTCATGCATTTCAAGCCGCTAAACAAGCACCGAACGACTGCAAAGTCGCTTTATATCGAAATCGAACAATTGAGTTTTGCGCTCGCTGTAGGCGTTCCAGCTCGTTTTATACGATCAAAAACTCATCATTTTATGCAAATACGCAAGATTCATGCATTTCGAGCCGCTAAACAAGCACCAAACGACTGCAAAGTCGCTTTTTAACGAAATCGAACGATTGAGTTTCGCACTCGCTGTAGGCGTTCCAGCTCGTATTAAAAGATCACAAACTCGTTATTTCTTGCAAATACGCGAGATTCATGCATTTCCAGCCGCTGAACAAGCACCAAACGACTGCAAAGTCGCTTTTTAACGAAATCGAACGATTGAGTTTCGCACTCGCTGTAGGCGTTCCAGCTCGTTTTATACGATCAAAAACTCTTTATCCTATGCAAATACGCAAGATTCATGCATTTTGAGCCGCCAAAGAAGCACCGAACGACTGCAAAGTCGCTTTTTAACGTAATCGAACGATTGAGTTTCGCACTCGCTGTAGGCGTTCCAGCTCGTTTTATACGATCAAAAACTCATCATTTTATGCAAATACGCAAGATTCATGCATTTCGAGCCGCCAAACAAGCATTAAACGACTGCAAAGTCGCTTTTTAACGAAATCGAACGATTGAGTTTCGCGCTCGCTGTAGGCGTTCCAGCTCGTTTTATACGATCAAAAACTCTTTATTCTATGCAAATACGCAAGATTCATGCATTTCGAGCCGCCAAACAAGCACCGAACGACTGCAAAGTCGCTTTTTAACGTAATCGAACGATTGAGTTTCGCACTCGCTGTAGGCAATCCAGCTCGTATTAAAAGACCACAAACTCGTTATTCTTTGCAAATACGCGAGATTCATGCATTTCCAGCCGCTGAACAAGAACCAAACGATTGCAAAGACGCTTTTTAACGAAATCGAACGATTGAGTTTTGCGCTCGCTGTAGGCGTTCCAGCTCGTTTTATACGATCAAAAACTCGTTATTTTATGCAAATACGCAATATTCATGCATTTCGACCCGCTAAACAAGCACTAAATGACTGCAAAGTCGCTTTACAACGAAATCGAACGATTGAGTTTCGCACTCGCCGTAGGCGTTCCAGCTCGTATTATAAGATCACAAACTCGTTATTTTATGCAAATACGCAAAATTCATGCATTTCGAGCCGCTAAACAAGCACTAAACGACTAAAAAGTAACTTTTTACCGAAATCGCACAATTTAGTTTTGCGCTCGCTGTAGGCGTTCCAGCTTCTTTTATACGATCAAAAACTCTTTATTCTATGCGAATACGCAAGATTCATGCATTTCGAGCTGCTAAACAAGCACCAAACGACTGCAAAGTCGCTTTTTAACGAAATCGAACGATTGAGGTTCGCACTCACTGTAGGCATTCCAGCTCGTATTATAAGATCACAAACTCGTTATTCTTTGCGAATACGCAAGATTCATGCATTTCGAGCCGCTAAACAAGCACCAAACGACTGCAAAGTCGCTTCTTAACGAAATCGAACGATCGAGTTTCGCGCTCGCTGTAGGCGTTCCAGCTCCTTTTATACGATCAAAAACTCTTTATTCTATGCAAATACGCAAGATTCATGCATTTTGAGCCGCCAAAGAAGCACCGAACGACTGCAAAGTCGCTTTTTAACGTGATCGAACGATTGAGTTTCGCACTCGCTGTAGGCGTTTCAGCTCCTTTTATACGATCAAAAACTCTTTATTCTATGCAAATACGCAAGATTCATGCATTTCGAGCGGCCAAACAAGCACCGAACGACTGCAAAGTCGCTTTTTAACGTAATCGAACGATTGAGTTTCGCACTCGCTGTAGGCGTTTCAGCTCGTATTAAAAGATCACAAACTCGTTATTCTTTGCAAATACGCGAGATTCATGCATTTCCAGCCGCTAAACAAGCACCGAACGACTGCAAAGTCGCTTTTTAACGAAATCGAACGATTGAGTTTCGCACTCGCTGTAGGAGTTCCAGCTCGTATTAAAAGATCACAAACTCGTTATTTCTTGCAAATACGCGAGATTCATGCATTTCCAGCCGCTGAACAAGAACCAAACGATTGCAAAGTCGCTTTTTAACGAAATCGAACGATTGAGTTTCGCGCTCGCTGTAGGCGTTCCAGCTCGTTTTATACGATCAAAAACTCTTTATTCTATGGGATACGCAAGATTCATGCATTTCGAGCCGCCAAACAAGCACCGAACGACTGCAAAGTCGCTTTTTAACGTGATCGAACGATTGAGTTTCGCACTCGCTGTAGCCGTTCCAGCTCGTATTATAAGATCACAAACTCGTTATTCTTTGCAAATACGCAATATTCATGCATTTCAAGCCGCTGAACAAGAACCAAACGATTGCAAAGTCGCTTTTTAACGAAATCGAACGATTGAGTTTCCCACTCGCTGTAGGCGTTCCAGCTCGTATTATAAGATCACAAACTCGTTATTCTTTGCAAATACGCAATATTCATGCATTTCAAGCCGCTAAACAAGCACCGAACGACTGCAAAGTCGCTTTATATCGAAATCGAACAATTGAGTTTTGCGCTCGCTGTAGGCGTTCCAGCTCGTTTTATACGATCAAAAACTCATCATTTTATGCGAATACTCGAGATCCATGCATTTCGAGCCGCCAAAAAAGCACCGAACGACTGCAAAGTCGCTTTTTAACGTAATCGAACGATTGAGTTTCGCACTCGCTGTAGGCGTTTCAGCTCGTATTAAAAGATCAGAAACTCGTTATTCTTCGCAAATACGCAAGATTCATGCATTTCGAGCCGCCAAACAAGCATTAAACGACTGCAAAGTCGCTTTTTAACGAAATCGAACGATTGAGTTTCGCACTCGCTGTAGACGTTCCAGCTCGTATTATAAGATCACAAACTCGTTATTCTTTGCAAATACGCAATATTCATGCATTTCAAGCCGCTAAACAAGCACCGAACAACTGCAAAGTCGCTTTTTAACGAAATCGAACGATTGAGTTTCGCACTCGCTGTATGCGTTCCAGCTCGTTTTATACGATCAAAAACTCATCATTTTATGCAAATACGCAAGATTCATGCATTTCGAGCCGCCAAACAAGCATTAAACGACTGCAAAGTCGCTTTTTAACGAAATCGAACGATTGAGTTTCGCACTCGCTGTAGGCGTTCCAGCTCGTATTAAAAGACCACAAACTCGTTATTCTTTGCAAATACGCGAGATTCATGCATTTCCAGCCGCTGAACAAGAACCAAACGATTGCAAAGTCGCTTTTTAACGAAATCGAACGATTGAGTTTCGCGCTCGCTGTAGGCGTTCCAGCTCGTTTTATACGATCAAAAACTCTTTGTCCTATGCAAATACGCAAGATTCATGCATTTCGAGCCGCCAAACAAGCACCGAACAACTGCAAAGTCGCTTTTTAACGTGATCGAACGATTGAGTTTCGCACTCGCTGTAGCCGTTCCAGCTCGTATTATAAGATCACAAACTCATTATTCTTTGCAAATACGCAATATTCATGCATTTCAAGCCGCTGAACAAGAACCAAACGATTGCAAAGTCGCTTTTTAACGAAATCGAACGATTGAGTTTCCCACTCGCTGTAGGCGTTCCAGCTCGTATTATAAGATCACAAACTCGTTATTCTTTGCAAATACGCAATATTCATCCATTTCAAGCCGCTAAACAAGCACCGAACGACTGCAAAGTCGCTTTATATCGAAATCGAACAATTGAGTTTTGCGCTCGCTGTAGGCGTTCCAGATCGTTTTATACGATCAAAAACTCATCATTTTATGCAAATACTCGAGATCCATGCATTTCGAGCCGCCAAAAAAGCACCGAACGACTGCAAAGTCGCTTTTTAACGTAATCGAACGATTGAGTTTCGCACTCGCTGTAGGCGTTTCAGCTCGTATTAAAAGATCACAAACTCGTTATTCTTTGCAAATACGCGAGATTCATGCATTTCCAGCCGCTGAACAAGAACCAAACGATTGCAAAGTCGCTTTTTAACGAAATCGAACGATTGAGTTTCCCACTCGCTGTAGGCGTTCCAGCTCGTATTATAAGATCACAAACTCGTTATTCTTTGCAAATACGCAATATTCATGCATTTCAAGCCGCCAAACAAGCACCGAACGACTGCAAAGTCGCTTTATATCGAAATCGAACAATTGAGTTTTGCGCTCGCTGTAGGCGTTCCAGCTCGTTTTATACGATCAAAAACTCATCATTTTATGCAAATACGCAAGATTCATGCATTTCGAGCCGCTAAACAAGCACCAAACGACTGCAAAGTCGCTTTTTAACGAAATCGAACGATTGAGTTTCGCACTCGCTGTAGGCGTTCCAGCTCGTATTATAAGATCCCAAACTCGTTATTTCTTGCAAATACGCGAGATTCATGCATTTCCAGCCGCTGAACAAGCACCAAACGACTGCAAAGTCGCTTTTTAACGTAATCGAACGATTGAGTTTCGCGCTCGCTGTAGGCGTTCCAGCTCGTTTTATGCGATCAAAAACTCATCATCTTATGCAAATACGCAAGATTCATGCATTTCGAGCCGCCAAACAAGCTCTAAACGACTGCAAAGTCGCTTTTTGACGAAATCGAACGATTGAGTTTCGCGCTCGCTGTAGGCGTTCCAGCTCGTATTGTAAGATCACAAACTCGTTATTCTTTGCGAATACGCAAGATTCATGCATTTCAAGCCGCTGAACAAGCACAAAACGACTAAAAAGTAACTTTTTAACGAAATCGCACAATTTAGTTTTGCGCTCGCTGTAGGCGTTCCAGCTCCTTTTATACGATCAAAAACTCTTTATTCTATGCGAATACGCAAGATTCATGCATTTCGAGCTGCTAAACAAGCACCAAACGACTGCAAAGTCGCTTTTTAACGAAATCGAACGATTGAGTTTCGCACTCGCTGTAGGCAATCCAGCTCGTATTAAAAGACCACATACTCGTTATTCTTTGTAAATACGCGAGATTCATGCATTTCCAGCCGCTGAACAAGAACCAAACGATTGCAAAGTCGCTTTTTAACGAAATCGAACGATTGAGTTTCGCGCTCGCTGTAGGCGTTCCAGCTCGTTTTATACGATCAAAAACTCTTTATTCTGTGCAAATACGCAAGATTCATGCATTTCGTGCCGCCAAACAAGCACCGAACGACTGCAAAGTCGCTTTTTAACGAAATCGAACTATTGAGTTTCCCACTCGCTGTAGGCGTTCCAGCTCGTATTATAAGATCACAAACTCGTTATTCTTTGCAAATACGCAATATTCATGCATTACAAGCCGCTAAACAAGCACCGAACGACTGCAAAGTCGCTTTATATCGAAATCGAACAATTGAGTTTTGCGCTCGCTGTAGGCGTTCCAGCTCGTTTTATACGATCAAAAACTCATCATTTTATGCAAATACTCGAGATCCATGCATTTCGAGCCGCCAAACAAGCATTAAACGACTGCAAAGTCGCTTTTTAACGAAATCGAACGATTGAGTTTCGCACTCGCTGTAGGCGTTCCAGCTCGTATTATAAGATCAAAACTCGTTATTCTTTGCAAATACGCAATATTCATGCATTTCAAGCCGCTAAACAAGCACCGAACGACTGCAAAGTCGCTTTTTAACGAAATCGACCGATTGAGTTTCGCACTCGCTGTAGGCGTTCCAGCTCGTATTAAAAGATCACAAACTCGTTATTTCTTGCAAATACGCGAGATTCATGCATTTCCAGCCGCTGAACAAGCACCAAACGACTGCAAAGTCGCTTTTTAACGT
Source organism: Amblyteles armatorius (assembly GCA_933228735.2). Classification (NCBI taxonomy): domain Eukaryota; kingdom Metazoa; phylum Arthropoda; class Insecta; order Hymenoptera; family Ichneumonidae; genus Amblyteles; species Amblyteles armatorius. The sequence goes on along the minus strand of OW121688.1, from coordinate 5,732,923 downwards.
AATCGAACGATTGAGTTTCGCGCTCGCTGTAGGCGTTCCAGCTCGTTTTGTGCGATCAAAAACTCATCATTTTATGCAAATACGCAAGATTCATGCATTTCGAGCCGCCAAACAAGCATTAAACGACTGCAAAGTCGCTTTTTGACGAAATCGAACGATTGAGTTTCGCGCTCGCTGTAGGCGTTCCAGCTCGTATTGTAAGATCACAAACTCGTTATTCTTTGCGAATACGCAAGATTCATGCATTTCGAGCCGCTGAACAAGCACCAAACGACTAAAAAGTAACTTTTTAACGAAATCGCACAATTTAGTTTTGCGCTCGCTGTAGGCGTTCCAGCTCCTTTTATACGATCAAAAACTTTTTATTCTATGCGAATACGCAAGATTCATGCATTTCGAGCTGCTAAACAAGCACCAAACGACTGCAAAGTCGCTTTTTAACGAAATCGAACGATTGAGTTTCGCACTCGCTGTAGGCAATCCAGCTCGTATTAAAAGACCACAAACTCGTTATTCTTTGTAAATACGCGAGATTCATGCATTTCCAGCCGCTGAACAAGAACCAAACGATTGCAAAGTCGCTTTTTAACGAAATCGAACGATTGAGTTTCGCGCTCGCTGTAGGCGTTCCAGCTCGTTTTATACGATCAAAAACTCTTTATTCTATGCAAATACGCAAGATTCATGCATTTCGAGCCGCCAAACAAGCACCGAACGACTGCAAAGTCGCTTTTTAACGTGATCGAACGATTGAGTTTCGCACTCGCTGTAGCCGTTCCAGCTCGTATTATAAGATCACAAACTCGTTATTCTTTGCAAATCCGCAATATTCATGCATTTCAAGCCGCTGAACAAGAACCAAACGATTGCAAAGTCGCTTTTTCACGAAATCGAACGATTGAGTTTCCCACTCGCTGTAGGCGTTCCAGCTCGTATTATAAGATCACAAACTCGTTATTCTTTGCAAATACGCAATATTCATGCATTTCAAGCCGCTAAACAAGCACCGAACGACTGCAAAGTCGCTTTATATCGAAATCGAACAATTGAGTTTTGCGCTCGCTGTAGGCGTTCCAGCTCGTTTTATACGATCAAAAACTCATCATTTTATGAGAATACTCGAGATCCATGCATTTCGAGCCGCCAAAAAAGCACCGAACGACTGCAAAGTCGCTTTTTAGCGTAATCGAACGATTGAGTTTCGCACTCGCTGTAGGCGTTTCAGCTCGTATTAAAAGATCAGAAACTCGTTATTCTTCGCAAATACGCAAGATTCATGCATTTCGAGCCGCCAAACAAGCATTAAACGACTGCAAAGTCGCTTTTTAACGAAATCGAACGATTGAGTTTCGCACTCGCTGTAGGCGTTCCAGCTCGTATTAAAAGACCACAAACTCGTTATTCTTTGCAAATACGCGAGATTCATGCATTTCCAGCCGCTGAACAAGAACCAAACGATTGCAAAGTCGCTTTTTAACGAAATCGAACGATTGAGTTTCGCGCTCGCTGTAGGCGTTCCAGCTCGTTTTATACGATCAAAAACTCTTTATTCTATGCAAATACGCAAGATTCATGCATTTTGAGCTGCCAAACAAGCACCGAACGACTGCAAAGTCGCTTTTTCACGAAATCGAACGATTGAGTTTCCCACTCGCTGTAGGCGTTCCAGCTCGTATTATAAGATCACAAACTCGTTATTCTTTGCAAATACGCAATATTCATGCATTTCAAGCCGCTGAACAAGAACCAAACGATTGCAAAGTCGCTTTTTAACGAAATCGAACGATTGAGTTTCCCACTCGCTGTAGGCGTTCCAGCTCGTATTATAAGATCACAAACTCGTTATTTTTTGCAAATACGCAATATTCATGCATTTCAAGCCGCTAAACAAGCACCGAACGACTGCAAAGTCGCTTTATATCGAAATCGAACAATTGAGTTTTTCGCTCGCTGTAGGCGTTCCAGCTCGTTTTATACGATCAAAAACTCATCATTTTATGCGAATACTCGAGATCCATGCATTTCGAGCCGCCAAAAAAGCACCGAACGACTGCAAAGTCGCTTTTTAACGTAATCGAACGATTGAGTTTCGCACTCGCTGTAGGCGTTTCAGCTCGTATTAAAAGATCAGAAACTCGTTATTCTTCGCAAATACGCAAGATTCATGCATTTCGAGCCGCCAAACAAGCATTAAACGACTGCAAAGTCGCTTTTTAACGAAATCGAACGATTGAGTTTCGCACTCGCTGTAGACGTTCCAGCTCGTATTATAAGATCACAAACTCGTTATTCTTTGCAAATACGCAATATTCATGCATTTCAAGCCGCTAAACAAGCACCGAACAACTGCAAAGTCGCTTTTTAACGAAATCGAACGATTGAGTTTCGCACTCGCTGTATGCGTTCCAGCTCGTTTTATACGATCAAAAACTCATCATTTTATGCAAATACGCAAGATTCATGCATTTCGAGCCGCCAAACAAGCATTAAACGACTGCAAAGTCGCTTTTTAACGAAATCGAACGATTGAGTTTCGCACTCGCTGTAGGCGTTCCAGCTCGTATTAAAAGACCACAAACTCGTTATTCTTTGCAAATACGCGAGATTCATGCATTTCCAGCCGCTGAACAAGAACCAAACGATTGCAAAGTCGCTTTTTAACGAAATCGAACGATTGAGTTTCGCGCTCGCTGTAGGCGTTCCAGCTCGTTTTATACGATCAAAAACTCTTTATCCTATGCAAATACGCAAGATTCATGCATTTCGAGCCGCCAAACAAGCACCGAACAACTGCAAAGTCGCTTTTTAACGTGATCGAACGATTGAGTTTCGCACTCGCTGTAGCCGTTCCAGCTCGTATTATAAGATCACAAACTCATTATTCTTTGCAAATACGCAATATTCATGCATTTCAAGCCGCTGAACAAGAACCAAACGATTGCAAAGTCGCTTTTTAACGAAATCGAACGATTGAGTTTCCCACTCGCTGTAGGCGTTCCAGCTCGTATTATAAGATCACAAACTCGTTATTCTTTGCAAATACGCAATATTCATCCATTTCAAGCCGCTAAACAAGCACCGAACGACTGCAAAGTCGCTTTATATCGAAATCGAACAATTGAGTTTTGCGCTCGCTGTAGGCGTTCCAGATCGTTTTATACGATCAAAAACTCATCATTTTATGCAAATACTCGAGATCCATGCATTTCGAGCCGCCAAAAAAGCACCGAACGACTGCAAAGTCGCTTTTTAACGTAATCGAACGATTGAGTTTCGCACTCGCTGTAGGCGTTTCAGCTCGTATTAAAAGATCACAAACTCGTTATTCTTTGCAAATACGCGAGATTCATGCATTTCCAGCCGCTGAACAAGAACCAAACGATTGCAAAGTCGCTTTTTAACGAAATCGAACGATTGAGTTTCCCACTCGCTGTAGGCGTTCCAGCTCGTATTATAAGATCACAAACTCGTTATTCTTTGCAAATACGCAATATTCATGCATTTCAAGCCGCTAAACAAGCACCGAACGACTGCAAAGTCGCTTTATATCGAAATCGAACAATTGAGTTTTGCGCTCGCTGTAGGCGTTCCAGCTCGTTTTATACGATCAAAAACTCATCATTTTATGCAAATACGCAAGATTCATGCATTTCGAGCCGCTAAACAAGCACCAAACGACTGCAAAGTCGCTTTTTAACGAAATCGAACGATTGAGTTTCGCACTCGCTGTAGGCGTTCCAGCTCGTATTATAAGATCCCAAACTCGTTATTTCTTGCAAATACGCGAGATTCATGCATTTCCAGCCGCTGAACAAGCACCAAACGACTGCAAAGTCGCTTTTTAACGTAATCGAACGATTGAGTTTCGCGCTCGCTGTAGGCGTTCCAGCTCGTTTTATGCGATCAAAAACTCATCATCTTATGCAAATACGCAAGATTCATGCATTTCGAGCCGCCAAACAAGCTCTAAACGACTGCAAAGTCGCTTTTTGACGAAATCGAACGATTGAGTTTCGCGCTCGCTGTAGGCGTTCCAGCTCGTATTGTAAGATCACAAACTCGTTATTCTTTGCGAATACGCAAGATTCATGCATTTCAAGCCGCTGAACAAGCACCAAACGACTAAAAAGTAACTTTTTAACGAAATCGCACAATTTAGTTTTGCGCTCGCTGTAGGCGTTCCAGCTCCTTTTATACGATCAAAAACTCTTTATTCTATGCGAATACGCAAGATTCATGCATTTCGAGCTGCTAAACAAGCACCAAACGACTGCAAAGTCGCTTTTTAACGAAATCGAACGATTGAGTTTCGCACTCGCTGTAGGCAATCCAGCTCGTATTAAAAGACCACATACTCGTTATTCTTTGTAAATACGCGAGATTCATGCATTTCCAGCCGCTGAACAAGAACCAAACGATTGCAAAGTCGCTTTTTAACGAAATCGAACGATTGAGTTTCGCGCTCGCTGTAGGCGTTCCAGCTCGTTTTATACGATCAAAAACTCTTTATTCTGTGCAAATACGCAAGATTCATGCATTTCGTGCCGCCAAACAAGCACCGAACGACTGCAAAGTCGCTTTTTAACGAAATCGAACTATTGAGTTTCCCACTCGCTGTAGGCGTTCCAGCTCGTATTATAAGATCACAAACTCGTTATTCTTTGCAAATACGCAATATTCATGCATTTCAAGCCGCTAAACAAGCACCGAACGACTGCAAAGTCGCTTTATAACGAAATCGAACAATTGAGTTTTGCGCTCGCTGTAGGCGTTCCAGCTCGTTTTATACGATCAAAAACTCATCATTTTATGCAAATACTCGAGATCCATGCATTTCGAGCCGCCAAACAAGCATTAAACGACTGCAAAGTCGCTTTTTAACGAAATCGAACGATTGAGTTTCGCACTCGCTGTAGGCGTTCCAGCTCGTATTATAAGATCAAAACTCGTTATTCTTTGCAAATACGCAATATTCATGCATTTCAAGCCGCTAAACAAGCACCGAACGACTGCAAAGTCGCTTTTTAACGAAATCGACCGATTGAGTTTCGCACTCGCTGTAGGCGTTCCAGCTCGTATTAAAAGATCACAAACTCGTTATTTCTTGCAAATACGCGAGATTCATGCATTTCCAGCCGCTGAACAAGCACCAAACGACTGCAAAGTCGCTTTTTAACGTAATCGAACGATTGAGTTTCGCGCTCGCTGTAGGCGTTCCAGCTCGTTTTGTGCGATCAAAAACTCATCATTTTATGCAAATACGCAAGATTCATGCATTTCGAGCCGCCAAACAAGCATTAAACGACTGCAAAGTCGCTTTTTGACGAAATCGAACGATTGAGTTTCGCGCTCGCTGTAGGCGTTCCAGCTCGTATTGTAAGATCACAAACTCGTTATTCTTTGCGAATACGCAAGATTCATGCATTTCGAGCCGCTGAACAAGCACCAAACGACTAAAAAGTAACTTTTTAACGAAATCGCACAATTTAGTTTTGCGCTCGCTGTAGGCGTTCCAGCTCCTTTTATACGATCAAAAACTTTTTATTCTATGCGAATACGCAAGATTCATGCATTTCGAGCTGCTAAACAAGCACCAAACGACTGCAAAGTCGCTTTTTAACGAAATCGAACGATTGAGTTTCGCACTCGCTGTAGGCAATCCAGCTCGTATTAAAAGACCACAAACTCGTTATTCTTTGTAAATACGCGAGATTCATGCATTTCCAGCCGCTGAACAAGAACCAAACGATTGCAAAGTCGCTTTTTAACGAAATCGAACGATTGAGTTTCGCGCTCGCTGTAGGCGTTCCAGCTCGTTTTATACGATCAAAAACTCTTTATTCTATGCAAATACGCAAGATTCATGCATTTCGAGCCGCCAAACAAGCACCGAACGACTGCAAAGTCGCTTTTTAACGTGATCGAACGATTGAGTTTCGCACTCGCTGTAGCCGTTCCAGCTCGTATTATAAGATCACAAACTCGTTATTCTTTGCAAATCCGCAATATTCATGCATTTCAAGCCGCTGAACAAGAACCAAACGATTGCAAAGTCGCTTTTTCACGAAATCGAACGATTGAGTTTCCCACTCGCTGTAGGCGTTCCAGCTCGTATTATAAGATCACAAACTCGTTATTCTTTGCAAATACGCAATATTCATGCATTTCAAGCCGCTAAACAAGCACCGAACGACTGCAAGGTCGCTTTATATCGAAATCGAACAATTGAGTTTTGCGCTCGCTGTAGGCGTTCCAGCTCGTTTTATACGATCAAAAACTCATCATTTTATGAGAATACTCGAGATCCATGCATTTCGAGCCGCCAAAAAAGCACCGAACGACTGCAAAGTCGCTTTTTAGCGTAATCGAACGATTGAGTTTCGCACTCGCTGTAGCCGTTCCAGCTCGTATTAAAAAATCAGAAACTCGTTATTCTTCGCAAATACGCAAGATTCATGCATTTCGAGCCGCCAAACAAGCATTAAACGACTGCAAAGTCGCTTTTTAACGAAATCGAACGATTGAGTTTCGCACTCGCTGTAGGCGTTCCAGCTCGTATTAAAAGACCACAAACTCGTTATTCTTTGCAAATACGCGAGATTCATGCATTTCCAGCCGCTGAACAAGAACCAAACGATTGCAAAGTCGCTTTTTAACGAAATCGAACGATTGAGTTTCGCGCTCGCTGTAGGCGTTCCAGCTCGTTTTATACGATCAAAAACTCTTTGTCCTATGCAAATACGCAAGATTCATGCATTTCGAGCCGCCAAACAAGCACCGAACAACTGCAAAGTCGCTTTTTAACGTGATCGAACGATTGAGTTTCGCACTCGCTGTAGCCGTTCCAGCTCGTATTATAAGATCACAAACTCATTATTCTTTGCAAATACGCAATATTCATGCATTTCAAGCCGCTGAACAAGAACCAAACGATTGCAAAGTCGCTTTTTAACGAAATCGAACGATTGAGTTTCCCACTCGCTGTAGGCGTTCCAGCTCGTATTATAAGATCACAAACTCGTTATTCTTTGCAAATACGCAATATTCATCCATTTCAAGCCGCTAAACAAGCACCGAACGACTGCAAAGTCGCTTTATATCGAAATCGAACAATTGAGTTTTGCGCTCGCTGTAGGCGTTCCAGATCGTTTTATACGATCAAAAACTCATCATTTTATGCAAATACTCGAGATCCATGCATTTCGAGCCGCCAAAAAAGCACCGAACGACTGCAAAGTCGCTTTTTAACGTAATCGAACGATTGAGTTTCGCACTCGCTGTAGGCGTTTCAGCTCGTATTAAAAGATCACAAACTCGTTATTCTTTGCAAATACGCGAGATTCATGCATTTCCAGCCGCTGAACAAGAACCAAACGATTGCAAAGTCGCTTTTTAACGAAATCGAACGATTGAGTTTCCCACTCGCTGTAGGCGTTCCAGCTCGTATTATAAGATCACAAACTCGTTATTCTTTGCAAATACGCAATATTCATGCATTTCAAGCCGCCAAACAAGCACCGAACGACTGCAAAGTCGCTTTATATCGAAATCGAACAATTGAGTTTTGCGCTCGCTGTAGGCGTTCCAGCTCGTTTTATACGATCAAAAACTCATCATTTTATGCAAATACGCAAGATTCATGCATTTCGAGCCGCTAAACAAGCACCAAACGACTGCAAAGTCGCTTTTTAACGAAATCGAACGATTGAGTTTCGCACTCGCTGTAGGCGTTCCAGCTCGTATTATAAGATCCCAAACTCGTTATTTCTTGCAAATACGCGAGATTCATGCATTTCCAGCCGCTGAACAAGCACCAAACGACTGCAAAGTCGCTTTTTAACGTAATCGAACGATTGAGTTTCGCGCTCGCTGTAGGCGTTCCAGCTCGTTTTATGCGATCAAAAACTCATCATCTTATGCAAATACGCAAGATTCATGCATTTCGAGCCGCCAAACAAGCTCTAAACGACTGCAAAGTCGCTTTTTGACGAAATCGAACGATTGAGTTTCGCGCTCGCTGTAGGCGTTCCAGCTCGTATTGTAAGATCACAAACTCGTTATTCTTTGCGAATACGCAAGATTCATGCATTTCAAGCCGCTGAACAAGCACAAAACGACTAAAAAGTAACTTTTTAACGAAATCGCACAATTTAGTTTTGCGCTCGCTGTAGGCGTTCCAGCTCCTTTTATACGATCAAAAACTCTTTATTCTATGCGAATACGCAAGATTCATGCATTTCGAGCTGCTAAACAAGCACCAAACGACTGCAAAGTCGCTTTTTAACGAAATCGAACGATTGAGTTTCGCACTCGCTGTAGGCAATCCAGCTCGTATTAAAAGACCACATACTCGTTATTCTTTGTAAATACGCGAGATTCATGCATTTCCAGCCGCTGAACAAGAACCAAACGATTGCAAAGTCGCTTTTTAACGAAATCGAACGATTGAGTTTCGCGCTCGCTGTAGGCGTTCCAGCTCGTTTTATACGATCAAAAACTCTTTATTCTGTGCAAATACGCAAGATTCATGCATTTCGTGCCGCCAAACAAGCACCGAACGACTGCAAAGTCGCTTTTTAACGAAATCGAACTATTGAGTTTCCCACTCGCTGTAGGCGTTCCAGCTCGTATTATAAGATCACAAACTCGTTATTCTTTGCAAATACGCAATATTCATGCATTTCAAGCCGCTAAACAAGCACCGAACGACTGCAAAGTCGCTTTATATCGAAATCGAACAATTGAGTTTTGCGCTCGCTGTAGGCGTTCCAGCTCGTTTTATACGATCAAAAACTCATCATTTTATGCAAATACTCGAGATCCATGCATTTCGAGCCGCCAAACAAGCATTAAACGACTGCAAAGTCGCTTTTTAACGAAATCGAACGATTGAGTTTCGCACTCGCTGTAGGCGTTCCAGCTCGTATTATAAGATCAAAACTCGTTATTCTTTGCAAATACGCAATATTCATGCATTTCAAGCCGCTAAACAAGCACCGAACGACTGCAAAGTCGCTTTTTAACGAAATCGACCGATTGAGTTTCGCACTCGCTGTAGGCGTTCCAGCTCGTATTAAAAGATCACAAACTCGTTATTTCTTGCAAATACGCGAGATTCATGCATTTCCAGCCGCTGAACAAGCACCAAACGACTGCAAAGTCGCTTTTTAACGTAATCGAACGATTGAGTTTCGCGCTCGCTGTAGGCGTTCCAGCTCGTTTTGTGCGATCAAAAACTCATCATTTTATGCAAATACGCAAGATTCATGCATTTCGAGCCGCCAAACAAGCATTAAACGACTGCAAAGTCGCTTTTTGACGAAATCGAACGATTGAGTTTCGCGCTCGCTGTAGGCGTTCCAGCTCGTATTGTAAGATCACAAACTCGTTATTCTTTGCGAATACGCAAGATTCATGCATTTCGAGCCGCTGAACAAGCACCAAACGACTAAAAAGTAACTTTTTAACGAAATCGCACAATTTAGTTTTGCGCTCGCTGTAGGCGTTCCAGCTCCTTTTATACGATCAAAAACTTTTTATTCTATGCGAATACGCAAGATTCATGCATTTCGAGCTGCTAAACAAGCACCAAACGACTGCAAAGTCGCTTTTTAACGAAATCGAACGATTGAGTTTCGCACTCGCTGTAGGCAATCCAGCTCGTATTAAAAGACCACAAACTCGTTATTCTTTGTAAATACGCGAGATTCATGCATTTCCAGCCGCTGAACAAGAACCAAACGATTGCAAAGTCGCTTTTTAACGAAATCGAACGATTGAGTTTCGCGCTCGCTGTAGGCGTTCCAGCTCGTTTTATACGATCAAAAACTCTTTATTCTATGCAAATACGCAAGATTCATGCATTTCGAGCCGCCAAACAAGCACCGAACGACTGCAAAGTCGCTTTTTAACGTGATCGAACGATTGAGTTTCGCACTCGCTGTAGCCGTTCCAGCTCGTATTATAAGATCACAAACTCGTTATTCTTTGCAAATCCGCAATATTCATGCATTTCAAGCCGCTGAACAAGAACCAAACGATTGCAAAGTCGCTTTTTCACGAAATCGAACGATTGAGTTTCCCACTCGCTGTAGGCGTTCCAGCTCGTATTATAAGATCACAAACTCGTTATTCTTTGCAAATACGCAATATTCATGCATTTCAAGCCGCTAAACAAGCACCGAACGACTGCAAAGTCGCTTTATATCGAAATCGAACAATTGAGTTTTGCGCTCGCTGTAGGCGTTCCAGCTCGTTTTATACGATCAAAAACTCATCATTTTATGAGAATACTCGAGATCCATGCATTTCGAGCCGCCAAAAAAGCACCGAACGACTGCAAAGTCGCTTTTTAGCGTAATCGAACGATTGAGTTTCGCACTCGCTGTAGGCGTTTCAGCTCGTATTAAAAGATCAGAAACTCGTTATTCTTCGCAAATACGCAAGATTCATGCATTTCGAGCCGCCAAACAAGCATTAAACGACTGCAAAGTCGCTTTTTAACGAAATCGAACGATTGAGTTTCGCACTCGCTGTAGGCGTTCCAGCTCGTATTAAAAGACCACAAACTCGTTATTCTTTGCAAATACGCGAGATTCATGCATTTCCAGCCGCTGAACAAGAACCAAACGATTGCAAAGTCGCTTTTTAACGAAATCGAACGATTGAGTTTCGCGCTCGCTGTAGGCGTTCCAGCTCGTTTTATACGATCAAAAACTCTTTATTCTATGCAAATACGCAAGATTCATGCATTTTGAGCTGCCAAACAAGCACCGAACGACTGCAAAGTCGCTTTTTCACGAAATCGAACGATTGAGTTTCCCACTCGCTGTAGGCGTTCCAGCTCGTATTATAAGATCACAAACTCGTTATTCTTTGCAAATACGCAATATTCATGCATTTCAAGCCGCTGAACAAGAACCAAACGATTGCAAAGTCGCTTTTTAACGAAATCGAACGATTGAGTTTCGCGCTCGCTGTAGGCGTTCCAGCTCGTTTTATACGATCAAAAACTCATCATTTTATGCAAATACGCAAGATTCATGCATTTCGAGCTGCTAAACAAGCACCAAACGACTGCAAAGTCGCTTTTTAACGAAATCGAACGATTGAGTTTCGCACTCGCTGTAGGCAATCCAGCTCGTATTAAAGAACCACAAACTCGTTATTCTTTGTAAATACGCGAGATTCATGCATTTCCAGCCGCTGAACAAGAACCAAACGATTGCAAAGTCGCTTTTTAACGAAATCGAACGATTGAGTTTCGCGCTCGCTGTAGGCGTTCCAGCTCGTTTTATACGATCAAAAACTCTTTATTCTATGCAAATACGCAAGATTCATGCATTTCGAGCCGCCAAACAAGCACCAAACGACTGCAAAGTCGCTTCTTAACGAAATCGAACGATCGAGTTTCGCGCTCGCTGTAGGCGTTCCAGCTCCTTTTATACGATCAAAAACTCTTTATTCTATGCAAATACTCGAGATCCATGCATTTCGAGCCGCCAAAAAAGCACCGAACGACTGCAAAGTCGCTTTTTAACGAAATCGAACGATTGAGTTTCGCACTCGCTGTAGGCGTTCCAGCTCGTTTTATACGATCAAAAACTCTTTATTCTATGCAAATACGCAAGATTCATGCATTTTGAGCCGCCAAAGAAGCACCGAACGACTGCAAAGTCGCTTTTTAACGTGATCGAACGATTGAGTTTCGCACTCGCTGTAGGCGTTTCAGCTCCTTTTATACGATCAAAAACTCTTTATTCTATGCAAATACGCAAGATTCATGCATTTCGAGCGGCCAAACAAGCACCGAACGACTGCAAAGTCGCTTTTTAACGAAATCGAACGATTGAGTTTCGCACTCGCTGTAGGCGTTCCAGCTCGTATTAAAAGATCACAAACTCGTTATTTCTTGCAAATACGCGAGATTCATGCATTTCCAGCCGCTGAACAAGAACCAAACGATTGCAAAGTCGCTTTTTAACGAAATCGAACGATTGAGTTTCGCGCTCGCTGTAGGCGTTCCAGCTCGTTTTATACGATCAAAAACTCTTTATTCTATGCAAATACGCAAGATTCATGCATTTCGAGCCGCCAAACAAGCACCGAACGACTGCAAAGTCGCTTTTTAACGTGATCGAACGATTGAGTTTCGCACTCGCTGTAGCCGTTCCAGCTCGTATTATAAGATCACAAACTCATTATTCTTTGCAAATACGCAATATTCATGCATTTCAAGCCGCTGAACAAGAACCAAACGATTGCAAAGTCGCTTTTTAACGAAATCGAACGATTGAGTTTCCCACTCGCTGTAGGCGTTCCAGCTCGTATTATAAGATCACAAACTCGTTATTCTTTGCAAATACGCAATATTCATGCATTTCAAGCCGCTAAACAAGCACCGAACGACTGCAAAGTCGCTTTATATCGAAATCGAACAATTGAGTTTTGCGCCCGCTGTAGGCGTTCCAGCTCGTTTTATACGATCAAAAACTCATCATTTTATGCGAATACTCGAGATCCAGGCATTTCGAGCCGCCAAAAAAGCACCGAACGACTGCAAAGTCGCTTTTTAACGTAATCGAACGATTGAGTTTCGCACTCGCTGTTGGCGTTTCAGCTCGTATTAAAAGATCAGAAACTCGTTATTCTTCGCAAATACGCAAGATTCATGCATTTCGGGCCGCCAAACAAGCATTAAACGACTGCAAAGTCGCTTTTTAACGAAATCGAACGATTGAGTTTCGCACTCGCTGTAGGCGTTCCAGCTCGTATTATAAGATCACAAACTCGTTATTCTTTGCAATGACGCAATATTCATGCATTTCAAGCCGCTAAACAAGCACCGAACAACTGCAAAGTCGCTTTTTAACGAAATCGAACGATTGAGTTTCGCACTCGCTGTATGCGTTCCAGCTCGTTTTATACGATCAAAAACTCATAATTTTATGCAAATACGCAAGATTCATGCATTTCGAGCCGCCAAACAAGCATTAAACGACTGCAAAGTCGCTTTTTAACGAAATCGAACGATTGAGTTTCGCACTCGCTGTAGGCGTTCCAGCTCGTATTAAAAGACCACAAACTCGTTATTCTTTGCGAATACGCGAGATTCATGCATTTCCAGCCGCTGAACAAGAACCAAACGATTGCAAAGTCGCTTTTTAACGAAATCGAACGATTGAGTTTCGCGCTCGCTGTAAGCGTTCCAGCTCGTTTTATACGATCAAAAACTCTTTATTCTATGCAAATACGCAAGATTCATGCATTTTGAGCCGCCAAACAAGCACCGAACGACTGCAAAGTCGCTTTTTAACGAAATCGAACGATTGAGTTTCGCACTCGCTGTAGGCGTTCCAGCTCGTATTAAAAGACCACAAACTCGTTATTCTTTGCAAATACTGTCACGTCCTGGGTCTCTTCAGCAGCAAAATAAGTAACCGACACACGAACAAATTTTTTTTTTTGGATTTACTTTATTCTCGGGAACACTAAAATACTAAAAATGGTAGCGAGACATACAGATAAATAAGTCACAACACTACGACGATAGAATCGTCATCAATATAATAGGTATTATCGTAAACATAATATATATCAACCGATAATACAATAATTTTCTAAATAACCCTCATGCATTCAAATAATACCGTTCCATGCCTAACGCGTTATCAATTAAATAATCAATTGCACTATTAATGGTAAACTAAGTGAGATCGTACTGTAGCATGCTACAGTTACATAACATACATTGACGGTATTCCCCAAAATACATATGAAACATACAAACGCGGAGATATATCGTCATTCGTACCACCAGGAAAATTCGTAAGCTCCGATCAGCAATAAAACAGGAACGTAGCTAAAAACATAACAAACAATAGTTAAGATACAATTTTGAACAAAATAACTTTAAAAACGTACTCTCGACACAAACTAGCAGGCACACCCCCGTAAAAATAACATTCGTCAATAATAAACACACATAAACGTCACAGGTAAAGTCCAAGGAAAATATTAAACTTAAAATGCAAATAAAAAATACAAGCGAAACATTTTCGCAGAATCTGAGCACGCTATCAGAGAGAGAAAACCCTCGTGACCAATAACCCCTATTTATGTTTTCACTTTCTGACGAAGTCCAGAGACGCTGTGAGCGATTTTGTGAATAGCCGCACGCGAAATCTAGGAAATTTAGTAAAAACTTTGGGTAACAAAAGAAAAACATACACGAACCCCTTTGCAAAATCTGAGCACGCTATCAGAAGGGGATAATCGTCACAAACAATAAACCCCTACTATATTTCACCTTTCCGACGAAGCCCCGGGACATTGCGAGTAGTTTTTTTGAGAAAAGGCATATGACCTTGACAAACACGAAAATTAATTCTGTAGAACGAACATACAGCGCAAATCGCTTCAAAGTTACATAGTAACTAGACATATTAGATATACCAACCGTTATCAATTCTAAGCCCATTAAATAAACATTATTAACGATAAATAAAATTATTAATAAATAAACTTCGAATATTCAAAAAACGCGCAACGACGGATTGTCGAATAGACACGACACTCGACGGCGCAAAACAATAATAAATACACCTTTTTGATAATAAACAAATAATGTTATTAATAAATAATAATATCAGAAACCTTTTAATATGCGCGCATCGCCCAAATATCACCAGCAAATTGATAATCGAACGGCATTAAGCTATAATAACAGGATATCAAATTTATGAGTATTAAAATGACATTTGTCGATAACTAATTATTATTTCAAGCTCAGTAAACGGACCATCCGAAACATCGGGATGGGTGCGTTTCCAATATCAATAAAGGACGAATCATGTCCTTATTACTATTTATCCAACAAATGTAACCGAATATTCATACATAATAATACGCATACTTACCCTGGGGATTTGGGATAATTACGCATTACATCAATCATGTTATGTCATCAATCAGGCCTCGATGTTTAAATAATTAGCATTAATAATAAATAAGTCATACTTTAATAATGTATCGGATGGCCATGCGAGCGTGAGACCGGACGCGACTCCGACAAAGCTCCGAGAATCGCCACCGATAAGGCCCCTCTGAGAAGCGAGCCCGTGGGATGCTGGATCAGCACGGCTGCCGTGGGACAAAGGCAGTACCACGACCAGAGGCAGTGCTATCGCGACTCGGTTCTGCGAAGCTCCGACGATAAGGCGGCCCGAGCAACTCAAACCCGTGGGATGCTGCATCAGCACGGCTGCCGTGGGACAAAGGCAGTACCACGACCAGAGGCAGTGCTATCGCGACTCGGTTCTGCGAAGCTCCGACGATAAGGCGGTCCGAGAAACTCTCTGCCGTGGGATACAGCATCAGCACGGCTACCGTGCGACAAAGGCAGTACCACGACCAGAGGCAGTGCTATCGCGACTCGGTTCTGCGAAGCTCCGACGATAAGGCGGTCCGAGAAACTCTCTGCCGTGGGATACAGCATCAGCACGGCTACCGTGCGACAAAGGCAGTACCACGACCAGAGGCAGTGCTATCGCGACTCGGTTCTGCGAAGCTCCGATGATAAGGCGGTCCGAGAAACTCTCTGCCGTGGGATGCTGCATCAGCACGGCTACCGTGCGACAAAGGAGGCCCCCACTCGTAGCCATCGCGCTACCGTGAGACGAAGGCGCCCCCCACTCAAGGGACGGCACGGATGCAACGAAGCTGCGAGCCGGTGCCCCTCCAGCATCCAGCGCGGCCAATGCAGAAGGCGGCCCCCACGCGGCTGACGGTACGACGGCAGCAAGGCGTGAGCAGGCACCCCCTCCAGCACCCGGCGCAGCCACTGCGAGCGACGGATCCCCACGGCCGTACAACAGAGGCAGCGCAGCATTGGCCAATGGGACTGGGCGAATCAGCGACAGGGCTCCCCACCACTGAGCGGAGGCTCAGGAGACTCGCGGGTCCATCCAGCATCCAGACAAGACAGTTCTTCTACGACTCTCATCTCCGGCGGTCGACTCTAAGAGTTCTCTTGAAGAGACTCACGCGATCCGGTACTCCCCTTGTAATAATTAATTGCCAGTTCGGACTTAGAGTCTTTTACGGCAGTTGTTAACTTCAAATAAATTCGCGATTATTACCTGGCTGCGACCAGGCGGTATTTCACCGTATAAAACATCGTTCGCAATTATTTCGTGCTCATCTTAATATATATATAAATAAAGTTCAAATACCAATATCAATAATCACTATAATAATAATCTACTTACGATTGCAAACTCCACGTAAATCTTTTGTCGCATATCAAAGAAAACCGAAACCCGCTACGACTAATAAAAGGTTTAACAACATCCTACGAAATCATTCTCGCAAGGCAGTCCTTTCAAGCAGTAAGTAAATCAGCGACACAAATCAAAAAGGAACAAATATATCTGGGATCAGTTCACGTAATCTCCCACCATCAAACCCATTGCTTTATTATAAATATATATATATACAAATATATACATATAAGCATAAATTTAAATAAAATCGAATCTTGAAAACCAGTTCTGACAATCATCGGTTCTGATAGATAGATTCATTAGATAAGTTAAAGTGAATCTTATAAAAATCGGTCACGACGCAAGTCGGTCTGATAAAGATGAGATCCGATTAAGGTTACAAATATATATACATATAAGCATAAACTTAAATAAAATCGAATCTTGAAAACCAGTTCTGACAATCATCGGTTCTGATAGATAGATTCATTAGATAAGTTAAAGTGAATCTTATAAAATCAGTCACGACGCAAGTCGGTCTGATAAAAATAAGATCCGATTAAGGTTATTCCTGGGACTCCAAAGGATCGAACCGAAATAACAAGATTAAACGTAATATTAATTAGTAATTAACTAGAATAAAAACCTAGGATTAATCCAAAATCAGATTATATATATATCGGACTTAACCAAGTCTGATGAAAATTTGATCTGATATTAATTTAAGCAATCCTTTCCCGATATTTCAACCCTCAACAACTATGGGACAAATAGAACGCGAACTGATCACCATTTATAACGTTCATTATGAAAAATAGATGTGTCTTTCTGAAACTAGGGTCGCGTAAACCAAGAACGAGTGCTCCGACTAAATCAGATCTTAAAAACATTACGCCGAAATCGGTGGCTTCAGACCGTACGAACGTTAAACAGAGCGTGATTGCTGCCAGGAAGGTTCCAAAAATCACGTCCATCGTCTCACTGAAAAATCATCGAGTATACATAAGACGACCAGATCCTACTAATATTAAACCCGACGATCGGGCTGACTGCACGATTCGACCTGCCATCGAACACACCGAGGAAGACGGCAACATTTCCGACGCTTCTACGGTGCTTTACGAGGACACGCGGTCTCCTCCGTCCTCTCCAGAGTTGATCATCGGCACCTAGCACTCTCAACCCGCTACGCCCAACAGCTCAACACCTGCCAAATCAATAAAAATCAGGTAAGTCAATCGATCGACAGTCGAACAAACAAATAAAACCCGAAGAGAAATGACACGCAAAATCCAGTACAGCGCTCCGGTCCCTAACCGGCGCATTCCGGTTTAAACTACGGAGCATCCGATTGCTATCCGTCACGCGTCGCTCATCCGTTGATCCGGTATCTGAAACAAAAACCCAAAATTTCAGAACCGCGAAATAAAAACCGATAAAATAACCCGCGACGTAACAGGAAAGGCAATATAAAATGGTGACAGCGGTGGGATCCACTGGATATTTGCGTAAAATCAAAACATCTGGAAAACAAGTCATTGCATAAAGTTCAATTCACATAGTGTTCAAAGAAAAAAAAAAGAAAAACCGTGAACCTTTCGGACTGGTGCCGAAATTCAGAAGTCCAATGGAAAATTTAACGTTTCACGCTAGAATCCGTACACAATAGTGTAGACTTGTTAAATTCGTGTAAAAATCAACAGAATAGTCTGACTTTTATCATATTTTATTATAACACTAATAATATCCATTCTATTTGAAACAAAAGTGAAGTGTAACGTAAAATCATGGATAACCTCGACGAAGAGGAATTGCGCGTGTTATCTGAGCAACTATCCGCGGAAAAACGTAGACTGCTCGACATGGAGGCAGATCTAGCTTCCCGCGAGCTAGAATTACAAAGTCAAAATATTCAGAACCAAAATCAACGTCCCTCAGACACAGACGCTGCAGGACAGCGAAATCTTCAGACCGTATTGACAAATTTGATTGGGGAACTCGACATTATAAAAAACGATATGGCGCGCATTAGTTCTCGTGTGTCAGCGACTCCCCCGTTGACAGACCGAGCTCCCGCGAATAACCTCCAAAATTCGAGCACCAGTGATCCAAATCTTCCACGACTTTCCTTCAAAGATATCCTCGAAGGAATACCAGTGTTCAACGGTGAAAACATATCAGTGTTAAAATTCGTTCGAGCTTGTAAACGTGCAAAGGACATGTTCCCAGCAAACCTCGAGTTGACTTTGACACGGCTTCTCCGTAATAAATTGAAGGGCCGTGCTTACACCGCGATGGAAGACGACTCATTCGCGGACATAAAGGCTTTCACTGATCGTCTGAAAGACGTTTTTGGAGCCTCAAAATCGATAAATCAGTATCGCGGTGAATTAGGTAATATCGCTAAAAATAAAAACGAACACATCATCGATTATATTAGTCGGGTAAAAGACCTCCACGCCGCGATCACAGAGGAGGAAGCGTCTGAAAACGGTGCAATACCACGCGAAAACGAAACTCTCGAGTGTTTCGTCGCCGGTCTACCTCCGGATTTTAGACTCAGACTTAAACTAGAAGGCTGTCAAAATCTCGCACAAGCCTACGCGAATGCGGTCAAAATCGAAAAAGAAATCGAAAAAGATCGCGCTAATTTCAGAGAATCGCGGTTCGAAAATAAAAATCCTTCACAGTCTCACGTAAAAACGATCACGGCTCGCGAATCCTTATCGTGCGATAATTGCAACAAACGGGGCCACAAATCGGAAGATTGTTGGTCGAAATATCCGGAAAAACGGCCTCAACGACCGAGAGCCGACGGTAACGCCGTGAAACGCGATTTCGTGCCGAACAAAACCCAGAATTGGGACAAAAATCGCGTCGATAGGCCGCGTCCCTCGTGTGATTACTGTTCGAAACCCGGCCACGTCGTAACGCAGTGTTTCAAGAAACAAAACGACGAAAAACGAAATTTGGGAAACGCGAATTCCCGCTCGGAAAAACCAGGCGCGAACCGAGCGGAGAAAGCACCAGAGCGCCCGGTGCGCACAGTCAACTTCGTGAACGAAACGTCCGTACCGTCAACGTCCGCTTAGGGAAGCATTCATTTACACCCACGGTAGAGATCGAGTCTCCAGAATTAAAATATAAAGCCGATTTCCTCGTAGACTCCGGATCCGAACCAAATCTCGTAAAAATGGACGTACTAAATCCGGATGTCATAATAAATAAAAACGATATTCTGAAACTCAGAGGTATTTCAAATATACCCGTATTCACGATCGGTTCAACTATTTTAAATATTAAAGGGACAGAAGCCGAATTTCACGTGGTTAAAAGCGTGTTTCCTATTGAGCAGGATGCCATACTTGGCTCGGAGTTTCATTCGCAAAATCGGGCGATAATCGATTGGGACGAGGAGGTTGTTCGTTGGAAAAATAAATCTCTTCCATTTAAAAATCGCGAAACAGTAGTGATACCAGGAAGATCTCGTGCAGTTTATTATGTCAGGGTAAAGAATCCCGAAGTAAAAGACGGCTATATTCCCCGTCTCGATGCTGGAAACGGAATTTTCTTAGGAAATACGTTAGTTTCAAGCAAAAATGGCGTGGCGTGTCTGATGGCGATTAATGCCAACGAGGAGGACGTAGAGCTGACTGTTCCGACAGTAACCCTAGAGGCATACGAGCTCTACGATCCCAATTCGGGGTATGTTTCGCAAAATCAGTGTCAATCCGGTGAAACACTTAGCGTGCAAGATCCGGATTGTCGCAGTACCTGTCAGCAGACGCACGACCATCCTGTTTTGCGAATCGAGAGCGAACGCGTTAAACAAGTCAAAGACTTATTACGACTCGAGGATCTAAACGCCGAAGAGCGAGTAAGCGTCGAACGAATTATAGAGGAAAACGTAGATCTCTTTCATATTCCGGGACAATTTCTGGATCACACTAATGCAATCGAACACAAAATCTCCACAACCGACGACCAGCCAGTCTTCACTCGTCAATATCGGTTTCCGCCTGCTCACAAGGATGAAATTTCGAGACAGGTTGGCGATCTTATAGATGGAAAAATTATAGAACCGTCCGACTCCCCATACAGCTCGCCACTTTGGATCGTGCCGAAGAAGGCCGATTCACAGGGAAGGCCAAGATGGAGGATGGTCATCGATTATAGAAATCTCAACGAGAAAACAATCGGAGACGCCTACCCACTCCCAAACATAAATGAAATTCTCGATCAGTTGGGTAGCGCGAAATATTTTTCGGTATTTGACTTAGCAAGCGGATTTCATCAAATCCGTATGCATCCCTCAGATGCTCATAAAACAGCATTCTCGACGCCATTTGGGCATTATCAATTCAATCGTATGCCGTTTGGGCTCAAGAACGCCCCGGCAACTTTCCAGCGCTTAATGGATCGCGTATTGTGCGGCCTGCAGGGTAACGAGCTTTTCGTGTATCTCGACGATATTGTTATATACGCGAGCTCACTTAGGGAGCACGAAATTAAGTTTAGCAAACTCGCCGAGCAATTACGGAAGGCGAACCTCAAATTGCAACCAGACAAGTGCGAGTTTTTACGCAAGGAAGTAGCCTATTTAGGGCACATTATAAGCGAAAACGGTGTAAAACCGGATCCAAAAAAGATCGAATCGATCAAAAATTATCCGAGATTAACCAGTCCAAAGAAAATCAAACAATTTCTCGGGTTAGCAGGGTACTATCGACGATTCGTAGAGAACTTCTCAGCAATCGCTAGGCCGTTAACGCAACTGCTAAAAAAGGAAGCAATATTCAAGTGGACTCAGAAGCAGGAGGATGCTTTTGTAAAACTACGAGACGCCTTGTGTAAGGAACCGGTGTTGCAGTACCCGGACTTCACTCGGCCTTTTGTTATAACAACGGACGCTTCAAACATCGCGATAGGCGGTATTCTCAGTCAGGGAAAAATCGGTAGCGACAAACCAATATCGTACGCGTCGCGAACACTGTCAAAAGCCGAGATGAACTATTCTACCATCGAAAAGGAGTTATTAGCGATCGTTTATTGCGTAGGGCATTTCAGGCCTTACATTTACGGCCGAGAATTCACTCTCGTGACCGATCACAAACCGTTAGTATGGCTCGATTCGGTAAAAGACCCCGCAAATAGACTAGTTCATTGGCGCTTAAAACTAGCGAATTACGAGTATAAAATCGTATACAAACCTGGGAGAGTCAACGCCAACGCCGACGCTCTGTCGCGAAACCCGCCGGAAATAGAAACACCTGTAAACGAAAAATCCGTATTGGTAGTCATGCCTATACGGTTCAGAACAAAAGAGGATCCGTCTGAAACAGATTCCGACGAGATCCCCGCGAAAAGGCAAAAGGAGAATCCGCCGAGTTCGGACTCCGACCACGAAACTAAAATCACGCGTAGAAAACGCCCTAACAAACCAATATCCGATACGGATTCCGACGAGATCCCTACGAAAAGGGAAAAGGAGAATCCGCCAGACCCCGTTCCTGGGCAGATAATTAGGTTCACGCAGAAAAAACCCACTCCTAAAAAACGGGCAAAACCGCAAACATCCGATTCAGACTCAGACGCAATTTTCGAGTTCAGGCCGAAAAGGAAGCCGAAAGCACCCGATAAACAAACAGGACAATCAATAGATCATAAGCCTCCTGCAGCTGCGGCTGTCGTACCGCCAATCGAAAGTCCTAATACCTCGGACTCAATAGTAATCCCCGAAGTACAAAATCAGGAGGACAATTCTAGCGATATATCGGATATATCAGATATTCCAAAACCCGAGGAAGTTCCAGACAATCACTCCGACCAAAATATTCCGAAAAGTCAGTACATTCCGGAAAATCAGTCTAAGGACATTCCTAGCGATCCCTCAGATCGCTCTGCAAGCCCGGAAAACACAACGAAGTTCGACAGTGCCGGTGATCCATCCGATCCACCTGCAACTGAAGCAAACCAGAAAGCTGAAAATAATAATATTGCCAGTGCTTCAGCGGGTCTTAGCCCAACAAACGAAAATAATATTGCTAGCGTACTAGACCCACCGGGGACCTCAGGAATAATCGAATATCTCGAATCAAACCATGAAATCTCTTCAATTGAAACGGAAGTCAGGGACGATAGGTCGGAAACGTCGAATGAGCCAAATTCCGAAAGTGATTCAGACAGTGAAATGTTCGATAGAGTCGACGTTCCATACGAACGCAACGAGAACGAAGCTCGAGCGGAAATCTTCACGGTGAAAGAGACCCGAGATCGGTTGGTCATGCAGAAAGATAACATCACATTTTTCGTAACCACTAAGGGTCAACCGATCGATAACGGAGCCGAAGACCTGGCCACCGCCGATAGATTCCCAGTCTTGAGAAACTTAAATATAACTAGAGCAAACGTTACAAACGAAAAATCGAAACACCTGATTGCCTTACCGGTCAAGGCAGACTTACGATCTAACACGGCGTTAGACGATCTAATAGAATCCTTCCAATCGCTGAGAGAAGTCATACTAGAGTTAGGATTAGAATCGGTTAGTATAGCTAAAACGAACACGATCGATAATCTGTCCTGGACAGAAATACAAAATCGGTTGGTGGATAACCTGCAAGACTTGCCAGTAACTCTGACAGTTTGTAACCAGCTAATTCGTGTACCGCCTGAAGCAGAGAGAGGAGACATAATTCAGGAAAACCATGATTCCTTGATCGGTGGTCATAAGGGCGTAAATAAAACATACAAGCGAATACGCGAAAAATACTACTGGGAAAACATGAAAACTCAGGTCCAGGAGTATATTCAGCATTGTCGTGGATGCCAGCTGAAGAAACTCGTCCGCGTCAAGACAAAACAGCCAATGGTGATCACGGACACTCCCGGGAGTGCATTCGACAAGATCTCCATGGACATCGTTGGGCCGCTACCTGTCACCAAAAAGGGCAATATGTACATCTTGACGATCCAAGATCTCCTAACAAAATATTCACTCGCCGTTCCATTGGAGAAGACGACATCCGTGCATATCGCGGACGCCTTCGCGAAACAATTTATTAGCCGATTCGGAGCACCCAAGGGACTTCTAACGGACCAAGGGGCCAACTTCACCAGCAGCCTGATGAAGGCACTAGCGAAGAAGTTTAAAATTCGGCAGTATCGTACAACAACGTATCATCCACAAACCAACGGATCCATCGAACGGTCGCACCATGTACTCGCGGAATACCTCAAGCAGTATGTGAACGATCGCAACGAGTGGGACGAATTCATTGAATTAGCAATGTTCTCGTATAACACGAGCCAACACGAGGGAACGGGATTCACTCCGTTCGAGTTAGTCTTCGGCAGGAAAGCTAGACAGCCGTCGACACATACGCAAATTGAAGAGCACCAGGATCTAACGTACGCGGAATATCTCGAAAACCTTTTCGGTAAAGTGCACGGTTTACAAGAACTCGCCGCGGAAAACCTGAAGGCAGCCAAAGAGCGATCTAAACGGTATTACGATAGACGGATAAATCCGCAAAATTTCGGGATCGGCAGCAAGGTTCTAATGCTAAAAGAACCCAGTACGGGCAAATTTTGCGACCAATATACAGGCCCCTATGAGGTCATCGAAATATTATCCGGTGGAAACGTAAAAATTAATTATAACAGCAAACCCAGAACCGTCCACACCAATAAATTGCGTCTGACGAGACTATAGACAGAATCCTCTGTTTCAGTCGAATTCGCCTCTACACCGCTGCAATTGGTGAGCGAAATCAGACAATGGTTCGCCGGGAATTTGAGATGGGTCTGCCAGCATCAAACGAGCCATATCCGGAAATCGAAGAGGTCATAAACTCTCCGCAATTGGCCAACGGCGTAGGCACTTTCGTGGTTAACTTGAACTACGGAATAAACCTCGTAAAAATAAGCGCGCTAAGTCCGGCGGTCGTATTTCATTCACTCGGGAACATATCTCTCCTGACCGACGAGGGACCTATAATTTCAGTAGCACGAATATTAATTCACAGCCCTAGCGAGGAATACAATCCGTGTCTTTTTCACATTGTGGAGGATTATCCTTTGTACGCAGGAGTTATTGGCTGCATTTCGACATACGACCCAAGCACGTCTATGTTTTAGGGATAATCGAACAGCAGCTACGTTCATCGCAGAGAGATTAGTAACCCCAACAAAAACTAGCAAACTCCAAGTACACAAAATCCACTACCGAGCCGCTTCGCCGACACTCGGCGACCACAAAGGACACCGGCCATAAAACAATCGGCAGTAATAAAACTGTGGTACAACCGGATTGAGGGACGGCTGGGAGACTCGGTACAACGAGATCATAAAACCTCTAGTGCGACATAATAAAGGACACGGTACAACGAGATAATAAATTCAGTGCAATCATTCGTTAAATCCATCATGAGGATAATAACGCGCGATTTCGAGCCACTCAAAACCGAGCAATACGCTGAACTGCGTTTCGACCAAAAAACCGAATCTCAACCGAGTACAAGCGGGACGCAGAGCGCGGGCCAATTTGAGCTCGTAGACTGTAAACCGAGACCAATTTACGATCAACAGGAGCTGACCGAAATACTTACCGAGCCGCTCCCAGACCTCCGGGAGGTCTTCAGGACCTATAATAGGGAGCTTTTCAGTGACGAAATTAAGGGATTCGACGTACGTTGGTCTTCTCAGTTAAAATCGGCAGTAGGGAAAACGGTGCTCCGGCCATCTCCGAAAATCACGCTCTCCAAACCCCTCCTTCTGGGTCGCGAAATTAAGGTGATGGTTGAGACGCTCCTATACGAGATGATACATGGATTCATTTATTGCACTACGCACGTCAGCTCTCTACGCCACGGGGAGGACTTTGCTAAACTGTTGAGAGGAATAAATAAAATAACCAATCTCAACGTGAGTATCCTGGACAAGGGAGGACTAGACCACATCGCACACCTACAGACAATTTGGCAGTGTAGCGTGTGCAAGTGCGAAATAGTGCGATTCAACCGAAAAGGTGACCAACCACGAGGCAAAACCGCGAGAAACCATAGTGAGGAATGTCGCGGCAGATGGATCGCCGTCGACTAAAATGGACCATTGCCTAGGGAAAGACAAGTAGTGGAGTGAGAACAAGAACGAGACCCGCGCCGCAGCACCAAGGAGCAGCAGTGCACGAGGACCAGCGACAGCGCGAGGTACTCTGGAGGTATTCATCTCATCAAACATAAGCCGACAACAGAGTATGGCCTCTCACACTAAAGCCATGGCGAAGGAATCCAGGAGACGAGCAACCGTCGAGGCGCTGTTCGGTTTATCACCACAACTGGGACACGCCTCAACCAAATCATCATCGGGAAACTTCGAATTAAAGAAGAAAGTCGAAGTACGCATCGTCGGCAATCAACTACAGATCTTGGACAGCTTGCCGAGTATCGAGGTTAAAAAACAAGTGGAAGCCAAGTTTTTAGAAAAACTTCAGCGTCAAAAGGACATCGAGAAGGAAGTCGAAGCAATCCTGACGCCCTACTACACGCAACAAATTGTGACAAAAGAAGAATACAAAGCCATCATGCGGAGGATAGTACCGCGGCTATGCCGGAAACCTGACGATAACAACCCGAAGGTAATAAAACGACTTTTGGAAATACTCGTAAAAAGGTACTGCGTTAACAGACGGGGATTACCCACTGCACATTGGGCTACCACGCCAAGGCGGGACCGCCTTGTTCCCCTTCCAGCGGTCAGCTCGACGCCGAACGGGGGCTCAGCGGTACGCGTGCGGAGCAACGCCAGACTGCATCCACCTGCGATCACGACAACAGCTCGAGCCAAGTGACATAATTGTTCATCAACCACGACGAATGAGTGTTCACTGATACGAGTGTTGCGTGAAAACCGGGACAAGCAAGTCACAGTGCTAAGCGCCGACGAACTTCGTCCAGTGCCGCGAGTGCCGACTATTCTTAACTTACTTAGTGTTGATAGACTCATAGTGTCGCGAGCATCAACGAACTCTAGTTATTAGTGTTGATAGACTCATAGTGTCGCGAGCACCAACGAACTATAGTTATTAGTGTTTAAAGACTCAATAGTGCCGCGAGCTTTAACCAACTATAGTTATTAGTGTTTAAAGACTCAATAGTGCCGCGAGCTTTAACCAACTGTAGTTATTAGTGTTTAAAGACTCCATAGTGCCGCGAGCTTTAACCAACTATAGTTATTAGTGTTTAAAGACTCAATAGTGCCGCGAGCTTTAACCAACTGTAGTTATTAGTGTTTAAAGACTCCATAGTGCCGCGAATAGTGTAAACAAAGGCTCGGCTCGATCATGAGTATCCTCAGATCACTTCTTTTGGCGCGGGGTATCGACCCTTACGCAAAATCACCCGATGTGCCAAAAGGAGAAGCCAGTGTGGTACCTGTCAGGAGGAGTCCACGCATCAGGACCATGAACGAGGAAACCAGAGAGACAAGACCCTCACTGATTTACACAAAAGACCAGTTGGAGGAACCACTGGCCGAGCCACTCCCCAACTTATACGCGCTGTTCAAGGCGTACAGCGCGGCGTACTTTGAAAACAAGGTATATGGATTCGCAGTACGTTGGAGCCCGAAAATGACCAGAGACGCAGGACGGACGATCTTCGGGCCAGAGCGTCGCGTAATAATATCCAAAAAGCTGCACATCGGACGGAAGACCAGAGTCTTAGTGGAAACACTCCTCCACGAAATGATCCACGTTTACATCTTCATGAACATGTACGACGACGGTGTAAAGCATGGGTCACTTTTCCACCGACTGAAGAGGCGAATAAACCAAAAGGGTGGCCTCAAAATCACAGTCTACGACCACGGAGGCCAGGATCATATTCCCAACCTCAAAACCGAGTGGAGGTGTACGACGTGCGGATTAGCAATATCACGACCAACCAACAGAACAAAACAGCCTGTAGACTTCGGGACTAGGAAGCACCGAAGATCGTGTGAAGGAAGATGGGTCCGGATCGAGGCAACTGCCGCCGCTAGGAGGACGACGAGGCGGCGATCTCGGCGTTGATAGTCGTAGCGACAGCCGATAAACGACACACGAGAGGAAATTCCACAAGGAAGGTGGAATCAAAAGATGCTGAGAGTCCTAAGAAATAACCAAGAACATATGTTTGTTCTAGGATGAAATCAACAGTGTTCCTCCTCCTCATCATCATCGCAGAGGTCGCGGCCCTGGTCGGCTACGACTGCGGTGGATCGACGATGAATATAACGTCGATTTCCCTCAACGGTGTCGCGGAATGCAACATACCATTGTTGGAACCAGCGTCGACGTCCAGTTACATCCAGCTACTTCAACTCACGGACTTCAGCAGCGCCGAGGTGACAGAGTGCAAGATAGAAATCGATAGGACAATCTACCATTGTGGGATGCACTCCCACAATTCAGTGGTCCATAATGGACGACAGATATATCTCTACGACCTGGATGAGAGGGCATGCCGTAGACTGCACGAAACAGGGATCCTGGCAGTCAGCAATTCGGCACAACTCATCGGCTTGCAGCGAAACAACACGGATAGGAGAACCATCACGATGGCTGGATCAATCACAGTAGATGGCAAGTGCGTCGGAACTCAGTACAGCGACCCGTTCGGAACGTGGGACAACGTCGTAGTGCAAGCCTCGGTGAGTGTTACACTTTCTAATTACGAAGCAACGGTCAACCTGGCGACCGATAAAATAATACTGCAAACCGGAACACATTGTGCACTCCCTGAAGGACATTGCACCGACATCGACGGCAGAAGCGTGTATTGGAAAACAGAACCAACCGATTCGTGCAATTTTAATCGTTACGACGTGTTGTACGAAGGTAAAGCCACAAAGTTAACACCGGTCGAAGATAGCGCCAGCTCGCCCGACGTATACACATTAACAACACAAGACACGACATTCGCTCTCGCGAAAAAATCGGAACAGCAGTTGTGCGGGTTCACTTTGATTCGCACCGAACACCCGAAGCTGTACATTCTGGAGACGCGAAAAGGAGAGTCATTCGCGGTCCGAAAGCAAATCTCGGTATCAAATCTTGACATATTCTCCTACATAAATTCAAAATTCGTATATGTGGAGAAGCATGTCAAACTACAAATGAAGAACTTGTACAAGGACATCCTGACGCAGCGATGCAACCTGGAAAGGCAAGTACTTCAAAACGCGCTGTCAACGTCCGGCATCTTGCCGGAAAAGTTCGCATACGCCATTATGAAGGGACCGGGGTATATGGCGGTGATAGCTGGAGAAGTGGCGCACATAGTCAAGTGTGTCCCCGTGGAGTGCAGCCTCCGTCGCACGGACGAGTGCCATCACGAACTACCTGTTACGTACCGCAACGAGTCCTATTTTTTGTCAACAACCTCAAGAATGTTGCTGAAATCTGCAACGCAGATCGAGTGCGACCCGACGTTGCCGTCCTTGTACCAAATCGATAACGTATGGTATAGGTTCTCGCCGCATCCGATCGAAGTACCGGCACCGCAATCATTGGTGCCATCCTCAAAACCTACATGGCATTACGCGTCAATCGGAAACCTTGCCAACAGCGGAATCTATTCAGCGGCCGACATCAAGAAACTCCGCGAACGTATAATGTTCCCAGCTGAAAAACCAGCCCTGCTGAACAACTTAGCGAGAGGATCGGTCGGCTATAGTATCCCGGCGGGAAGTGTGTCCATTCGAGGATTTCTCGACGAAACCACGCTTGAACATTTGGCCGAGAGTGCTGCGAAACGATTCTGGCACGGATTTGAGAAGTTCGGCATAGCCAGCGCCGGAGTATTCGCTATCTACGTCATTATAAAAATCATAAAAACAATCATCGACACATGTATCCACGGATATGCTATTCACTCGCTTTATGGATGGAGCATCCATCTCTTGGGGGCCATATGGAGTTCTGTGACCGGTCTATTACTCACACTGGGTCACAGGCGAGTATCGCCTACCACGGACGTCGAGAGCGGACCAAGCACAGGAGAAAGGGCAGATTTACCAGTATCAAACGATAAATCCAACTGCCCCAACTTGACGGCGAGGGACAACGCAAGATATCCGACAACGGCAGAAAGGGTAATTCAATCAGATTACCCCAACTTGACGGCGAGGGATAGCGCAAGATATTCGACAGCAATGGACCGGGTAGAGTTGTCAACCTACCCCAACTTGACGGCGAGGGAGTCCGGAAGATATCCCACGGCGCTACCAAGAATCGACCCAGAACTCATCAAGCGCCTTCACGCTGGTCCTCAGCAGAGCCTCGGCACTGCTTCAGACTTAGGGGGGGAGGTGTCACGTCCTGGGTCTCTTCAGCAGCAAAATAAGTAACCGACACACGAACAAATTTTTTTTTTTGGATTTACTTTATTCTCGGGAACACTAAAATACTAAAAATGGTAGCGAGACATACAGATAAATAAGTCACAACACTACGACGATAGAATCGTCATCAATATAATAGGTATTATCGTAAACATAATATATATCAACCGATAATACAATAATTTTCTAAATAACCCTCATGCATTCAAATAATACCGTTCCATGCCTAACGCGTTATCAATTAAATAATCAATTGCACTATTAATGGTAAACTAAGTGAGATCGTACTGTAGCATGCTACAGTTACATAACATACATTGACGGTATTCCCCAAAATACATATGAAACATACAAACGCGGAGATATATCGTCATTCGTACCACCAGGAAAATTCGTAAGCTCCGATCAGCAATAAAACAGGAACGTAGCTAAAAACATAACAAACAATAGTTAAGATACAATTTTGAACAAAATAACTTTAAAAACGTACTCTCGACACAAACTAGCAGGCACACCCCCGTAAAAATAACATTCGTCAATAATAAACACACATAAACGTCACAGGTAAAGTCCAAGGAAAATATTAAACTTAAAATGCAAATAAAAAATACAAGCGAAACATTTTCGCAGAATCTGAGCACGCTATCAGAGAGAGAAAACCCTCGTGACCAATAACCCCTATTTATGTTTTCACTTTCTGACGAAGTCCAGAGACGCTGTGAGCGATTTTGTGAATAGCCGCACGCGAAATCTAGGAAATTTAGTAAAAACTTTGGGTAACAAAAGAAAAACATACACGAACCCCTTTGCAAAATCTGAGCACGCTATCAGAAGGGGATAATCGTCACAAACAATAAACCCCTACTATATTTCACCTTTCCGACGAAGCCCCGGGACATTGCGAGTAGTTTTTTTGAGAAAAGGCATATGACCTTGACAAACACGAAAATTAATTCTGTAGAACGAACATACAGCGCAAATCGCTTCAAAGTTACATAGTAACTAGACATATTAGATATACCAACCGTTATCAATTCTAAGCCCATTAAATAAACATTATTAACGATAAATAAAATTATTAATAAATAAACTTCGAATATTCAAAAAACGCGCAACGACGGATTGTCGAATAGACACGACACTCGACGGCGCAAAACAATAATAAATACACCTTTTTGATAATAAACAAATAATGTTATTAATAAATAATAATATCAGAAACCTTTTAATATGCGCGCATCGCCCAAATATCACCAGCAAATTGATAATCGAACGGCATTAAGCTATAATAACAGGATATCAAATTTATGAGTATTAAAATGACATTTGTCGATAACTAATTATTATTTCAAGCTCAGTAAACGGACCATCCGAAACATCGGGATGGGTGCGTTTCCAATATCAATAAAGGACGAATCATGTCCTTATTACTATTTATCCAACAAATGTAACCGAATATTCATACATAATAATACGCATACTTACCCTGGGGATTTGGGATAATTACGCATTACATCAATCATGTTATGTCATCAATCAGGCCTCGATGTTTAAATAATTAGCATTAATAATAAATAAGTCATACTTTAATAATGTATCGGATGGCCATGCGAGCGTGAGACCGGACGCGACTCCGACAAAGCTCCGAGAATCGCCACCGATAAGGCCCCTCTGAGAAGCGAGCCCGTGGGATGCTGGATCAGCACGGCTGCCGTGGGACAAAGGCAGTACCACGACCAGAGGCAGTGCTATCGCGACTCGGTTCTGCGAAGCTCCGACGATAAGGCGGCCCGAGCAACTCAAACCCGTGGGATGCTGCATCAGCACGGCTGCCGTGGGACAAAGGCAGTACCACGACCAGAGGCAGTGCTATCGCGACTCGGTTCTGCGAAGCTCCGACGATAAGGCGGTCCGAGAAACTCTCTGCCGTGGGATACAGCATCAGCACGGCTACCGTGCGACAAAGGCAGTACCACGACCAGAGGCAGTGCTATCGCGACTCGGTTCTGCGAAGCTCCGACGATAAGGCGGTCCGAGAAACTCTCTGCCGTGGGATACAGCATCAGCACGGCTACCGTGCGACAAAGGCAGTACCACGACCAGAGGCAGTGCTATCGCGACTCGGTTCTGCGAAGCTCCGATGATAAGGCGGTCCGAGAAACTCTCTGCCGTGGGATGCTGCATCAGCACGGCTACCGTGCGACAAAGGAGGCCCCCACTCGTAGCCATCGCGCTACCGTGAGACGAAGGCGCCCCCCACTCAAGGGACGGCACGGATGCAACGAAGCTGCGAGCCGGTGCCCCTCCAGCATCCAGCGCGGCCAATGCAGAAGGCGGCCCCCACGCGGCTGACGGTACGACGGCAGCAAGGCGTGAGCAGGCACCCCCTCCAGCACCCGGCGCAGCCACTGCGAGCGACGGATCCCCACGGCCGTACAACAGAGGCAGCGCAGCATTGGCCAATGGGACTGGGCGAATCAGCGACAGGGCTCCCCACCACTGAGCGGAGGCTCAGGAGACTCGCGGGTCCATCCAGCATCCAGACAAGACAGTTCTTCTACGACTCTCATCTCCGGCGGTCGACTCTAAGAGTTCTCTTGAAGAGACTCACGCGATCCGGTACTCCCCTTGTAATAATTAATTGCCAGTTCGGACTTAGAGTCTTTTACGGCAGTTGTTAACTTCAAATAAATTCGCGATTATTACCTGGCTGCGACCAGGCGGTATTTCACCGTATAAAACATCGTTCGCAATTATTTCGTGCTCATCTTAATATATATATAAATAAAGTTCAAATACCAATATCAATAATCACTATAATAATAATCTACTTACGATTGCAAACTCCACGTAAATCTTTTGTCGCATATCAAAGAAAACCGAAACCCGCTACGACTAATAAAAGGTTTAACAACATCCTACGAAATCATTCTCGCAAGGCAGTCCTTTCAAGCAGTAAGTAAATCAGCGACACAAATCAAAAAGGAACAAATATATCTGGGATCAGTTCACGTAATCTCCCACCATCAAACCCATTGCTTTATTATAAATATATATATATACAAATATATACATATAAGCATAAATTTAAATAAAATCGAATCTTGAAAACCAGTTCTGACAATCATCGGTTCTGATAGATAGATTCATTAGATAAGTTAAAGTGAATCTTATAAAAATCGGTCACGACGCAAGTCGGTCTGATAAAGATGAGATCCGATTAAGGTTACAAATATATATACATATAAGCATAAACTTAAATAAAATCGAATCTTGAAAACCAGTTCTGACAATCATCGGTTCTGATAGATAGATTCATTAGATAAGTTAAAGTGAATCTTATAAAATCAGTCACGACGCAAGTCGGTCTGATAAAAATAAGATCCGATTAAGGTTATTCCTGGGACTCCAAAGGATCGAACCGAAATAACAAGATTAAACGTAATATTAATTAGTAATTAACTAGAATAAAAACCTAGGATTAATCCAAAATCAGATTATATATATATCGGACTTAACCAAGTCTGATGAAAATTTGATCTGATATTAATTTAAGCAATCCTTTCCCGATATTTCAACCCTCAACAACTATGGGACAAATAGAACGCGAACTGATCACCATTTATAACGTTCATTATGAAAAATAGATGTGTCTTTCTGAAACTAGGGTCGCGTAAACCAAGAACGAGTGCTCCGACTAAATCAGATCTTAAAAACATTACGCCGAAATCGGTGGCTTCAGACCGTACGAACGTTAAACAGAGCGTGATTGCTGCCAGGAAGGTTCCAAAAATCACGTCCATCGTCTCACTGAAAAATCATCGAGTATACATAAGACGACCAGATCCTACTAATATTAAACCCGACGATCGGGCTGACTGCACGATTCGACCTGCCATCGAACACACCGAGGAAGACGGCAACATTTCCGACGCTTCTACGGTGCTTTACGAGGACACGCGGTCTCCTCCGTCCTCTCCAGAGTTGATCATCGGCACCTAGCACTCTCAACCCGCTACGCCCAACAGCTCAACACCTGCCAAATCAATAAAAATCAGGTAAGTCAATCGATCGACAGTCGAACAAACAAATAAAACCCGAAGAGAAATGACACGCAAAATCCAGTACAGCGCTCCGGTCCCTAACCGGCGCATTCCGGTTTAAACTACGGAGCATCCGATTGCTATCCGTCACGCGTCGCTCATCCGTTGATCCGGTATCTGAAACAAAAACCCAAAATTTCAGAACCGCGAAATAAAAACCGATAAAATAACCCGCGACGTAACAATACGCGAGATTCATGCATTTCCAGCCGCTGAACAAGAACCAAACGATTGCAAAGTCGCTTTTTAACGAAATCGAACGATTGAGTTTCGCGCTCGCTGTAGGCGTTCCAGCTCGTTTTATACGATCAAAAACTCTTTATTCTATGCAAATACGCAAGATTCATGCATTTTGAGCCGCCAAACAAGCACCGAACGACTGCAAAGTCGCTTTTTAACGAAATCGAACGATTGAGTTTCGCACTCGCTGTAGGCAATCCAGCTCGTATTAAAAGACCACAAACTCGTTATTCTTTGCAAATACGCGAGATTCATGCATTTCCAGCCGCTGAACAAGAACCAAACGATTGCAAAGTCGCTTTTTAACGAAATCGAACGATTGAGTTTCCCACTCGCTGTAGGCGTTCCAGCTCGTATTATAAGATCACAAACTCATTATTCTTTGCAAATACGCAATATTCATGCATTTCAAGCCGCTGAACAAGAACCAAACGATTGCAAAGTCGCTTTTTAACGAAATCGAACGATTGAGTTTCCCACTCGCTGTAGGCGTTCCAGCTCGTATTATAAGATCACAAACTCGTTATTCTTTGCAAATACGCAATATTCATCCATTTCAAGCCGCTAAACAAGCACCGAACGACTGCAAAGTCGCTTTATATCGAAATCGAACAATTGAGTTTTGCGCTCGCTGTAGGCGTTCCAGCTCGTTTTATACAATCAAAAACTCATCATTTTATGCAAATACTCGAGATCCATGCATTTCGAGCCGCCAAAAAAGCACCGAACGACTGCAAAGTCGCTTTTTAACGTAATCGAACGATTGAGTTTCGCACTCGCTGTAGGCGTTTCAGCTCGTATTAAAAGATCACAAACTCGTTATTCTTTGCAAATACGCGAGATTCATGCATTTCCAGCCGCTGAACAAGAACCAAACGATTGCAAAGTCGCTTTTTAACGAAATCGAACGATTGAGTTTCCCACTCGCTGTAGGCGTTCCAGCTCGTATTATAAGATCACAAACTCGTTATTCTTTGCAAATACGCAATATTCATGCAGTTCAAGCCGCTAAACAAGCACCGAACGACTGCAAAGTCGCTTTATATCGAAATCGAACAATCGAGTTTTGCGCTCGCTGTAGGCGTTCCAGCTCGTTTTATACGATCAAAAACTCGTCATTTGATGCAAATACGCAAGATTCATGCATTTCGAGCCGCTAAACAAGCACCAAACGACTGCAAAGTCGCTTTTTAACGAAATCGAACGATTGAGTTTCGCACTCGCTGTAGGCGTTCCAGCTCGTATTATAAGATCACAAACTCGTTATTTCTTGCAAATACGCGAGATTCATGCATTTCCAGCCGCTGAACAAGCACCAAACGACTGCAAAGTCGCTTTTTAACGTAATCGAACGATTGAGTTTCGCGCTCGCTGTAGGCGTTCCAGCTCGTATTGTAAGATCACAAACTCGTTATTCTTTGCGAATACGCAAGATTCATGCATTTCAAGCCGCTGAACAAGCACCAAACGACTAAAAAGTAACTTTTTAACGAAATCGCACAATTTAGTTTTGCGCTCGCTGTAGGCGTTCCAGCTCCTTTTATACGATCAAAAACTCTTTATTCTATGCGAATACGCAAGATTCATGCATTTCGAGCTGCTAAACAAGCACCAAACGACTGCAAAGTCGCTTTTTAACGAAATCGAACGATTGAGTTTCGCACTCGCTGTAGGCAATCCAGCTCGTATTAAAAGACCACATACTCGTTATTCTTTGTAAATACGCGAGATTCATGCATTTCCAGCCGCTGAACAAGAACCAAACGATTGCAAAGTCGCTTTTTAACGAAATCGAACGATTGAGTTTCGCGCTCGCTGTAGGCGTTCCAGCTCGTTTTATACGATCAAAAACTCTTTATTCTGTGCAATTACGCAAGATTCATGCATTTCGAGCCGCCAAACAAGCACCGAACGACTGCAAAGTCGCCTTTTAACGTGATCGAACGATTGAGTTTCGCACTCGCTGTAGGCGTTTCAGCTTCTTTTATACGATCAAAAACTCTTTATTCTATGCAAATACGCAAGATTCATGCGTTTCGAATCGCCAAACAAGCACCGAACGACTGCAAAGTCGCTTTTTAACGTGATCGAACGATTGAGTTTCGCACTCGCTGTAGCCGTTCCAGCTCGTATTATAAGATCACAAACTCGTTATTCTTTGCAAATACGCAATATTCATGCATTTCAAGCCGCTGAACAAGAACCAAACGATTGCAAAGTCGCTTTTTAACGAAATCGAACGATTGAGTTTCGCACTCGCTGTAGGCGTTCCAGCTCGTATTATAAGATCACAAACTCGTTATTCTTTGCAAATACGCAATATTCATGCATTTCAAGCCGCTAAACAAGCACCGAACGACTGCAAAGTCGCTTTTTAACGAAATCGAACGATTGAGTTTCGCACTCGCTGTAGGCGTTCCAGCTCGTATTAAAAGATCACAAACTCGTTATTTCTTGCAAATACGCGAGATTCATGCATTTCCAGCCGCTGAACAAGCACCAAACGACTGCAAAGTCGCTTTTTAACGTAATCGAACGATTGAGTTTCGCGCTCGCTGTAGGCGTTCCAGCTCGTTTTATGCGATCAAAAACTCATCATTTTATGCAAATACGCAAGATTCATGCATTTCGAGCCGCCAAACAAGCATTAAACGACTGCAAAGTCGCTTTTTGACGAAATCGAACGATTGAGTTTCGCGCTCGCTGTAGGCGTTCCAGCTCGTATTGTAAGATCACAAACTCGTTATTCTTTGCGAATACGCAAGATTCATGCATTTCGAGCCGCTGAACAAGCACCAAACGACTAAAAAGTAACTTTTTAACGAAATCGCACAATTTAGTTTTGCGCTCGCTGTAGGCGTTCCAGCTCCTTTTATACGATCAAAAACTTTTTATTCTATGCGAATACGCAAGATTCATGCATTTCGAGCTGCTAAACAAGCACCAAACGACTGCAAAGTCGCTTTTTAACGAAATCGAACGATTGAGTTTCGCACTCGCTGTAGGCAATCCAGCTCGTATTAAAAGACCACAAACTCGTTATTCTTTGTAAATACGCGAGATTCATGCATTTCCAGCCGCTGAACAAGAACCAAACGATTGCAAAGTCGCTTTTTAACGAAATCGAACGATTGAGTTTCGCGCTCGCTGTAGGCGTTCCAGCTCGTTTTATACGATCAAAAACTCTTTATTCTATGCAAATACGCAAGATTCATGCATTTCGAGCCGCCAAACAAGCACCGAACGACTGCAAAGTCGCTTTTTAACGTGATCGAACGATTGAGTTTCGCACTCGCTGTAGGCGTTTCAGCTACTTTTATACGATCACAAACTCGTTATTCTTTGCAAATACGTGAGATTCATGCATTTCCAGCCGCTGAACAAGAACCAAACGATTGCAAAGTCGCTTTTTAACGAAATCGAACGATTGAGTTTCGCGCTCGCTGTAGGCGTTCCAGCTCGTTTTATACGATCAAAAA
Source organism: Amblyteles armatorius (assembly GCA_933228735.2). Taxonomy (NCBI): domain Eukaryota; kingdom Metazoa; phylum Arthropoda; class Insecta; order Hymenoptera; family Ichneumonidae; genus Amblyteles; species Amblyteles armatorius. Next base: position 5,695,456 of record OW121688.1, on the reverse strand, counting down.
CTCCTTATTCTTTGCAAATACGCGAGATTCATGCATTTCCAGCCGCTGAACAAGAACCAAACGATTGCAAAGTCGCTTTTTAACGACATCGAACGATTGAGTTTCCCACTCGCTGTAGGCGTTCCAGCTCGTATTATAAGATCACAAACTCGTTATTCTTTGCAAATACGCAATATTCATGCATTTCAAGCCGCTAAACAAGCACCGAACGACTGCAAAGTCGCTTTATATCGAAATCGAACAATTGAGTTTTGCGCTCGCTGTAGGCGTTCCAGCTCGTATTAAAAGATCACAAACTCGTTATTTCTTGCAAATACGCGAGATTCATGCATTTCCAGCCGCTGAACAAGCACCAAACGACTGCAAAGTCGCTTTTTAACGTAATCGAACGATTGAGTTTCGCGCTCGCTGTAGGCGTTCCAGCTCGTTTTATGCGATCAAAAACCCATCATTTTATGCAAATACGCAAGATTCATGCATTTCGAGCCGCCAAACAAGCATTAAACGACTGCAAAGTCGCTTTTTGACGAAATCGAACGATTGAGTTTCGCGCTCGCTGTAGGCGTTCCAGCTCGTATTGTAAGATCACAAACTCGTTATTCTTTGCGAATACGCAAGATTCATGCATTTCGAGCCGCTGAACAAGCACCAAACGACTAAAAAGTAACTTTTTAACGAAATCGCACAATTTAGTTTTGCGCTCGCTGTAGGCGTTCCAGCTCCTTTTATACGATCAAAAACTTTTTATTCTATGCGAATACGCAAGATTCATGCATTTCGAGCCGCCAAACAAGCACCGAACGACTGCAAAGTCGCGTTTTAACGTAATCGAATGATTGAGTTTCGCACTCGCTGTAGGCAATCCAGCTCGTATTAAAAGACCACAAACTCGTTATTCTTTGCAAATACGCGAGATTCATGCATTTCCAGCCGCTGAACAAGAACCAAACGATTGCAAAGTCGCTTTTTAACGAAATCGAACGATTGAGTTTTGCGCTCGCTGTAGGCGTTCCAGCTCGTTTTATACGATCAAAAACTCATTATTTTATGCAAATACGCAATATTCATGCATTTCGACCCGCTAAACAAGCACTAAATGACTGCAAAGTCGCTTTACAACGAAATCGAACGATTGAGTTTCGCACTCGCCGTAGGCGTTCCAGCTCGTATTATAAGATCACAAACTCGTTATTTTATGCAAATACGCAAAATTCATGCATTTCGAGCCGCTAAACAAGCACTAAACGACTAAAAAGTAACTTTTTAACGAAATCGCACAATTTAGTTTTGCGCTCGCTGTAGCCGTTCCAGCTTCTTTTATACGATCAAAAACTCTTTATTCTATGCGAATACGCAAGATTCATGCATTTCGAGCTGCTAAACAAGCACCAAACGACTGCAAAGTCGCTTTTTAACGAAATCGAACGATTGAGGTTCGCACTCGCTGTAGGCATTCCAGCTCGTATTATAAGATCACAAACTCGTTATTCTTTGCGAATACGCAAGATTCATGCATTTCGAGCCGCTAAACAAGCACCAAACGACTGCAAAGTCGCTTCTTAACGAAATCGAACGATCGAGTTTCGCGCTCGCTGTAGGCGTTCCAGCTCGTTTTATACGATCAAAAACTCTTTATTCTATGCAAATACGCAAGATTCATGCATTTTGAGCCGCCAAAGAAGCACCGAACGACTGCAAAGTCGCCTTTTAACGTGATCGAACGATTGAGTTTCGCACTCGCTGTAGGCGTTTCAGCTTCTTTTATACGATCAAAAACTCTTTATTCTATGCAAATACGCAAGATTCATGCATTTCGAATCGCCAAACAAGCACCGAACGACTGCAAAGTCGCTTTTTAACGTGATCGAACGATTGAGTTTCGCACTCGCTGTAGCCGTTCCAGCTCGTATTATAAGATCACAAACTCGTTATTCTTTGCAAATACGCAATATTCATGCATTTCAAGCCGCTGAACAAGAACCAAACGATTGCAAAGTCGCTTTTTAACGAAATCGAACGATTGAGTTTCGCACTCGCTGTAGGCGTTCCAGCTCGTATTATAAGATCACAAACTCGTTATTCTTTGCAAATACGCAATATTCATGCATTTCAAGCCGCTAAACAAGCACCGAACGACTGCAAAGTCGCTTTTTAACGAAATCGAACGATTGAGTTTCGCACTCGCTGTAGGCGTTCCAGCTCGTATTAAAAGATCACAAACTCGTTATTTCTTGCAAATACGCGAGATTCATGCATTTCCAGCCGCTGAACAAGCACCAAACGACTGCAAAGTCGCTTTTTAACGTAATCGAACGATTGAGTTTCGCGCTCGCTGTAGGCGTTCCAGCTCGTTTTATGCGATCAAAAACTCATCATTTTATGCAAATACGCAAGATTCATGCATTTCGAGCCGCCAAACAAGCATTAAACGACTGCAAAGTCGCTTTTTGACGAAATCGAACGATTGAGTTTCGCGCTCGCTGTAGGCGTTCCAGCTCGTATTGTAAGATCACAAACTCGTTATTCTTTGCGAATACGCGAGATTCATGCATTTCCAGCCGCTGAACAAGCACCAAACGACTGCAAAGTCGCTTTTTAACGTAATCGAACGATTGAGTTTCGCGCTCGCTGTAGGCGTTCCAGCTCGTATTGTAAGATCACAAACTCGTTATTCTTTGCGAATACGCAAGATTCATGCATTTCAAGCCGCTGAACAAGCACCAAACGACTAAAAAGTAACTTTTTAACGAAATCGCACAATTTAGTTTTGCGCTCGCTGTAGGCGTTCCAGCTCCTTTTATACGATCAAAAACTCTTTATTCTATGCGAATACGCAAGATTCATGCATTTCGAGCTGCTAAACAAGCACCAAACGACTGCAAAGTCGCTTTTTAACGAAATCGAACGATTGAGTTTCGCACTCGCTGTAGGCAATCCAGCTCGTATTAAAAGACCACATACTCGTTATTCTTTGTAAATACGCGAGATTCATGCATTTCCAGCCGCTGAACAAGAACCAAACGATTGCAAAGTCGCTTTTTAACGAAATCGAACGATTGAGTTTCGCGCTCGCTGTAGGCGTTCCAGCTCGTTTTATACGATCAAAAACTCTTTATTCTGTGCAATTACGCAAGATTCATGCATTTCGAGCCGCCAAACAAGCACCGAACGACTGCAAAGTCGCCTTTTAACGTGATCGAACGATTGAGTTTCGCACTCGCTGTAGGCGTTTCAGCTTCTTTTATACGATCAAAAACTCTTTATTCTATGCAAATACGCAAGATTCATGCGTTTCGAATCGCCAAACAAGCACCGAACGACTGCAAAGTCGCTTTTTAACGTGATCGAACGATTGAGTTTCGCACTCGCTGTAGCCGTTCCAGCTCGTATTATAAGATCACAAACTCGTTATTCTTTGCAAATACGCAATATTCATGCATTTCAAGCCGCTGAACAAGAACCAAACGATTGCAAAGTCGCTTTTTAACGAAATCGAACGATTGAGTTTCGCACTCGCTGTAGGCGTTCCAGCTCGTATTATAAGATCACAAACTCGTTATTCTTTGCAAATACGCAATATTCATGCATTTCAAGCCGCTAAACAAGCACCGAACGACTGCAAAGTCGCTTTTTAACGAAATCGAACGATTGAGTTTCGCACTCGCTGTAGGCGTTCCAGCTCGTATTAAAAGATCACAAACTCGTTATTTCTTGCAAATACGCGAGATTCATGCATTTCCAGCCGCTGAACAAGCACCAAACGACTGCAAAGTCGCTTTTTAACGTAATCGAACGATTGAGTTTCGCGCTCGCTGTAGGCGTTCCAGCTCGTTTTATGCGATCAAAAACTCATCATTTTATGCAAATACGCAAGATTCATGCATTTCGAGCCGCCAAACAAGCATTAAACGACTGCAAAGTCGCTTTTTGACGAAATCGAACGATTGAGTTTCGCGCTCGCTGTAGGCGTTCCAGCTCGTATTGTAAGATCACAAACTCGTTATTCTTTGCGAATACGCAAGATTCATGCATTTCGAGCCGCTGAACAAGCACCAAACGACTAAAAAGTAACTTTTTAACGAAATCGCACAATTTAGTTTTGCGCTCGCTGTAGGCGTTCCAGCTCCTTTTATACGATCAAAAACTTTTTATTCTATGCGAATACGCAAGATTCATGCATTTCGAGCTGCTAAACAAGCACCAAACGACTGCAAAGTCGCTTTTTAACGAAATCGAACGATTGAGTTTCGCACTCGCTGTAGGCAATCCAGCTCGTATTAAAAGACCACAAACTCGTTATTCTTTGTAAATACGCGAGATTCATGCATTTCCAGCCGCTGAACAAGAACCAAACGATTGCAAAGTCGCTTTTTAACGAAATCGAACGATTGAGTTTCGCGCTCGCTGTAGGCGTTCCAGCTCGTTTTATACGATCAAAAACTCTTTATTCTATGCAAATACGCAAGATTCATGCATTTCGAGCCGCCAAACAAGCACCGAACGACTGCAAAGTCGCTTTTTAACGTGATCGAACGATTGAGTTTCGCACTCGCTGTAGGCGTTTCAGCTACTTTTATACGATCACAAACTCGTTATTCTTTGCAAATACGTGAGATTCATGCATTTCCAGCCGCTGAACAAGAACCAAACGATTGCAAAGTCGCTTTTTAACGAAATCGAACGATTGAGTTTCGCGCTCGCTGTAGGCGTTCCAGCTCGTTTTATACGATCAAAAACTCCTTATTCTTTGCAAATACGCGAGATTCATGCATTTCCAGCCGCTGAACAAGAACCAAACGATTGCAAAGTCGCTTTTTAACGACATCGAACGATTGAGTTTTGCGCTCGCTGTAGGCGTTCCAGCTCGTTTTATACGATCAAAAACTCGTTATTTTATGCAAATACGCAATATTCATGCATTTCGACCCGCTAAACAAGCACTAAATGACTGCAAAGTCGCTTTGCAACGAAATCGAACGATTGAGTTTCGCACTCGCCGTAGGCGTTCCAGCTCGTATTATAAGATCACAAACTCGTTATTTTATGCAAATACGCAAAATTCATGCATTTCGAGCCGCTAAACAAGCACTAAACGACTAAAAAGTAACTTTTTAACGAAATCGCACAATTTAGTTTTGCGCTCGCTGTAGGCGTTCCAGCTTCTTTTATACGATCAAAAACTCTTTATTCTATGCGAAAACGCAAGATTCATGCATTTCGAGCTGCTAAACAAGCACTAAACGATTGCAAAGTCGCTTTTTAACGAAATCGAACGATTGAGTTTCGCGCTCGCTGTAGGCGTTCCAGCTCGTTTTATACGATCAAAAACTCTTTATCCTATGCAAATACGCAAGATTCATGCATTTCGAGCCACCAAACAAGCACCGAACAACTGCAAAGTCGCTTTTTAACGTGATCGAACGATTGAGTTTCGCACTCGCTGTAGCCGTTCCAGCTCGTATTATAAGATCACAAACTCATTATTCTTTGCAAATACGCAATATTCATGCATTTCAAGCCGCTGAACAAGAACCAAACGATTGCAAAGTCGCTTTTTAACGAAATCGAACGATTGAGTTTCCCACTCGCTGTAGGCGTTCCAGCTCGTATTATAAGATCACAAACTCGTTATTCTTTGCAAATACGCAATATTCATCCATTTCAAGCCGCTAAACAAGCACCGAACGACTGCAAAGTCGCTTTATATCGAAATCGAACAATTGAGTTTTGCGCTCGCTGTAGGCGTTCCAGCTCGTTTTATACGATCAAAAACTCATCATTTTATGCAAATACTCGAGATCCATGCATTTCGAGCCGCCAAAAAAGCACCGAACGACTGCAAAGTCGCTTTTTAACGTAATCGAACGATTGAGTTTCGCACTCGCTGTAGGCGTTTCAGCTCGTATTAAAAGATCACAAACTCGTTATTCTTTGCAAATACGCGAGATTCATGCATTTCCAGCCGCTGAACAAGAACCAAACGATTGCAAAGTCGCTTTTTAACGAAATCGAACGATTGAGTTTCCCACTCGCTGTAGGCGTTCCAGCTCGTATTATAAGATCACAAACTCGTTATTCTTTGCAAATACGCAATATTCATGCATTTCAAGCCGCTAAACAAGCACCGAACGACTGCAAAGTCGCTTTATATCGAAATCGAACAATTGAGTTTTGCGCTCGCTGTAGGCGTTCCAGCTCGTTTTATACGATCAAAAACTCTTTATTCTATGCAAATACGCAAGATTCATGCATTTCGAATCGCCAAACAAGCACCGAACGACTGCAAAGTCGCTTTTTAACGTGATCGAACGATTGAGTTTCGCACTCGCTGTAGCCGTTCCAGCTCGTATTATAAGATCACAAACTCGTTATTCTTTGCAAATACGCAATATTCATGCATTTCAAGCCGCTGAACAAGAACCAAACGATTGCAAAGTCGCTTTTTAACGAAATCGAACGATTGAGTTTCCCACTCGCTGTAGGCGTTCCAGCTCGTATTATAAGATCACAAACTCGTTATTCTTTGCAAATACGCAATATTCATGCATTTCAAGCCGCTAAACAAGCACCGAACGACTGCAAAGTCGCTTTATATCGAAATCGAACAATTGAGTTTTGCGCTCGCTGTAGGCGTTCCAGCTCGTATTAAAAGATCACAAACTCGTTATTTCTTGCAAATACGCGAGATTCATGCATTTCCAGCCGCTGAACAAGCACCAAACGACTGCAAAGTCGCTTTTTAACGTAATCGAACGATTGAGTTTCGCGCTCGCTGTAGGCGTTCCAGCTCGTTTTATGCGATCAAAAACCCATCATTTTATGCAAATACGCAAGATTCATGCATTTCGAGCCGCCAAACAAGCATTAAACGACTGCAAAGTCGCTTTTTGACGAAATCGAACGATTGAGTTTCGCGCTCGCTGTAGGCATTCCAGCTCGTATTGTAAGATCACAAACTCGTTATTCTTTGCGAATACGCAAGATTCATGCATTTCGAGCCGCTGAACAAGCACCAAACGACTAAAAAGTAACTTTTTAACGAAATCGCACAATTTAGTTTTGCGCTCGCTGTAGGCGTTCCAGCTCCTTTTATACGATCAAAAACTTTTTATTCTATGCGAATACGCAAGATTCATGCATTTCGAGCCGCCAAACAAGCACCGAACGACTGCAAAGTCGCGTTTTAACGTAATCGAATGATTGAGTTTCGCACTCGCTGTAGGCAATCCAGCTCGTATTAAAAGACCACAAACTCGTTATTCTTTGCAAATACGCGAGATTCATGCATTTCCAGCCGCTGAACAAGAACCAAACGATTGCAAAGTCGCTTTTTAACGAAATCGAACGATTGAGTTTTGCGCTCGCTGTAGGCGTTCCAGCTCGTTTTATACGATCAAAAACTCATTATTTTATGCAAATACGCAATATTCATGCATTTCGACCCGCTAAACAAGCACTAAATGACTGCAAAGTCGCTTTACAACGAAATCGAACGATTGAGTTTCGCACTCGCCGTAGGCGTTCCAGCTCGTATTATAAGATCACAAACTCGTTATTTTATGCAAATACGCAAAATTCATGCATTTCGAGCCGCTAAACAAGCACTAAACGACTAAAAAGTAACTTTTTAACGAAATCGCACAATTTAGTTTTGCGCTCGCTGTAGCCGTTCCAGCTTCTTTTATACGATCAAAAACTCTTTATTCTATGCGAATACGCAAGATTCATGCATTTCGAGCTGCTAAACAAGCACCAAACGACTGCAAAGTCGCTTTTTAACGAAATCGAACGATTGAGGTTCGCACTCGCTGTAGGCATTCCAGCTCGTATTATAAGATCACAAACTCGTTATTCTTTGCGAATACGCAAGATTCATGCATTTCGAGCCGCTAAACAAGCACCAAACGACTGCAAAGTCGCTTCTTAACGAAATCGAACGATCGAGTTTCGCGCTCGCTGTAGGCGTTCCAGCTCCTTTTATACGATCAAAAACTCTTTATTCTATGCAAATACGCAAGATTCATGCATTTTGAGCCGCCAAAGAAGCACCGAACGACTGCAAAGTCGCTTTTTAACGTGATCGAACGATTGAGTTTCGCACTCGCTGTAGGCGTTTCAGCTACTTTTATACGATCAAAAACTCTTTATTCTATGCAAATACGCAAGATTCATGCATTTCGAGCCGCCAAACAAGCACCGAACGACTGCAAAGTCGCTTTTTAACGTAATCGAACGATTGAGTTTCGCACTCGCTGTAGGCAATCCAGCTCGTATTAAAAGACCACAAACTCCTTATTCTTTGCAAATACGCGAGATTCATGCATTTCCAGCCGCTGAACAAGAACCAAACGATTGCAAAGTCGCTTTTTAACGAAATCGAACGATTGAGTTTTGCGCTCGTTGTAGGCGTTCCAGCTCGTTTTATACGATCAAAAACTCGTTATTTTATGCAAATACGCAATATTCATGCATTTCGACCCGCTAAACAAGCACTAAATAACTGCAAAGTCGCTTTACAACGAAATCGAACGATTGAGTTTCGCACTCGCCGTAGGCGTTCCAGCTCGTATTATAAGATCACAAACTCGTTATTTTATGCAAATACGCAAAATTCATGCATTTCGAGCCGCTAAACAAGCACTAAACGACTAAAAAGTAACTTTTTAACGAAATCGCACAATTTAGTTTTGCGCTCGCTGTAGGCGTTCCAGCTTCTTTTATACGATCAAAAACTCTTTATTCTATGCGAATACGCAAGATTCATGCATTTCGAGCTGCTAAACAAGCACTAAACGATTGCAAAGTCGCTTTTTAACGAAATCGAACGATTGAGTTTCGCGCTCGCTGTAGGCGTTCCAGCTCGTTTTATACGATCAAAAACTCTTTATCCTATGCAAATACGCAAGATTCATGCATTTCGAGCCGCCAAACAAGCACCGAACAACTGCAAAGTCGCTTTTTAACGTGATCGAACGATTGAGTTTCGCACTCGCTGTAGCCGTTCCAGCTCGTATTATAAGATCACAAACTCATTATTCTTTGCAAATACGCAATATTCATGCATTTCAAGCCGCTGAACAAGAACCAAACGATTGCAAAGTCGCTTTTTAACGAAATCGAACGATTGAGTTTCCCACTCGCTGTAGGCGTTCCAGCTCGTATTATAAGATCACAAACTCGTTATTCTTTGCAAATACGCAATATTCATCCATTTCAAGCCGCTAAACAAGCACCGAACGACTGCAAAGTCGCTTTATATCGAAATCGAACAATTGAGTTTTGCGCTCGCTGTAGGCGTTCCAGCTCGTTTTATACGATCAAAAACTCATCATTTTATGCAAATACTCGAGATCCATGCATTTCGAGCCGCCAAAAAAGCACCGAACGACTGCAAAGTCGCTTTTTAACGTAATCGAACGATTGAGTTTCGCACTCGCTGTAGGCGTTTCAGCTCGTATTAAAAGATCACAAACTCGTTATTCTTTGCAAATACGCGAGATTCATGCATTTCCAGCCGCTGAACAAGAACCAAACGATTGCAAAGTCGCTTTTTAACGAAATCGAACGATTGAGTTTCCCACTCGCTGTAGGCGTTCCAGCTCGTATTATAAGATCACAAACTCGTTATTCTTTGCAAATACGCAATATTCATGCATTTCAAGCCGCTAAACAAGCACCGAACGACTGCAAAGTCGCTTTATATCGAAATCGAACAATTGAGTTTTGCGCTCGCTGTAGGCGTTCCAGCTCGTTTTATACGATCAAAAACTCTTTATTTTATGCAAATACGCAAGATTCATGCATTTCGAATCGCCAAACAAGCACCGAACGACTGCAAAGTCGCTTTTTAACGTGATCGAACGATTGAGTTTCGCACTCGCTGTAGCCGTTCCAGCTCGTATTATAAGATCACAAACTCGTTATTCTTTGCAAATACGCAATATTCATGCATTTCAAGCCGCTGAACAAGAACCAAACGATTGCAAAGTCGCTTTTTAACGAAATCGAACGATTGAGTTTCCCACTCGCTGTAGGCGTTCCAGCTCGTATTATAAGATTACAAACTCGTTATTCTTTGCAAATACGCAATATTCATGCATTTCAAGCCGCTAAACAAGCACCGAACGACTGCAAAGTCGCTTTATATCGAAATCGAACAATTGAGTTTTGCGCTCGCTGTAGGCGTTCCAGCTCGTATTAAAAGATCACAAACTCGTTATTTCTTGCAAATACGCGAGATTCATGCATTTCCAGCCGCTGAACAAGCACCAAACGACTGCAAAGTCGCTTTTTAACGTAATCGAACGATTGAGTTTCGCGCTCGCTGTAGGCGTTCCAGCTCGTTTTATGCGATCAAAAACCCATCATTTTATGCAAATACGCAAGATTCATGCATTTCGAGCCGCCAAACAAGCATTAAACGACTGCAAAGTCGCTTTTTGACGAAATCGAACGATTGAGTTTCGCGCTCGCTGTAGGCGTTCCAGCTCGTATTGTAAGATCACAAACTCGTTATTCTTTGCGAATACGCAAGATTCATGCATTTCGAGCCGCTAAACAAGCACCAAACGACTAAAAAGTAACTTTTTAACGTAATCGCACAATTTAGTTTTGCGCTCGCTGTAGGCGTTCCAGCTCCTTTTATACGATCAAAAACTCTTTATTCTATGCAAATACGCAAGATTCATGCATTTTGAGCCGCCAAAGAAGCACCGAACGACTGCAAAGTCGCTTTTTAACGTGATCGAACGATTGAGTTTCGCACTCGCTGTAGGCGTTTCAGCTCCTTTTATACGATCAAAAACTCTTTATTCTATGCAAATACGCAAGATTCATGCATTTCGAGCGGCCAAACAAGCACCGAACGACTGCAAAGTCGCTTTTCAACGTAATCGAACGATTGAGTTTCGCGCTCGCTGTAGGCGTTCCAGCTCGTTTTATACGATCAAAAACTCTTTATTCTATGCAAATACGCAAGATTCATGCATTTCAAGCCGCTGAACAAGAACCAAACGATTGCAAAGTCGCTTTTTAACGAAATCGAACGATTGAGTTTCCCACTCGCTGTAGGCGTTCCAGCTCGTATTATAAGATCACAAACTCGTTGATCTTTGCAAATACGCAATATTCATGCATTTCAAGCCGCTAAACAAGCACCGAACGACTGCAAAGTCGCTTTATATCGATATCGAACAATTGAGTTTTGCGCTCGCTGTAGGCGTTCCAACTCGTTTTATACGATCAAAAACTCATCATTTTATGAGAATACTCGAGATCCATGCATTTCGAGCCGCCAAAAAAGCACCGAACGACTGCAAAGTCGCTTTTTAACGTAATCGAACGATTGAGTTTCGCACTCGCTGTAGGCGTTTCAGCTCGTATTAAAAGATCAGAAACTCGTTATTCTTCGCAAATACGCAAGATTCATGCATTTCGAGCCGCCAAACAAGCATTAAACGACTGCAAAGTCGCTTTTTAACGAAATCGAACGATTGAGTTTCGCACTCGCTGTAGGCGTTCCAGCTCGTATTATAAGATCACAAACTCGTTATTCTTTGCAAATACGCGAGATTCATGCATTTCCAGCCGCTGAACAAGAACCAAACGATTGCAAAGTCGCTTTTTAACGAAATCGAACGATTGAGTTTCCCACTCGCTGTAGGCGTTCCAGCTCGTATTATAAGATCACAAACTCGTTATTCTTTGCAAATACGCAATATTCATGCATTTCAAGCCGCTAAACAAGCACCGAACGACTGCAAAGTCGCTTTATATCGAAATCGAACAATTGAGTTTTGCGCTCGCTGTAGGCGTTCCAGCTCGTCTTATACGATCAAAAACTCATCATTTTATGCAAATACGCAAGATTCATGCATTTCGAGCCGCTAAACAAGCACCAAACGACTGCAAAGTCGCTTTTTAACGAAATCGAACGATTGAGTTTCGCACTCGCTGTAGGCGTTCCAGCTCGTATTATAAGATCACAAACTCGTTATTTCTTGCAAATACGCGAGATTCATGCATTTCCAGCCGCTGAACAAGCACCAAACGACTGCAAAGTCGCTTTTTAACGTAATCGAACGATTGAGTTTCGCGCTCGCTGTAGGCGTTCCAGCTCGTATTGTAAGATCACAAACTCGTTATTCTTTGCGAATACGCAAGATTCATGCATTTCAAGCCGCTGAACAAGCACCAAACGACTAAAAAGTAACTTTTTAACGAAATCGCACAATTTAGTTTTGCGCTCGCTGTAGGCGTTCCGCTCCTTTTATACGATCAAAAACTCTTTATTCTATGCGAATACGCAAGATTCATGCATTTCGAGCTGCTAAACAAGCACCAAACGACTGCAAAGTCGCTTTTTAACGAAATCGAACGATTGAGTTTCGCACTCGCTGTAGGCAATCCAGCTCGTATTAAAAGACCACATACTCGTTATTCTTTGTAAATACGCGAGATTCATGCATTTCCAGCCGCTGAACAAGAACCAAACGATTGCAAAGTCGCTTTTTAACGAAATCGAACGATTGAGTTTCGCGCTCGCTGTAGGCGTTCCAGCTCGTTTTATACGATCAAAAACTCTTTATTCTGTGCAAATACGCAAGATTCATGCATTTCGAGCCGCCAAACAAGCATTAAACGACTGCAAAGTCGCTTTTTAACGAAATCGAACGATTGAGTTTCGCACTCGCTGTAGGCGTTCCAGCTCGTATTATAAGATCACAAACTCGTTATTCTTTGCAAATACGCAATATTCATGCATTTCAAGCCGCTAAACAAGCACCGAACGACTGCAAAGTCGCTTTATATCGAAATCGAACAATTGAGTTTTGCGCTCGCTGTAGGCGTTCCAGCTCGTTTTATACGATCAAAAACTCATCATTTTATGCAAATACTCGAGATCCATGCATTTCGAGCCGCCAAACAAGCATTAAACGACTGCAAAGTCGCTTTTTAACGAAATCGACCGATTGAGTTTCGCACTCGCTGTAGGCGTTCCAGCTCGTATTAAAAGATCACAAACTCGTTATTTCTTGCAAATACGCGAGATTCATGCATTTCCAGCCGCTGAACAAGCACCAAACGACTAAAAAGTAACTTTTTAACGAAATCGCACAATTTAGTTTTGCGCTCGCTGTAGGCGTTCCAGCTCCTTTTATACGATCAAAAACTTTTTATTCTATGCGAATACGCAAGATTCATGCATTTCGAGCTGCTAAACAAGCACCAAACGACTGCAAAGTCGCTTTTTAACGAAATCGAACGATTGAGTTTCGCACTCGCTGTAGGCAATCCAGCCCGTATTAAAAGACCACAAACTCGTTATTCTTTGTAAATACGCGAGATTCATGCATTTCCAGCCGCTGAACAAGAACCAAACGATTGCAAAGTCGCTTTTTAACGAAATCGAACGATTGAGTTTCGCGCTCGCTGTAGGCGTTCCAGCTCGTTTTATACGATCAAAAACTCATCATTTTATGCAAATACGCAAGATTCATGCATTTCGAGCCGCCAAACAAGCATTAAACGACTGCAAAGTCGCTTTTTGACGAAATCGAACGATTGAGTTTCGCGCTCGCTGTAGGCGTTCCAGCTCGTATTGTAAGATCACAAACTCGTTATTCTTTGCGAATACGCAAGATTCATGCATTTCGAGCCGCTGAACAAGCACCAAACGACTAAAAAGTAACTTTTTAACGAAATCGCACAATTTAGTTTTGCGCTCGCTGTAGGCGTTCCAGCTCCTTTTATACGATCAAAAACTTTTTATTCTATGCGAATACGCAAGATTCATGCATTTCGAGCTGCTAAACAAGCACCAAACGACTGCAAAGTCGCTTTTTAACGAAATCGAACGATTGAGTTTCGCACTCGCTGTAGGCAATCCAGCCCGTATTAAAAGACCACAAACTCGTTATTCTTTGTAAATACGCGAGATTCATGCATTTCCAGCCGCTGAACAAGAACCAAACGATTGCAAAGTCGCTTTTTAACGAAATCGAACGATTGAGTTTCGCGCTCGCTGTAGGCGTTCCAGCTCGTTTTATACGATCAAAAACTCTTTATTCTATGCAAATACTCGAGATCCATGCATTTCGAGCCGCCAAAAAAGCACCGAACGACTGCAAAGTCGCTTTTTAACGAAATCGAACGATTGAGTTTCGCACTCGCTGTAGGCGTTCCAGCTCGTATTATAAGATCACAAACTCGTTATTCTTTGCAAATACGCAATATTCATGCATTTCAAGCCGCTAAACAAGCACCGAACGACTGCAAAGTCGCTTTTTAACGAAATCGAACGATTGAGTTTCGCACTCGCTGTAGGCGTTCCAGCTCGTATTAAAAGATCACAAACTCGTTATTTCTTGCAAATACGCGAGATTCATGCATTTCCAGCCGCTGAACAAGCACCAAACGACTGCAAAGTCGCTTTTTAACGAAATCGAACGATTGAGTTTCGCACTCGCTGTAGGCGTTCCAGCTCGTTTTATACGATCAAAAACTCTTCATTCTATGCAAATACGCAAGATTCATGCATTTTGAGCCGCCAAAGAAGCACCGAACGACTGCAAAGTCGCTTTTTAACGTGATCGAACGATTGAGTTTCGCACTCGCTGTAGGCGTTTCAGCTCCTTTTATACGATCAAAAACTCTTTATTCTATGCAAATACGCAAGATTCATGCATTTCGAGGTGCCAAACAAGCACCGAACGACTGCAAAGTCGCTTTTTAACGTAATCGAACGATTGAGTTTCGCACTCGCTGTAGGCGTTTCAGCTCGTATTAAAAGATCACAAACTCGTTATTCTTTGCAAATACGCGAGATTCATGCATTTCCAGCCGCTGAACAAGAACCAAACGATTGCAAAGTCGCTTTTTAACGAAATCGAACGATTGAGTTTCGCGCTCGCTGTAGGCGTTCCAGCTCGTTTTATACGATCAAAAACTCTTTATTCTATGCAAATACGCAAGATTCATGCATTTCGAGCCGCCAAACAAGCACCGAACGACTGCAAAGTCGCTTTTTAACGTGATCGAACGATTGAGTTTCGCACTCGCTGTAGCCGTTCCAGCTCGTATTATAAGATCACAAACTCGTTATTCTTTGCAAATACGCAATATTCATGCATTTCAAGCCGCTGAACAAGAACCAAACGATTGCTAAGTCGCTTTTTAACGAAATCGAACGATTGAGTTTCCCACTCGCTGTAGGCGTTCCAGCTCGTATTATAAGATCACAAACTCGTTATTCTTTGCAAATACGCAATATTCATGCATTTCAAGCCGCTAAACAAGCACCGAACGACTGCAAAGTCGCTTTATATCGAAATCGAACAATTGAGTTTTGCGCTCGCTGTAGGCGTTCCAGCTCGTTTTATACGATCAAAAACTCATCATTTTATGCAAATACTCGAGATCCATGCATTTCGAGCCGCCAAAAAAGCACCGAACGACTGCAAAGTCACTTTTTAACGTAATCGAACGATTGAGTTTCGCACTCGCTGTAGGCGTTTCAGCTCGTATTAAAAGATCAGAAACTCGTTATTCTTCGCAAATACGCAAGATTCATGCATTTCGAGCCGCCAAACAAGCATTAAACGACTGCAAAGTCGCTTTTTAACGAAATCGAACGATTGAGTTTCGCACTCGCTGTAGGCGTTCCAGCTCGTATTATAAGATCACAAACTCGTTATTCTTTGCAAATACGCAATATTCATGCATTTCAAGCCGCTAAACAAGCACCGAACGACTGCAAAGTCGCTTTTTAACGAAATCGAACGATTGAGTTTCGCACTCGCTGTAGGCGTTCCAGCTCGTATTAAAAGATCACAAACTCGTTATTTCTTGCAAATACGCGAGATTCATGCATTTCCAGCCGCTGAACAAGAACCAAACGACTGCAAAGTCGCTTTTTAACGAAATCGAACGATTGAGTTTCGCGCTCGCTGTAGGCGTTCCAGCTCGTTTTATACGATCAAAAACTCATCATTTTATGCAAATACGCAAGATTCATGCATTTCGAGCCGCCAAACAAGCATTAAACGACTGCAAAGTCGCTTTTTAACGAAATCGAACGATTGAGTTTCGCACTCGCTGTAGGCGTTCCAGCTCGGATTAAAAGACCACAAACTCGTTATTCTTTGCAAATACGCGAGATTCATGCATTTCCAGCCGCTGAACAAGAACCAAACGATTGCAAAGTCGCTTTTTAACGAAATCGAACGATTGAGTTTCGCGCTCGCTGTAGGCGTTCCAGCTCGTTTTATACGATCAAAAACTCTTTATTCTATGCAAATACGCAAGATTCATGCATTTTGAGCCGCCAAACAAGCACCGAACGACTGCAAAGTCGCTTTTTAACGAAATCGAACGATTGAGTTTCGCACTCGCTGTAGGCAATCCAGCTCGTATTAAAAGACCACAAACTCGTTATTCTCTGCAAATACGCGAGATTCATGCATTCCCAGCCGCTGAACAAGAACCAAACGATTGCAAAGTCGCTTTTTAACGAAATCGAACGATTGAGTTTCGCGCTCGCTGAAGGCGTTCCAGCTCGTTTTATAAGATCACAAACTCATTATTCTTTGCAAATACGCAATATTCATGCATTTCAAGCCGCTGAACAAGAACCAAACGATTGCTAAGTCGCTTTTTAACGAAATCGAACGATTGAGTTTCCCACTCGCTGTAGGCGTTCCAGCTCGTATTATAAGATCACAAACTCGTTATTCTTTGCAAATACGCAATATTCATGCATTTCAAGCCGCTAAACAAGCACCGAACGACTGCAAAGTCGCTTTATATCGAAATCGAACAATTGAGTTTTGCGCTCGCTGTAGGCGTTCCAGCTCGTTTTATACGATCAAAAACTCATCATTTTATGCAAATACTCGAGATCCATGCATTTCGAGCCGCCAAAAAAGCACCGAACGACTGCAAAGTCACTTTTTAACGTAATCGAACGATTGAGTTTCGCACTCGCTGTAGGCGTTTCAGCTCGTATTAAAAGATCAGAAACTCGTTATTCTTCGCAAATACGCAAGATTCATGCATTTCGAGCCGCCAAACAAGCATTAAACGACTGCAAAGTCGCTTTTTAACGAAATCGAACGATTGAGTTTCGCACTCGCTGTAGGCGTTCCAGCTCGTATTATAAGATCACAAACTCGTTATTCTTTGCAAATACGCAATATTCATGCATTTCAAGCCGCTAAACAAGCACCGAACGACTGCAAAGTCGCTTTTTAACGAAATCGAACGATTGAGTTTCGCACTCGCTGTAGGCGTTCCAGCTCGTATTAAAAGATCACAAACTCGTTATTTCTTGCAAATACGCGAGATTCATGCATTTCCAGCCGCTGAACAAGAACCAAACGACTGCAAAGTCGCTTTTTAACGAAATCGAACGATTGAGTTTCGCGCTCGCTGTAGGCGTTCCAGCTCGTTTTATACGATCAAAAACTCATCATTTTATGCAAATACGCAAGATTCATGCATTTCGAGCCGCCAAACAAGCATTAAACGACTGCAAAGTCGCTTTTTAACGAAATCGAACGATTGAGTTTCGCACTCGCTGTAGGCGTTCCAGCTCGGATTAAAAGACCACAAACTCGTTATTCTTTGCAAATACGCGAGATTCATGCATTTCCAGCCGCTGAACAAGAACCAAACGATTGCAAAGTCGCTTTTTAACGAAATCGAACGATTGAGTTTCGCGCTCGCTGTAGGCGTTCCAGCTCGTTTTATACGATCAAAAACTCTTTATTCTATGCAAATACGCAAGATTCATGCATTTTGAGCCGCCAAACAAGCACCGAACGACTGCAAAGTCGCTTTTTAACGAAATCGAACGATTGAGTTTCGCACTCGCTGTAGGCAATCCAGCTCGTATTAAAAGACCACAAACTCGTTATTCTCTGCAAATACGCGAGATTCATGCATTCCCAGCCGCTGAACAAGAACCAAACGATTGCAAAGTCGCTTTTTAACGAAATCGAACGATTGAGTTTCGCGCTCGCTGAAGGCGTTCCAGCTCGTTTTATAAGATCACAAACTCATTATTCTTTGCAAATACGCAATATTCATGCATTTCAAGCCGCTGAACAAGAACCAAACGATTGCAAAGTCGCTTTTTAACGAAATCGAACGATTGAGTTTCCCACTCGCTGTAGGCGTTCCAGCTCGTATTGTAAGATCACAAACTCGTTATTCTTTGCGAATACGCAAGGTTCATGCATTTCGAGCCGCTGAACAAGCACCAAACGACTAAAAAGTAACTTTTTAACGAAATCGCACAATTTAGTTTTGCGCTCGCTGTAGGCGTTCCAGCTCCTTTTATACGATCAAAAACTTTTTATTCTATGCGAATACGCAAGATTCATGCATTTCGAGCTGCTAAACAAGCACCAAACGACTGCAAAGTCGCTTTTTAACGAAATCGAACGATTGAGTTTCGCACTCGCTGTAGGCAATCCAGCTCGTATTAAAGAACCACAAACTCGTTATTCTTTGTAAATACGCGAGATTCATGCATTTCCAGCCGCTGAACAAGAACCAAACGATTGCAAAGTCGCTTTTTAACGAAATCGAACGATTGAGTTTCGCGCTCGCTGTAGGCGTTCCAGCTCGTTTTATACGATCAAAAACTCTTTATTCTATGCAAATACGCAAGATTCATGCATTTCGAGCCGCCAAACAAGCACCGAACGACTGCAAAGTCGCTTTTTAACGTGATCGAACGATTGAGTTTCGCACTCGCTGTAGGCGTTTCAGCTACTTTTATACGATCACAAACTCGTTATTCTTTGCAAATACGCGAGATTCATGCATTTCCAGCCGCTGAACAAGAACCAAACGATTGCAAAGTCGCTTTTTAACGAAATCGAACGATTGAGTTTCGCGCTCGCTGTAGGCGTTCCAGCTCGTTTTATACGATCAAAAACTCTTTATTCTATGCAAATACGCAAGATTCATGCATTTCGAGCCGCCAAACAAGCACCGAACGTCTGCAAAGTCGCTTTTTAACGTGATCGAACGATTGAGTTTCGCACTCGCTGTAGGCGTTTCAGCTCGTATTAAAAGATCACAAACTCGTTATTCTTTGCAAATACGCGAGATTCATGCATTTCCAGCCGCTGAACAAGAACCAAACGATTGCAAAGTCGCTTTTTAACGAAATCGAACGATTGAGTTTCCCACTCGCTGTAGGCGTTCCAGCTCGTATTATAAGATCACAAACTCGTTATTCTTTGCAAATACGCAATATTCATGCATTTCAAGCCGCTAAACAAGCACCGAACGACTGCAAAGTCGCTTTATATCGAAATCGAACAATTGAGTTTTGCGCTCGCTGTAGGCGTTCCAGCTCGTATTAAAAGATCACAAACTCGTTATTTCTTGCAAATACGCGAGATTCATGCATTTCCAGCCGCTGAACAAGCACCAAACGACTGCAAAGTCGCTTTTTAACGTAATCGAACGATTGAGTTTCGCGCTCGCTGTAGGCGTTCCAGCTCGTTTTATGCGATCAAAAACCCATCATTTTATGCAAATACGCAAGATTCATGCATTTCGAGCCGCCAAACAAGCATTAAACGACTGCAAAGTCGCTTTTTGACGAAATCGAACGATTGAGTTTCGCGCTCGCTGTAGGCGTTCCAGCTCGTATTGTAAGATCACAAACTCGTTATTCTTTGCGAATACGCAAGATTCATGCATTTCGAGCCGCTGAACAAGCACCAAACGACTAAAAAGTAACTTTTTAACGAAATCGCACAATTTAGTTTTGCGCTCGCTGTAGGCGTTCCAGCTCCTTTTATACGATCAAAAACTTTTTATTCTATGCGAATACGCAAGATTCATGCATTTCGAGCCGCCAAACAAGCACCGAACGACTGCAAAGTCGCGTTTTAACGTAATCGAATGATTGAGTTTCGCACTCGCTGTAGGCAATCCAGCTCGTATTAAAAGACCACAAACTCGTTATTCTTTGCAAATACGCGAGATTCATGCATTTCCAGCCGCTGAACAAGAACCAAACGATTGCAAAGTCGCTTTTTAACGAAATCGAACGATTGAGTTTTGCGCTCGCTGTAGGCGTTCCAGCTCGTTTTATACGATCAAAAACTCGTTATTTTATGCAAATACGCAATATTCATGCATTTCGACCCGCTAAACAAGCACTAAATGACTGCAAAGTCGCTTTACAACGAAATCGAACGATTGAGTTTCGCACTCGCCGTAGGCGTTCCAGCTCGTATTATAAGATCACAAACTCGTTATTTTATGCAAATACGCAAAATTCATGCATTTCGAGTCGCTAAACAAGCACTAAACGACTAAAAAGTAACTTTTTAACGAAATCGCACAATTTAGTTTTGCGCTCGCTGTAGCCGTTCCAGCTTCTTTTATACGATCAAAAACTCTTTATTCTATGCGAATACGCAAGATTCATGCATTTCGAGCTGCTAAACAAGCACCAAACGACTGCAAAGTCGCTTTTTAACGAAATCGAACGATTGAGGTTCGCACTCGCTGTAGGCATTCCAGCTCGTATTATAAGATCACAAAGTCGTTATTCTTTGCGAATACGCAAGATTCATGCATTTCGAGCCGCTAAACAAGCACCAAACGACTGCAAAGTCGCTTCTTAACGAAATCGAACGATCGAGTTTCGCGCTCGCTGTAGGCGTTCCAGCTCCTTTTATACGATCAAAAACTCTTTATTCTATGCAAATACGCAAGATTCATGCATTTTGAGCCGCCAAAGAAGCACCGAACGACTGCAAAGTCGCTTTTTAACGTGATCGAACGATTGAGTTTCGCACTCGCTGTAGGCGTTTCAGCTCCTTTTATACGATCAAAAACTCTTTATTCTATGCAAATACGCAAGATTCATGCATTTCGAGCGGCCAAACAAGCACCGAACGACTGCAAAGTCGCTTTTCAACGTAATCGAACGATTAAGTTTCGCGCTCGCTGTAGGCGTTCCAGCTCGTTTTATACGATCAAAAACTCTTTATTCTATGCAAATACGCAAGATTCATGCATTTCAAGCCGCTGAACAAGAACCAAACGATTGCAAAGTCGCTTTTTAACGAAATCGAACGATTGAGTTTCCCACTCGCTGTAGGCGTTCCAGCTCGTATTATAAGATCACAAACTCGTTATTCTTTGCAAATACGCAATATTCATGCATTTCAAGCCGCTAAACAAGCACCGAACGACTGCAAAGTCGCTTTATATCGAAATCGAACAATTGAGTTTTGCGCTCGCTGTAGGCGTTCCAGCCCGTTTTATACGATCAAAAACTCATCATTTTATGCGAATACTCGAGATCCATGCATTTCGAGCCGCCAAAAAAGCACCGAACGACTGCAAAGTCGCTTTTTAACGTAATCGAACGATTGAGTTTCGCACTCGCTGTAGGCGTTTCAGCTCGTATTAAAAGATCAGAAACTCGTTATTCTTCGCAAATACGCAAGATTCATGCATTTCGAGCCGCCAAACAAGCATTAAACGACTGCAAAGTCGCTTTTTAACGAAATCGAACGATTGAGTTTCGCACTCGCTGTAGGCGTTCCAGCTCGTATTATAAGATCACAAACTCGTTATTCTTTGCAAATACGCGAGATTCATGCATTTCCAGCCGCTGAACAAGAACCAAACGATTGCAAAGTCGCTTTTTAACGAAATCGAACGATTGAGTTTCCCACTCGCTGTAGGCGTTCCAGCTCGTATTATAAGATCACAAACTCGTTGATCTTTGCAAATACGCAATATTCATGCATTTCAAGCCGCTAAACAAGCACCGAACGACTGCAAAGTCGCTTTATATCGAAATCGAACAATTGAGTTTTGCGCTCGCTGTAGGCGTTCCAACTCGTTTTATACGATCAAAAACTCATCATTTTATGAGAATACTCGAGATCCATGCATTTCGAGCCGCCAAAAAAGCACCGAACGACTGCAAAGTCGCTTTTTAACGTAATCGAACGATTGAGTTTCGCACTCGCTGTAGGCGTTTCAGCTCGTATTAAAAGATCAGAAACTCGTTATTCTTCGCAAATACGCAAGATTCATGCATTTCAAGCCGCCAAACAAGCATTAAACGACTGCAAAGTCGCTTTTTAACGAAATCGAACGATTGAGTTTCGCACTCGCTGTAGGCGTTCCAGCTCGTATTATAAGATCACAAACTCGTTATTCTTTGCAAATACGCGAGATTCATGCATTTCCAGCCGCTGAACAAGAACCAAACGATTGCAAAGTCGCTTTTTAACGAAATCGAACGATTGAGTTTCCCACTCGCTGTAGGCGTTCCAGCTCGTATTATAAGATCACAAACTCGTTATTCTTTGCAAATACGCAATATTCATGCATTTCAAGCCGCTAAACAAGCACCGAACGACTGCAAAGTCGCTTTATATCGAAATCGAACAATTGAGTTTTGCGCTCGCTGTAGGCGTTCCAGCTCGTTTTATACGATCAAAAACTCATCATTTTATGCAAATACGCAAGATTCATGCATTTCGAGCCGCTAAACAAGCACCAAACGACTGCAAAGTCGCTTTTTAACGAAATCGAACGATTGAGTTTCGCACTCGCTGTAGGCGTTCCAGCTCGTATTATAAGATCACAAACTCGTTATTTCTTGCAAATACGCGAGATTCATGCATTTCCAGCCGCTGAACAAGCACCAAACGACTGCAAAGTCGCTTTTTAACGTAATCGAACGATTGAGTTTCGCGCTCGCTGTAGGCGTTCCAGCTCGTTTTATGCGATCAAAAACTCATCATCTTATGCAAATACGCAAGATTCATGCATTTCGAGCCGCCAAACAAGCATTAAACGACTGCAAAGTCGCTTTTTGACGAAATCGAACGATTGAGTTTCGCGCTCGCTGTAGGCGTTCCAGCTCGTATTGTAAGATCACAAACTCGTTATTCTTTGCGAATACGCAAGATTCATGCATTTCAAGCCGCTGAACAAGCACCAAACGACTAAAAAGTAACTTTTTAACGAAATCGCACAATTTAGTTTTGCGCTCGCTGTAGGCGTTCCGCTCCTTTTATACGATCAAAAACTCTTTATTCTATGCGAATACGCAAGATTCATGCATTTCGAGCTGCTAAACAAGCACCAAACGACTGCAAAGTCGCTTTTTAACGAAATCGAACGATTGAGTTTCGCACTCGCTGTAGGCAATCCAGCTCGTATTAAAAGACCACATACTCGTTATTCTTTGTAAATACGCGAGATTCATGCATTTCCAGCCGCTGAACAAGAACCAAACGATTGCAAAGTCGCTTTTTAACGAAATCGAACGATTGAGTTTCGCGCTCGCTGTAGGCGTTCCAGCTCGTTTTATACGATCAAAAACTCTTTATTCTGTGCAAATACGCAAGATTCATGCATTTCGAGCCGCCAAACAAGCACCGAACGACTGCAAAGTCGCTTTTTAACGAAATCGAACTATTGAGTTTCCCACTCGCTGTAGGCGTTCCAGCTCGTATTATAAGATCACAAACTCGTTATTCTTTGCAAATACGCAATATTCATGCATTTCAAGCCGCTAAACAAGCACCGAACGACTGCAAAGTCGCTTTATATCGAAATCGAACAATTGAGTTTTGCGCTCGCTGTAGGCGTTCCAGCTCGTTTTATACGATCAAAAACTCATCATTTTATGCAAATACTCGAGATCCATGCATTTCGAGCCGCCAAACAAGCATTAAACGACTGCAAAGTCGCTTTTTAACGAAATCGAACGATTGAGTTTCGCACTCGCTGTAGGCGTTCCAGCTCGTATTATAAGATCACAAACTCGTTATTCTTTGCAAATACGCAATATTCATGCATTTCAAGCCGCTAAACAAGCACCGAACGACTGCAAAGTCGCTTTTTAACGAAATCGACCGATTGAGTTTCGCACTCGCTGTAGGCGTTCCAGCTCGTATTAAAAGATCACAAACTCGTTATTTCTTGCAAATACGCGAGATTCATGCATTTCCAGCCGCTGAACAAGCACCAAACGACTGCAAAGTCGCTTTTTAACGTAATCGAACGATTGAGTTTCGCGCTCGCTGTAGGCGTTCCAGCTCGTTTTATGCGATCAAAAACTCATCATTTTATGCAAATACGCAAGATTCATGCATTTCGAGCCGCCAAACAAGCATTAAACGACTGCAAAGTCGCTTTTTGACGAAATCGAACGATTGAGTTTCGCGCTCGCTGTAGGCGTTCCAGCTCGTATTGTAAGATCACAAACTCGTTATTCTTTGCGAATACGCAAGATTCATGCATTTCGAGCCGCTGAACAAGCACCAAACGACTAAAAAGTAACTTTTTAACGAAATCGCACAATTTAGTTTTGCGCTCGCTGTAGGCGTTCCAGCTCCTTTTATACGATCAAAAACTTTTTATTCTATGCGAATACGCAAGATTCATGCATTTCGAGCTGCTAAACAAGCACCAAACGACTGCAAAGTCGCTTTTTAACGAAATCGAACGATTGAGTTTCGCACTCGCTGTAGGCAATCCAGCTCGTATTAAAAGACCACAAACTCGTTATTCTTTGTAAATACGCGAGATTCATGCATTTCCAGCCGCTGAACAAGAACCAAACGATTGCAAAGTCGCTTTTTAACGAAATCGAACGATTGAGTTTCGCGCTCGCTGTAGGCGTTCCAGCTCGTTTTATACGATCAAAAACTCTTTATTCTATGCAAATACTCGAGATCCATGCATTTCGAGCCGCCAAAAAAGCACCGAACGACTGCAAAGTCGCTTTTTAACGAAATCGAACGATTGAGTTTCGCACTCGCTGTAGGCGTTCCAGCTCGTATTATAAGATAACAAACTCGTTATTCTTTGCAAATACGCAATATTCATGCATTTCAAGCCGCTAAACAAGCACCGAACGACTGCAAAGTCGCTTTTTAACGAAATCGAACGATTGAGTTTCGCACTCGCTGTAGGCGTTCCAGCTCGTATTAAAAGATCACAAACTCGTTATTTCTTGCAAATACGCGAGATTCATGCATTTCCAGCCGCTGAACAAGCACCAAACGACTGCAAAGTCGCTTTTTAACGAAATCGAACGATTGAGTTTCGCACTCGCTGTAGGCGTTCCAGCTCGTTTTATACGATCAAAAACTCTTCATTCTATGCAAATACGCAAGATTCATGCATTTTGAGCCGCCAAAGAAGCACCGAACGACTGCAAAGTCGCTTTTTAACGTGATCGAACGATTGAGTTTCGCACTCGCTGTAGGCGTTTCAGCTCCTTTTATACGATCAAAAACTCTTTATTCTATGCAAATACGCAAGATTCATGCATTTCGAGGTGCCAAACAAGCACCGAACGACTGCAAAGTCGCTTTTTAACGTAATCGAACGATTGAGTTTCGCACTCGCTGTAGGCGTTTCAGCTCGTATTAAAAGATCACAAACTCGTTATTCTTTGCAAATACGCGAGATTCATGCATTTCCAGCCGCTGAACAAGAACGAAACGATTGCAAAGTCGCTTTTTAACGAAATCGAACGATTGAGTTTCGCGCTCGCTGTAGGCGTTCCAGCTCGTTTTATACGATCAAAAACTCTTTATTCTATGCAAATACGCAAGATTCATGCATTTCGAGCCGCCAAACAAGCACCGAACGACTGCAAAGTCGCTTTTTAACGTGATCGAACGATTGAGTTTCGCACTCGCTGTAGCCGTTCCAGCTCGTATTATAAGATCACAAACTCGTTATTCTTTGCAAATACGCAATATTCATGCATTTCAAGCCGCTGAACAAGAACCAAACGATTGCTAAGTCGCTTTTTAACGAAATCGAACGATTGAGTTTCCCACTCGCTGTAGGCGTTCCAGCTCGTATTATAAGATCACAAACTCGTTATTCTTTGCAAATACGCAATATTCATGCATTTCAAGCCGCTAAACAAGCACCGAACGACTGCAAAGTCGCTTTATATCGAAATCGAACAATTGAGTTTTGCGCTCGCTGTAGGCGTTCCAGCTCGTTTTATACGATCAAAAACTCATCATTTTATGCAAATACTCGAGATCCATGCATTTCGAGCCGCCAAAAAAGCACCGAACGACTGCAAAGTCACTTTTTAACGTAATCGAACGATTGAGTTTCGCACTCGCTGTAGGCGTTTCAGCTCGTATTAAAAGATCAGAAACTCGTTATTCTTCGCAAATACGCAAGATTCATGCATTTCGAGCCGCCAAACAAGCATTAAACGACTGCAAAGTCGCTTTTTAACGAAATCGAACGATTGAGTTTCGCACTCGCTGTAGGCGTTCCAGCTCGTATTATAAGATCACAAACTCGTTATTCTTTGCAAATACGCAATATTCATGCATTTCAAGCCGCTAAACAAGCACCGAACGACTGCAAAGTCGCTTTTTAACGAAATCGAACGATTGAGTTTCGCACTCGCTGTAGGCGTTCCAGCTCGTATTAAAAGATCACAAACTCGTTATTTCTTGCAAATACGCGAGATTCATGCATTTCCAGCCGCTGAACAAGAACCAAACGACTGCAAAGTCGCTTTTTAACGAAATCGAACGATTGAGTTTCGCGCTCGCTGTAGGCGTTCCAGCTCGTTTTATACGATCAAAAACTCATCATTTTATGCAAATACGCAAGATTCATGCATTTCGAGCCGCCAAACAAGCATTAAACGACTGCAAAGTCGCTTTTTAACGAAATCGAACGATTGAGTTTCGCACTCGCTGTAGGCGTTCCAGCTCGGATTAAAAGACCACAAACTCGTTATTCTTTGCAAATACGCGAGATTCATGCATTTCCAGCCGCTGAACAAGAACCAAACGATTGCAAAGTCGCTTTTTAACGAAATCGAACGATTGAGTTTCGCGCTCGCTGTAGGCGTTCCAGCTCGTTTTATACGATCAAAAACTCTTTATTCTATGCAAATACGCAAGATTCATGCATTTTGAGCCGCCAAACAAGCACCGAACGACTGCAAAGTCGCTTTTTAACGAAATCGAACGATTGAGTTTCGCTCTCGCTGTAGGCAATCCAGCTCGTATTAAAAGACCACAAACTCGTTATTCTTTGCAAATACGCGAGATTCATGCATTCCCAGCCGCTGAACAAGAACCAAACGATTGCAAAGTCGCTTTTTAACGAAATCGAACGATTGAGTTTCGCGCTCGCTGAAGGCGTTCCAGCTCGTTTTATAAGATCACAAACTCATTATTCTTTGCAAATACGCAATATTCATGCATTTCAAGCCGCTTAACAAGAACCAAACGATTGCAAAGTCGCTTTTTAACGAAATCGAACGATTGAGTTTCCCACTCGCTGTAGGCGTTCCAGCTCGTATTGTAAGATCACAAACTCGTTATTCTTTGCAAATACGCAATATTCATGCATTTCAAGCCGCTAAACAAGCACCGAACGACTGCAAAGTCGCTTTATATCGAAATCGAACAATTGAGTTTTGCGCTCGCTGTAGGCGTTCCAGCTCGTTTTATACGATCAAAAACTCATCATTTTATGCAAATACTCGAGATCCATGCATTTCGAGCCGCCAAAAAAGCACCGAACGACTGCAAAGTCACTTTTTAACGTAATCGAACGATTGAGTTTCGCACTCGCTGTAGGCGTTTCAGCTCGTATTAAAAGATCAGAAACTCGTTATTCTTCGCAAATACGCAAGATTCATGCATTTCGAGCCGCCAAACAAGCATTAAACGACTGCAAAGTCGCTTTTTAACGAAATCGAACGATTGAGTTTCGCACTCGCTGTAGGCGTTCCAGCTCGTATTATAAGATCACAAACTCGTTATTCTTTGCAAATACGCAATATTCATGCATTTCAAGCCGCTAAACAAGCACCGAACGACTGCAAAGTCGCTTTTTAACGAAATCGAACGATTGAGTTTCGCACTCGCTGTAGGCGTTCCAGCTCGTATTAAAAGATCACAAACTCGTTATTTCTTGCAAATACGCGAGATTCATGCATTTCCAGCCGCTGAACAAGAACCAAACGACTGCAAAGTCGCTTTTTAACGAAATCGAACGATTGAGTTTCGCGCTCGCTGTAGGCGTTCCAGCTCGTTTTATACGATCAAAAACTCATCATTTTATGCAAATACGCAAGATTCATGCATTTCGAGCCGCCAAACAAGCATTAAACGACTGCAAAGTCGCTTTTTAACGAAATCGAACGATTGAGTTTCGCACTCGCTGTAGGCGTTCCAGCTCGGATTAAAAGACCACAAACTCGTTATTCTTTGCAAATACGTGAGATTCATGCATTTCCAGCCGCTGAACAAGAACCAAACGATTGCAAAGTCGCTTTTTAACGAAATCGAACGATTGAGTTTCGCGCTCGCTGTAGGCGTTCCAGCTCGTTTTATACGATCAAAAACTCTTTATTCTATGCAAATACGCAAGATTCATGCATTTTGAGCCGCCAAACAAGCACCGAACGACTGCAAAGTCGCTTTTTAACGAAATCGAACGATTGAGTTTCGCACTCGCTGTAGGCAATCCAGCTCGTATTAAAAGACCACAAACTCGTTATTCTTTGCAAATACGCGAGATTCATGCATTCCCAGCCGCTGAACAAGAACCAAACGATTGCAAAGTCGCTTTTTAACGAAATCGAACGATTGAGTTTCGCGCTCGCTGAAGGCGTTCCAGCTCGTTTTATAAGATCACAAACTCATTATTCTTTGCAAATACGCAATATTCATGCATTTCAAGCCGCTGAACAAGAACCAAACGATTGCAAAGTCGCTTTTTAACGAAATCGAACGATTGAGTTTCGCGCTCGCTGTAGGCGTTCCAGCTCGTTTTATACGATCAAAAACTCTTTATTCTATGCAAATACGCAAGATTCATGCATTTCGAGCCGCCAAACAAGCACCGAACGACTGCAAAGTCGCTTTTTAACGTGATCGAACGATTGAGTTTCGCACTCGCTGTAGGCGTTTCAGCTACTTTTATACGATCACAAACTCGTTATTCTTTGCAAATACGCGAGATTCATGCATTTCCAGCCGCTGAACAAGAACCAAACGATTGCAAAGTCGCTTTTTAACGAAATCGAACGATTGAGTTTCGCGCTCGCTGTAGGCGTTCCAGCTCGTTTTATACGATCAAAAACTCTTTATTCTATGCAAATACGCAAGATTCATGCATTTCGAGCCGCCAAACAAGCACCGAACGTCTGCAAAGTCGCTTTTTAACGTGATCGAACGATTGAGTTTCGCACTCGCTGTAGGCGTTTCAGCTCGTATTAAAAGATCACAAACTCGTTATTCTTTGCAAATACGCGAGATTCATGCATTTCCAGCCGCTGAACAAGAACCAAACGATTGCAAAGTCGCTTTTTAACGAAATCGAACGATTGAGTTTCCCACTCGCTGTAGGCGTTCCAGCTCGTATTATAAGATCACAAACTCGTTATCCTTTGCAAATACGCAATATTCATGCATTTCAAGCCGCTAAACAAGCACCGAACGACTGCAAAGTCGCTTTATATCGAAATCGAACAATTGAGTTTTGCGCTCGCTGTAGGCAATCCAGCTCGTATTAAAAGATCACAAACTCGTTATTTCTTGCAAATACGCGAGATTCATGCATTTCCAGCCGCTGAACAAGCACCAAACGACTGCAAAGTCGCTTTTTAACGTAATCGAACGATTGAGTTTCGCGCTCGCTGTAGGCGTTCCAGCTCGTTTTATGCGATCAAAAACTCATCATTTTATGCAAATACGCAAGATTCATGCATTTCGAGCCGCCAAACAAGCATTAAACGACTGCAAAGTCGCTTTTTGACGAAATCGAACGATTGAGTTTCGCGCTCGCTGTAGGCGTTCCAGCTCGTATTGTAAGATCACAAACTCGTTATTCTTTGCGAATACGCAAGATTCATGCATTTCGAGCCGCTGAACAAGCACCAAACGACTAAAAAGTAACTTTTTAACGAAATCGCACAATTTAGTTTTGCGCTCGCTGTAGGCGTTCCAGCTCCTTTTATACGATCAAAAACTTTTTATTCTATGCGAATACGCAAGATTCATGCATTTCGAGCTGCTAAACAAGCACCAAACGACTGCAAAGTCGCTTTTTAACGAAATCGAACGATTGAGTTTCGCACTCGCTGTAGGCAATCCAGCTCGTATTAAAAGACCACAAACTCGTTATTCTTTGTAAATACGCGAGATTCATGCATTTCCAGCCGCTGAACAAGAACCAAACGATTGCAAAGTCGCTTTTTAACGAAATCGAACGATTGAGTTTCGCGCTCGCTGTAGGCGTTCCAGCTCGTTTTATACGATCAAAAACTCTTTATTCTATGCAAATACTCGAGATCCATGCATTTCGAGCCGCCAAAAAAGCACCGAACGACTGCAAAGTCGCTTTTTAACGAAATCGAACGATTGAGTTTCGCACTCGCTGTAGGCGTTCCAGCTCGTATTATAAGATAACAAACTCGTTATTCTTTGCAAATACGCAATATTCATGCATTTCAAGCCGCTAAACAAGCACCGAACGACTGCAAAGTCGCTTTTTAACGAAATCGAACGATTGAGTTTCGCACTCGCTGTAGGCGTTCCAGCTCGTATTAAAAGATCACAAACTCGTTATTTCTTGCAAATACGCGAGATTCATGCATTTCCAGCCGCTGAACAAGCACCAAACGACTGCAAAGTCGCTTTTTAACGAAATCGAACGATTGAGTTTCGCACTCGCTGTAGGCGTTCCAGCTCGTTTTATACGATCAAAAACTCTTCATTCTATGCAAATACGCAAGATTCATGCATTTTGAGCCGCCAAAGAAGCACCGAACGACTGCAAAGTCGCTTTTTAACGTGATCGAACGATTGAGTTTCGCACTCGCTGTAGGCGTTTCAGCTCCTTTTATACGATCAAAAACTCTTTATTCTATGCAAATACGCAAGATTCATGCATCTCGAGGTGCCAAACAAGCACCGAACGACTGCAAAGTCGCTTTTTAACGTAATCGAACGATTGAGTTTCGCACTCGCTGTAGGCGTTTCAGCTCGTATTAAAAGATCACAAACTCGTTATTCTTTGCAAATACGCGAGATTCATGCATTTCCAGCCGCTGAACAAGAACGAAACGATTGCAAAGTCGCTTTTTAACGAAATCGAACGATTGAGTTTCGCGCTCGCTGTAGGCGTTCCAGCTCGTTTTATACGATCAAAAACTCTTTATTCTATGCAAATACGCAAGATTCATGCATTTCGAGCCGCCAAACAAGCACCGAACGACTGCAAAGTCGCTTTTTAACGTGATCGAACGATTGAGTTTCGCACTCGCTGTAGCCGTTCCAGCTCGTATTATAAGATCACAAACTCGTTATTCTTTGCAAATACGCAATATTCATGCATTTCAAGCCGCTGAACAAGAACCAAACGATTGCTAAGTCGCTTTTTAACGAAATCGAACGATTGAGTTTCCCACTCGCTGTAGGCGTTCCAGCTCGTATTATAAGATCACAAACTCGTTATTCTTTGCAAATACGCAATATTCATGCATTTCAAGCCGCTAAACAAGCACCGAACGACTGCAAAGTCGCTTTATATCGAAATCGAACAATTGAGTTTTGCGCTCGCTGTAGGCGTTCCAGCTCGTTTTATACGATCAAAAACTCATCATTTTATGCAAATACTCGAGATCCATGCATTTCGAGCCGCCAAAAAAGCACCGAACGACTGCAAAGTCACTTTTTAACGTAATCGAACGATTGAGTTTCGCACTCGCTGTAGACGTTTCAGCTCGTATTAAAAGATCAGAAACTCGTTATTCTTCGCAAATACGCAAGATTCATGCATTTCGAGCCGCCAAACAAGCATTAAACGACTGCAAAGTCGCTTTTTAACGAAATCGAACGATTGAGTTTCGCACTCGCTGTAGGCGTTCCAGCTCGTATTATAAGATCACAAACTCGTTATTCTTTGCAAATACGCAATATTCATGCATTTCAAGCCGCTAAACAAGCACCGAACGACTGCAAAGTCGCTTTTTAACGAAATCGAACGATTGAGTTTCGCACTCGCTGTAGGCGTTCCAGCTCGTATTAAAAGATCACAAACTCGTTATTTCTTGCAAATACGCGAGATTCATGCATTTCCAGCCGCTGAACAAGAACCAAACGACTGCAAAGTCGCTTTTTAACGAAATCGAACGATTGAGTTTCGCGCTCGCTGTAGGCGTTCCAGCTCGTTTTATACGATCAAAAACTCATCATTTTATGCAAATACGCAAGATTCATGCATTTCGAGCCGCCAAACAAGCATTAAACGACTGCAAAGTCGCTTTTTAACGAAATCGAACGATTGAGTTTCGCACTCGCTGTAGGCGTTCCAGCTCGGATTAAAAGACCACAAACTCGTTATTCTTTGCAAATACGCGAGATTCATGCATTTCCAGCCGCTGAACAAGAACCAAACGATTGCAAAGTCGCTTTTTAACGAAATCGAACGATTGAGTTTCGCGCTCGCTGTAGGCGTTCCAGCTCGTTTTATACGATCAAAAACTCTTTATTCTATGCAAATACGCAAGATTCATGCATTTTGAGCCGCCAAACAAGCACCGAACGACTGCAAAGTCGCTTTTTAACGAAATCGAACGATTGAGTTTCGCTCTCGCTGTAGGCAATCCAGCTCGTATTAAAAGACCACAAACTCGTTATTCTTTGCAAATACGCGAGATTCATGCATTCCCAGCCGCTGAACAAGAACCAAACGATTGCAAAGTCGCTTTTTAACGAAATCGAACGATTGAGTTTCGCGCTCGCTGAAGGCGTTCCAGCTCGTTTTATAAGATCACAAACTCATTATTCTTTGCAAATACGCAATATTCATGCATTTCAAGCCGCTTAACAAGAACCAAACGATTGCAAAGTCGCTTTTTAACGAAATCGAACGATTGAGTTTCCCACTCGCTGTAGGCGTTCCAGCTCGTATTGTAAGATCACAAACTCGTTATTCTTTGCAAATACGCAATATTCATGCATTTCAAGCCGCTAAACAAGCACCGAACGACTGCAAAGTCGCTTTATATCGAAATCGAACAATTGAGTTTTGCGCTCGCTGTAGGCGTTCCAGCTCGTTTTATACGATCAAAAACTCATCATTTTATGCAAATACTCGAGATCCATGCATTTCGAGCCGCCAAAAAAGCACCGAACGACTGCAAAGTCACTTTTTAACGTAATCGAACGATTGAGTTTCGCACTCGCTGTAGGCGTTTCAGCTCGTATTAAAAGATCAGAAACTCGTTATTCTTCGCAAATACGCAAGATTCATGCATTTCGAGCCGCCAAACAAGCATTAAACGACTGCAAAGTCGCTTTTTAACGAAATCGAACGATTGAGTTTCGCACTCGCTGTAGGCGTTCCAGCTCGTATTATAAGATCACAAACTCGTTATTCTTTGCAAATACGCAATATTCATGCATTTCAAGCCGCTAAACAAGCACCGAACGACTGCAAAGTCGCTTTTTAACGAAATCGAACGATTGAGTTTCGCACTCGCTGTAGGCGTTCCAGCTCGTATTAAAAGATCACAAACTCGTTATTTCTTGCAAATACGCGAGATTCATGCATTTCCAGCCGCTGAACAAGAACCAAACGACTGCAAAGTCGCTTTTTAACGAAATCGAACGATTGAGTTTCGCGCTCGCTGTAGGCGTTCCAGCTCGTTTTATACGATCAAAAACTCATCATTTTATGCAAATACGCAAGATTCATGCATTTCGAGCCGCCAAACAAGCATTAAACGACTGCAAAGTCGCTTTTTAACGAAATCGAACGATTGAGTTTCGCACTCGCTGTAGGCGTTCCAGCTCGGATTAAAAGACCACAAACTCGTTATTCTTTGCAAATACGTGAGATTCATGCATTTCCAGCCGCTGAACAAGAACCAAACGATTGCAAAGTCGCTTTTTAACGAAATCGAACGATTGAGTTTCGCGCTCGCTGTAGGTGTTCCAGCTCGTTTTATACGATCAAAAACTCTTTATTCTATGCAAATACGCAAGATTCATGCATTTTGAGCCGCCAAACAAGCACCGAACGACTGCAAAGTCGCTTTTTAACGAAATCGAACGATTGAGTTTCGCACTCGCTGTAGGCAATCCAGCTCGTATTAAAAGACCACAAACTCGTTATTCTTTGCAAATACGCGAGATTCATGCATTCCCAGCCGCTGAACAAGAACCAAACGATTGCAAAGTCGCTTTTTAACGAAATCGAACGATTGAGTTTCGCGCTCGCTGAAGGCGTTCCAGCTCGTTTTATAAGATCACAAACTCATTATTCTTTGCAAATACGCAATATTCATGCATTTCAAGCCGCTGAACAAGAACCAAACGATTGCAAAGTCGCTTTTTAACG
Source organism: Amblyteles armatorius (assembly GCA_933228735.2). Taxonomy (NCBI): domain Eukaryota; kingdom Metazoa; phylum Arthropoda; class Insecta; order Hymenoptera; family Ichneumonidae; genus Amblyteles; species Amblyteles armatorius. Next base: position 5,661,037 of record OW121688.1, on the reverse strand, counting down.
AAATCGAACGATTGAGTTTCGCGCTCGCTGTAGGCGTTCCAGCTCGTTTTATACGATCAAAAACTCTTTATTCTATGCAAATACGCAAGATTCATGCATTTCGAGCCGCCAAACAAGCACCGAACGACTGCAAAGTCGCTTTTTAACGTGATCGAACGATTGAGTTTCGCACTCGCTGTAGGCGTTTCAGCTACTTTTATACGATCACAAACTCGTTATTCTTTGCAAATACGCGAGATTCATGCATTTCCAGCCGCTGAACAAGAACCAAACGATTGCAAAGTCGCTTTTTAACGAAATCGAACGATTGAGTTTCGCGCTCGCTGTAGGCGTTCCAGCTCGTTTTATACGATCAAAAACTCTTTATTCTATGCAAATACGCAAGATTCATGCATTTCGAGCCGCCAAACAAGCACCGAACGTCTGCAAAGTCGCTTTTTAACGTGATCGAACGATTGAGTTTCGCACTCGCTGTAGGCGTTTCAGCTCGTATTAAAAGATCACAAACTCGTTATTCTTTGCAAATACGCGAGATTCATGCATTTCCAGCCGCTGAACAAGAACCAAACGATTGCAAAGTCGCTTTTTAACGAAATCGAACGATTGAGTTTCCCACTCGCTGTAGGCGTTCCAGCTCGTATTATAAGATCACAAACTCGTTATCCTTTGCAAATACGCAATATTCATGCATTTCAAGCCGCTAAACAAGCACCGAACGACTGCAAAGTCGCTTTATATCGAAATCGAACAATTGAGTTTTGCGCTCGCTGTAGGCGTTCCAGCTCGTTTTATACGATCAAAAACTCTTTATTCTATGCAAATACGCAAGATTCATGCATTTCGAATCGCCAAACAAGCACCGAACGACTGCAAAGTCGCTTTTTAACGTGATCGAACGATTGAGTTTCGCACTCGCTGTAGCCGTTCCAGCTCGTATTATAAGATCACAAACTCGTTATTCTTTGCAAATACGCAATATTCATGCATTTCAAGCCGCTGAACAAGAACCAAACGATTGCAAAGTCGCTTTTTAACGAAATCGAACGATTGAGTTTCCCACTCGCTGTAGGCGTTCCAGCTCGTATTATAAGATCACAAACTCGTTATTCTTTGCAAATACGCAATATTCATGCATTTCAAGCCGCTAAACAAGCACCGAACGACTGCAAAGTCGCTTTATATCGAAATCGAACAATTGAGTTTTGCGCTCGCTGTAGGCGTTCCAGCTCGTATTAAAAGATCACAAACTCGTTATTTCTTGCAAATACGCGAGATTCATGCATTTCCAGCCGCTGAACAAGCACCAAACGACTGCAAAGTCGCTTTTTAACGTAATCGAACGATTGAGTTTCGCGCTCGCTGTAGGCGTTCCAGCTCGTTTTATGCGATCAAAAACCCATCATTTTATGCAAATACGCAAGATTCATGCATTTCGAGCCGCCAAACAAGCATTAAACGACTGCAAAGTCGCTTTTTGACGAAATCGAACGATTGAGTTTCGCGCTCGCTGTAGGCGTTCCAGCTCGTATTGTAAGATCACAAACTCGTTATTCTTTGCGAATACGCAAGATTCATGCATTTCGAGCCGCTGAACAAGCACCAAACGACTAAAAAGTAACTTTTTAACGAAATCGCACAATTTAGTTTTGCGCTCGCTGTAGGCGTTCCAGCTCCTTTTATACGATCAAAAACTTTTTATTCTATGCGAATACGCAAGATTCATGCATTTCGAGCCGCCAAACAAGCACCGAACGACTGCAAAGTCGCGTTTTAACGTAATCGAATGATTGAGTTTCGCACTCGCTGTAGGCAATCCAGCTCGTATTAAAAGACCACAAACTCGTTATTCTTTGCAAATACGCGAGATTCATGCATTTCCAGCCGCTGAACAAGAACCAAACGATTGCAAAGTCGCTTTTTAACGAAATCGAACGATTGAGTTTTGCGCTCGCTGTAGGCGTTCCAGCTCGTTTTATACGATCAAAAACTCGTTATTTTATGCAAATACGCAATATTCATGCATTTCGACCCGCTAAACAAGCACTAAATGACTGCAAAGTCGCTTTACAACGAAATCGAACGATTGAGTTTCGCACTCGCTGTAGGCGTTCCAGCTCGGATTAAAAGACCACAAACTCGTTATTCTTTGCAAATACGCGAGATTCATGCATTTCCAGCCGCTGAACAAGAACCAAACGATTGCAAAGTCGCTTTTTAACGAAATCGAACGATTGAGTTTCGCGCTCGCTGTAGGCGTTCCAGCTCGTTTTATACGATCAAAAACTCTTTATTCTATGCAAATACGCAAGATTCATGCATTTTGAGCCGCCAAACAAGCACCGAACGACTGCAAAGTCGCTTTTTAACGAAATCGAACGATTGAGTTTCGCACTCGCTGTAGGCAATCCAGCTCGTGATAAAAGCCCACAAACTCGTTATTCTTTGCAAATACGCGAGATTCATGCATTCCCAGCCGCTGAACAAGAACCAAACGATTGCAAAGTCGCTTTTTAACGAAATCGAACGATTGAGTTTCGCGCTCGCTGAAGGCGTTCCAGCTCGTTTTATAAGATCACAAACTCATTATTCTTTGCAAATACGCAATATTCATGCATTTCAAGCCGCTGAACAAGAACCAAACGATTGCAAAGTCGCTTTTTAACGAAATCGAACGATTGAGTTTCCCACTCGCTGTAGGCGTTCCAGCTCGTATTGTAAGATCACAAACTCGTTATTCTTTGCGAATACGCAAGGTTCATGCATTTCGAGCCGCTGAACAAGCACCAAACGACTAAAAAGTAACTTTTTAACGAAATCGCACAATTTAGTTTTGCGCTCGCTGTAGGCGTTCCAGCTCCTTTTATACGATCAAAAACTTTTTATTCTATGCGAATACGCAAGATTCATGCATTTCGAGCTGCTAAACAAGCACCAAACGACTGCAAAGTCGCTTTTTAACGAAATCGAACGATTGAGTTTCGCACTCGCTGTAGGCAATCCAGCTCGTATTAAAGAACCACAAACTCGTTATTCTTTGTAAATACGCGAGATTCATGCATTTCCAGCCGCTGAACAAGAACCAAACGATTGCAAAGTCGCTTTTTAACGAAATCGAACGATTGAGTTTCGCGCTCGCTGTAGGCGTTCCAGCTCGTTTTATACGATCAAAAACTCTTTATTCTATGCAAATACGCAAGATTCATGCATTTCGAGCCGCCAAACAAGCACCGAACGACTGCAAAGTCGCTTTTTAACGTGATCGAACGATTGAGTTTCGCACTCGCTGTAGGCGTTTCAGCTACTTTTATACGATCACAAACTCGTTATTCTTTGCAAATACGCGAGATTCATGCATTTCCAGCCGCTGAACAAGAACCAAACGATTGCAAAGTCGCTTTTTAACGAAATCGAACGATTGAGTTTCGCGCTCGCTGTAGGCGTTCCAGCTCGTTTTATACGATCAAAAACTCTTTATTCTATGCAAATACGCAAGATTCATGCATTTCGAGCCGCCAAACAAGCACCGAACGTCTGCAAAGTCGCTTTTTAACGTGATCGAACGATTGAGTTTCGCACTCGCTGTAGGCGTTTCAGCTCGTATTAAAAGATCACAAACTCGTTATTCTTTGCAAATACGCGAGATTCATGCATTTCCAGCCGCTGAACAAGAACCAAACGATTGCAAAGTCGCTTTTTAACGAAATCGAACGATTGAGTTTCCCACTCGCTGTAGGCGTTCCAGCTCGTATTATAAGATCACAAACTCGTTATCCTTTGCAAATACGCAATATTCATGCATTTCAAGCCGCTAAACAAGCACCGAACGACTGCAAAGTCGCTTTATATCGAAATCGAACAATTGAGTTTTGCGCTCGCTGTAGGCGTTCCAGCTCGTTTTATACGATCAAAAACTCTTTATTCTATGCAAATACGCAAGATTCATGCATTTCGAATCGCCAAACAAGCACCGAACGACTGCAAAGTCGCTTTTTAACGTGATCGAACGATTGAGTTTCGCACTCGCTGTAGCCGTTCCAGCTCGTATTATAAGATCACAAACTCGTTATTCTTTGCAAATACGCAATATTCATGCATTTCAAGCCGCTGAACAAGAACCAAACGATTGCAAAGTCGCTTTTTAACGAAATCGAACGATTGAGTTTCCCACTCGCTGTAGGCGTTCCAGCTCGTATTATAAGATCACAAACTCGTTATTCTTTGCAAATACGCAATATTCATGCATTTCAAGCCGCTAAACAAGCACCGAACGACTGCAAAGTCGCTTTATATCGAAATCGAACAATTGAGTTTTGCGCTCGCTGTAGGCGTTCCAGCTCGTATTAAAAGATCACAAACTCGTTATTTCTTGCAAATACGCGAGATTCATGCATTTCCAGCCGCTGAACAAGCACCAAACGACTGCAAAGTCGCTTTTTAACGTAATCGAACGATTGAGTTTCGCGCTCGCTGTAGGCGTTCCAGCTCGTTTTATGCGATCAAAAACCCATCATTTTATGCAAATACGCAAGATTCATGCATTTCGAGCCGCCAAACAAGCATTAAACGACTGCAAAGTCGCTTTTTGACGAAATCGAACGATTGAGTTTCGCGCTCGCTGTAGGCGTTCCAGCTCGTATTGTAAGATCACAAACTCGTTATTCTTTGCGAATACGCAAGATTCATGCATTTCGAGCCGCTGAACAAGCACCAAACGACTAAAAAGTAACTTTTTAACGAAATCGCACAATTTAGTTTTGCGCTCGCTGTAGGCGTTCCAGCTCCTTTTATACGATCAAAAACTTTTTATTCTATGCGAATACGCAAGATTCATGCATTTCGAGCCGCCAAACAAGCACCGAACGACTGCAAAGTCGCGTTTTAACGTAATCGAATGATTGAGTTTCGCACTCGCTGTAGGCAATCCAGCTCGTATTAAAAGACCACAAACTCGTTATTCTTTGCAAATACGCGAGATTCATGCATTTCCAGCCGCTGAACAAGAACCAAACGATTGCAAAGTCGCTTTTTAACGAAATCGAACGATTGAGTTTTGCGCTCGCTGTAGGCGTTCCAGCTCGTTTTATACGATCAAAAACTCGTTATTTTATGCAAATACGCAATATTCATGCATTTCGACCCGCTAAACAAGCACTAAATGACTGCAAAGTCGCTTTACAACGAAATCGAACGATTGAGTTTCGCACTCGCCGTAGGCGTTCCAGCTCGTATTATAAGATCACAAACTCGTTATTTTATGCAAATACGCAAAATTCATGCATTTCGAGTCGCTAAACAAGCACTAAACGACTAAAAAGTAACTTTTTAACGAAATCGCACAATTTAGTTTTGCGCTCGCTGTAGCCGTTCCAGCTTCTTTTATACGATCAAAAACTCTTTATTCTATGCGAATACGCAAGATTCATGCATTTCGAGCTGCTAAACAAGCACCAAACGACTGCAAAGTCCCTTTTTAACGAAATCAAACGATTGAGGTTCGCACTCGCTGTAGGCATTCCAGCTCGTATTATAAGATCACAAACTCGTTATTCTTTGCGAATACGCAAGATTCATGCATTTCGAGCCGCTAAACAAGCACCAAACGACTGCAAAGTCGCTTCTTAACGAAATCGAACGATCGAGTTTCGCGCTCGCTGTAGGCGTTCCAGCTCCTTTTATACGATCAAAAACTCTTTATTCTATGCAAATACGCAAGATTCATGCATTTTGAGCCGCCAAAGAAGCACCGAACGACTGCAAAGTCGCTTTTTAACGTGATCGAACGATTGAGTTTCGCACTCGCTGTAGGCGTTTCAGCTCCTTTTATACGATCAAAAACTCTTTATTCTATGCAAATACGCAAGATTCATGCATTTCGAGCGGCCAAACAAGCACCGAACGACTGCAAAGTCGCTTTTCAACGTAATCGAACGATTAAGTTTCGCGCTCGCTGTAGGCGTTCCAGCTCGTTTTATACGATCAAAAACTCTTTATTCTATGCAAATACGCAAGATTCATGCATTTCAAGCCGCTGAACAAGAACCAAACGATTGCAAAGTCGCTTTTTAACGAAATCGAACGATTGAGTTTCCCACTCGCTGTAGGCGTTCCAGCTCGTATTATAAGATCACAAACTCGTTATTCTTTGCAAATACGCAATATTCATGCATTTCAAGCCGCTAAACAAGCACCGAACGACTGCAAAGTCGCTTTATATCGAAATCGAACAATTGAGTTTTGCGCTCGCTGTAGGCGTTCCAGCCCGTTTTATACGATCAAAAACTCATCATTTTATGCGAATACTCGAGATCCATGCATTTCGAGCCGCCAAAAAAGCACCGAACGACTGCAAAGTCGCTTTTTAACGTAATCGAACGATTGAGTTTCGCACTCGCTGTAGGCGTTTCAGCTCGTATTAAAAGATCAGAAACTCGTTATTCTTCGCAAATACGCAAGATTCATGCATTTCGAGCCGCCAAACAAGCATTAAACGACTGCAAAGTCGCTTTTTAACGAAATCGAACGATTGAGTTTCGCACTCGCTGTAGGCGTTCCAGCTCGTATTATAAGATCACAAACTCGTTATTCTTTGCAAATACGCGAGATTCATGCATTTCCAGCCGCTGAACAAGAACCAAACGATTGCAAAGTCGCTTTTTAACGAAATCGAACGATTGAGTTTCCCACTCGCTGTAGGCGTTCCAGCTCGTATTATAAGATCACAAACTCGTTATTCTTTGCAAATACGCAATATTCATGCATTTCAAGCCGCTAAACAAGCACCGAACGACTGCAAAGTCGCTTTATATCGAAATCGAACAATTGAGTTTTGCGCTCGCTGTAGGCGTTCCAGCTCGTTTTATACGATCAAAAACTCATCATTTTATGCAAATACGCAAGATTCATGCATTTCGAGCCGCTAAACAAGCACCAAACGACTGCAAAGTCGCTTTTTAACGAAATCGAACGATTGAGTTTCGCACTCGCTGTCGGCGTTCCAGCTCGTATTATAAGATCACAAACTCGTTATTTCTTGCAAATACGCGAGATTCATGCATTTCCAGCCGCTGAACAAGCACCAAACGACTGCAAAGTCGCTTTTTAACGTAATCGAACGATTGAGTTTCGCGCTCGCTGTAGGCGTTCCAGCTCGTTTTATGCGATCAAAAACTCCTCATTTTATGCAAATACGCAAGATTCATGCATTTCAAGCCGCTGAACAAGCACCAAACGACTAAAAAGTAACTTTTTAACGAAATCGCACAATTTAGTTTTGCGCTCGCTGTAGGCGTTCCAGCTCCTTTTATACGATCAAAAACTCTTTATTCTATGCGAATACGCAAGATTCATGCATTTCGAGCTGCTAAACAAGCACCAAACGACTGCAAAGTCGCTTTTTAACGAAATCGAACGATTGAGTTTCGCACTCGCTGTAGGCAATCCAGCTCGTATTAAAAGACCACATACTCGTTATTCTTTGTAAATACGCGAGATTCATGCATTTCCAGCCGCTGAACAAGAACCAAACGATTGCAAAGTCGCTTTTTAACGAAATCGAACGATTGAGTTTCGCGCTCGCTGTAGGCGTTCCAGCTCGTTTTATACGATCAAAAACTCTTTATTCTGTGCAAATACGCAAGATTCATGCATTTCGAGCCGCCAAACAAGCACCGGACGACTGCAAAGTCGCTTTTTAACGAAATCGAACTATTGAGTTTCCCACTCGCTGTAGGCGTTCCAGCTCGTATTATAAGATCACAAACTCGTTATTCTTTGCAAATACGCAATATTCATGCATTTCAAGCCGCTAAACAAGCACCGAACGACTGCAAAGTCGCTTTTTAACGAAATCGACCGATTGAGTTTCGCACTCGCTGTAGGCGTTCCAGCTCGTATTAAAAGACCACATACTCGTTATTCTTTGTAAATACGCGAGATTCATGCATTTCCAGCCGCTGAACAAGAACCAAACGATTGCAAAGTCGCTTTTTAACGAAATCGAACGATTGAGTTTCGCGCTCGCTGTAGGCGTTCCAGCTCGTTTTATACGATCAAAAACTCTTTATTCTGTGCAAATACGCAAGATTCATGCATTTCGAGCCGCCAAACAAGCACCGGACGACTGCAAAGTCGCTTTTTAACGAAATCGAACTATTGAGTTTCCCACTCGCTGTAGGCGTTCCAGCTCGTATTATAAGATCACAAACTCGTTATTCTTTGCAAATACGCAATATTCATGCATTTCAAGCCGCTAAACAAGCACCGAACGACTGCAAAGTCGCTTTTTAACGAAATCGACCGATTGAGTTTCGCACTCGCTGTAGGCGTTCCAGCTCGTATTAAAAGATCACAAACTCGTTATTTCTTGCAAATACGCGAGATTCATGCATTTCCAGCAGCTGAACAAGCACCAAACGACTGCAAAGTCGCTTTTTAACGTAATCGAACGATTGAGTTTCGCGCTCGCTGTAGGCGTTCCAGCTCGTTTTATGCGATCAAAAACTCATCATTTTATGCAAATACGCAAGATTCATGCATTTCGAGCCGCCAAACAAGCATTAAACGACTGCAAAGTCGCTTTTTGACGAAATCGAACGATTGAGTTTCGCGCTCGCTGTAGGCGTTCCAGCTCGTATTGTAAGATCACAAACTCGTTATTCTTTGCGAATACGCAAGATTCATGCATTTCGAGCCGCTGAACAAGCACCAAACGACTAAAAAGTAACTTTTTAACGAAATCGCACAATTTAGTTTTGCGCTCGCTGTAGGCGTTCCAGCTCCTTTTATACGATCAAAAACTTTTTATTCTATGCGAATACGCAAGATTCATGCATTTCGAGCTGCTAAACAAGCACCAAACGACTGCAAAGTCGCTTTTTAACGAAATCGAACGATTGAGTTTCGCACTCGCTGTAGGCAATCCAGCTCGTATTAAAAGACCACAAACTCGTTATTCTTTGTAAATACGCGAGATTCATGCATTTCCAGCCGCTGAACAAGAACCAAACGATTGCAAAGTCGCTTTTTAACGAAATCGAACGATTGAGTTTCGCGCTCGCTGTAGGCGTTCCAGCTCGTTTTATACGATCAAAAACTCTTTATTCTATGCAAATACTCGAGATCCATGCATTTCGAGCCGCCAAAAAAGCACCGAACGACTGCAAAGTCGCTTTTTAACGAAATCGAACGATTGAGTTTCGCACTCGCTGTAGGCGTTCCAGCTCGTATTATAAGATCACAAACTCGTTATTCTTTGCAAATACGCAATATTCATGCGTTTCAAGCCGCTAAACAAGCACCGAACGACTGCAAAGTCGCTTTTTAACGAAATCGAACGATTGAGTTTCGCACTCGCTGTAGGCGTTCCAGCTCGTATTAAAAGATCACAAACTCGTTATTTCTTGCAAATACGCGAGATTCATGCATTTCCAGCCGCTGAACAAGCACCAAACGACTGCAAAGTCGCTTTTTAACGAAATCGAACGATTGAGTTTCGCACTCGCTGTAGGCGTTCCAGCTCGTTTTATACGATCAAAAACTCTTTATTCTATGCAAATACGCAAGATTCATGCATTTTGAGCCGCCAAAGAAGCACCGAACGACTGCAAAGTCGCTTTTTAACGTGATCGAACGATTGAGTTTCGCACTCGCTGTAGGCGTTTCAGCTCCTTTTATACGATCAAAAACTCTTTATTCTATGCAAATACGCAAGATTCATGCATTTCGAGCGGCCAAACAAGCACCGAACGACTGCAAAGTCGCTTTTCAACGTAATCGAACGATTAAGTTTCGCGCTCGCTGTAGGCGTTCCAGCTCGTTTTATACGATCAAAAACTCTTTATTCTATGCAAATACGCAGGATTCATGCATTTCAAGCCGCTGAACAAGAACCAAACGATTGCAAAGTCGCTTTTTAACGAAATCGAACGATTGAGTTTCCCACTCGCTGTAGGCGTTCCAGCTCGTATTATAAGATCACAAACTCGTTATTCTTTGCAAATACGCAATATTCATGCATTTCAAGCCGCTAAACAAGCACCGAACGACTGCAAAGTCGCTTTATATCGAAATCGAACAATTGAGTTTTGCGCTCGCTGTAGGCGTTCCAGCCCGTTTTATACGATCAAAAACTCATCATTTTATGCGAATACTCGAGATCCATGCATTTCGAGCCGCCAAAAAAGCACCGAACGACTGCAAAGTCGCTTTTTAACGTAATCGAACGATTGAGTTTCGCACTCGCTGTAGGCGTTTCAGCTCGTATTAAAAGATCAGAAACTCGTTATTCTTCGCAAATACGCAAGATTCATGCATTTCGAGCCGCCAAACAAGCATTAAACGACTGCAAAGTCGCTTTTTAACGAAATCGAACGATTGAGTTTCGCACTCGCTGTAGGCGTTCCAGCTCGTATTATAAGATCACAAACTCGTTATTCTTTGCAAATACGCGAGATTCATGCATTTCCAGCCGCTGAACAAGAACCAAACGATTGCAAAGTCGCTTTTTAACGAAATCGAACGAGTGAGTTTCCCACTCGCTGTAGGCGTTCCAGCTCGTATTATAAGATCACAAACTCGTTATTCTTTGCAAATACGCAATATTCATGCATTTCAAGCCGCTAAACAAGCACCGAACGACTGCAAAGTCGCTTTATATCGAAATCGAACAATTGAGTTTTGCGCTCGCTGTAGGCGTTCCAGCTCGTTTTATACGATCAAAAACTCATCATTTTATGCAAATACGCAAGATTCATGCATTTCGAGCCGCTAAACAAGCACCAAACGACTGCAAAGTCGCTTTTTAACGAAATCGAACGATTGAGTTTCGCACTCGCTGTCGGCGTTCCAGCTCGTATTATAAGATCACAAACTCGTTATTTCTTGCAAATACGCGAGATTCATGCATTTCCAGCCGCTGAACAAGCACCAAACGACTGCAAAGTCGCTTTTTAACGTAATCGAACGATTGAGTTTCGCGCTCGCTGTAGGCGTTCCAGCTCGTTTTATGCGATCAAAAACTCCTCATTTTATGCAAATACGCAAGATTCATGCATTTCAAGCGGCTGAACAAGCACCAAACGACTAAAAAGTAACTTTTTAACGAAATCGCACAATTTAGTTTTGCGCTCGCTGTAGGCGTTCCAGCTCCTTTTATACGATCAAAAACTCTTTATTCTATGCGAATACGCAAGATTCATGCATTTCGAGCTGCTAAACAAGCACCAAACGACTGCAAAGTCGCTTTTTAACGAAATCGAACGATTGAGTTTCGCACTCGCTGTAGGCAATCCAGCTCGTATTAAAAGACCACATACTCGTTATTCTTTGTAAATACGCGAGATTCATGCATTTCCAGCCGCTGAACAAGAACCAAACGATTGCAAAGTCGCTTTTTAACGAAATCGAACGATTGAGTTTCGCGCTCGCTGTAGGCGTTCCAGCTCGTTTTATACGATCAAAAACTCTTTATTCTGTGCAAATACGCAAGATTCATGCATTTCGAGCCGCCAAACAAGCACCGGACGACTGCAAAGTCGCTTTTTAACGAAATCGAACTATTGAGTTTCCCACTCGCTGTAGGCGTTCCAGCTCGTATTATAAGATCACAAACTCGTTATTCTTTGCAAATACGCAATATTCATGCATTTCAAGCCGCTAAACAAGCACCGAACGACTGCAAAGTCGCTTTTTAACGAAATCGACCGATTGAGTTTCGCACTCGCTGTAGGCGTTCCAGCTCGTATTAAAAGACCACATACTCGTTATTCTTTGTAAATACGCGAGATTCATGCATTTCCAGCCGCTGAACAAGAACCAAACGATTGCAAAGTCGCTTTTTAACGAAATCGAACGATTGAGTTTCGCGCTCGCTGTAGGCGTTCCAGCTCGTTTTATACGATCAAAAACTCTTTATTCTGTGCAAATACGCAAGATTCATGCATTTCGAGCCGCCAAACAAGCACCGGACGACTGCAAAGTCGCTTTTTAACGAAATCGAACTATTGAGTTTCCCACTCGCTGTAGGCGTTCCAGCTCGTATTATAAGATCACAAACTCGTTATTCTTTGCAAATACGCAATATTCATGCATTTCAAGCCGCTAAACAAGCACCGAACGACTGCAAAGTCGCTTTATATCGAAATCGAACAATTGAGTTTTGCGCTCGCTGTAGGCGTTCCAGCTCGTTTTATACGATCAAAAACTCATCATTTTATGCAAATACTCGAGATCCATGCATTTCGAGCCGCCAAACAAGCATTAAACGACTGCAAAGTCGCTTTTTAACGAAATCGAACGATTGAGTTTCGCACTCGCTGTAGGCGTTCCAGCTCGTATTATAAGATCACAAACTCGTTATTCTTTGCAAATACGCAATATTCATGCATTTCAAGCCGCTAAACAAGCACCGAACGACTGCAAAGTCGCTTTTTAACGAAATCGACCGATTGAGTTTCGCACTCGCTGTAGGCGTTCCAGCTCGTATTAAAAGATCACAAACTCGTTATTTCTTGCAAATACGCGAGATTCATGCATTTCCAGCCGCTGAACAAGCACCAAACGACTGCAAAGTCGCTTTTTAACGTAATCGAACGATTGAGTTTCGCGCTCGCTGTAGGCGTTCCAGCTCGTTTTATGCGATCAAAAACTCATCATTTTATGCAAATACGCAAGATTCATGCATTTCGAGCCGCCAAACAAGCATTAAACGACTGCAAAGTCGCTTTTTGACGAAATCGAACGATTGAGTTTCGCGCTCGCTGTAGGCGTTCCAGCTCGTATTGTAAGATCACAAACTCGTTATTCTTTGCGAATACGCAAGATTCATGCATTTCGAGCCGCTGAACAAGCACCAAACGACTAAAAAGTAACTTTTTAACGAAATCGCACAATTTAGTTTTGCGCTCGCTGTAGGCGTTCCAGCTCCTTTTATACGATCAAAAACTTTTTATTCTATGCGAATACGCAAGATTCATGCATTTCGAGCTGCTAAACAAGCACCAAACGACTGCAAAGTCGCTTTTTAACGAAATCGAACGATTGAGTTTCGCACTCGCTGTAGGCAATCCAGCTCGTATTAAAAGACCACAAACTCGTTGTTCTTTGTAAATACGCGAGATTCATGCATTTCCAGCCGCTGAACAAGAACCAAACGATTGCAAAGTCGCTTTTTAACGAAATCGAACGATTGAGTTTCGCGCTCGCTGTAGGCGTTCCAGCTCGTTTTATACGATCAAAAACTCTTTATTCTATGCAAATACTCGAGATCCATGCATTTCGAGCCGCCAAAAAAGCACCGAACGACTGCAAAGTCGCTTTTTAACGAAATCGAACGATTGAGTTTCGCACTCGCTGTAGGCGTTCCAGCTCGTATTATAAGATAACAAACTCGTTATTCTTTGCAAATACGCAATATTCATGCATTTCAAGCCGCTAAACAAGCACCGAACGACTGCAAAGTCGCTTTTTAACGAAATCGAACGATTGAGTTTCGCACTCGCTGTAGGCGTTCCAGCTCGTATTAAAAGATCACAAACTCGTTATTTCTTGCAAATACGCGAGATTCATGCATTTCCAGCCGCTGAACAAGCACCAAACGACTGCAAAGTCGCTTTTTAACGAAATCGAACGATTGAGTTTCGCACTCGCTGTAGGCGTTCCAGCTCGTTTTATACGATCAAAAACTCTTCATTCCATGCAAATACGCAAGATTCATGCATTTTGAGCCGCCAAAGAAGCACCGAACGACTGCAAAGTCGCTTTTTAACGTGATCGAACGATTGAGTTTCGCACTCGCTGTAGGCGTTTCAGCTCCTTTTATACGATCAAAAACTCATCATTTTATGCAAATACGCAAGATTCATGCATTTCGAGCCGCTAAACAAGCACCAAACGACTGCAAAGTCGCTTTTTAACGAAATCGAACGATTGAGTTTCGCACTCGCTGTCGGCGTTCCAGCTCGTATTATAAGATCACAAACTCGTTATTTCTTGCAAATACGCGAGATTCATGCATTTCCAGCCGCTGAACAAGCACCAAACGACTGCAAAGTCGCTTTTTTAACGTAATCGAACGATTGAGTTTCGCGCTCGCTGTAGGCGTTCCAGCTCGTTTTATGCGATCAAAAACTCCTCATTTTATGCAAATACGCAAGATTCATGCATTTCAAGCGGCTGAACAAGCACCAAACGACTAAAAAGTAACTTTTTAACGAAATCGCACAATTTAGTTTTGCGCTCGCTGTAGGCGTTCCAGCTCCTTTTATACGATCAAAAACTCTTTATTCTATGCGAATACGCAAGATTCATGCATTTCGAGCTGCTAAACAAGCACCAAACGACTGCAAAGTCGCTTTTTAACGAAATCGAACGATTGAGTTTCGCACTCGCTGTAGGCAATCCAGCTCGTATTAAAAGACCACATACTCGTTATTCTTTGTAAATACGCGAGATTCATGCATTTCCAGCCGCTGAACAAGAACCAAACGATTGCAAAGTCGCTTTTTAACGAAATCGAACGATTGAGTTTCGCGCTCGCTGTAGGCGTTCCAGCTCGTTTTATACGATCAAAAACTCTTTATTCTGTGCAAATACGCAAGATTCATGCATTTCGAGCCGCCAAACAAGCACCGGACGACTGCAAAGTCGCTTTTTAACGAAATCGAACTATTGAGTTTCCCACTCGCTGTAGGCGTTCCAGCTCGTATTATAAGATCACAAACTCGTTATTCTTTGCAAATACGCAATATTCATGCATTTCAAGCCGCTAAACAAGCACCGAACGACTGCAAAGTCGCTTTTTAACGAAATCGACCGATTGAGTTTCGCACTCGCTGTAGGCGTTCCAGCTCGTATTAAAAGACCACATACTCGTTATTCTTTGTAAATACGCGAGATTCATGCATTTCCAGCCGCTGAACAAGAACCAAACGATTGCAAAGTCGCTTTTTAACGAAATCGAACGATTGAGTTTCGCGCTCGCTGTAGGCGTTCCAGCTCGTTTTATACGATCAAAAACTCTTTATTCTGTGCAAATACGCAAGATTCATGCATTTCGAGCCGCCAAACAAGCACCGGACGACTGCAAAGTCGCTTTTTAACGAAATCGAACTATTGAGTTTCCCACTCGCTGTAGGCGTTCCAGCTCGTATTATAAGATCACAAACTCGTTATTCTTTGCAAATACGCAATATTCATGCATTTCAAGCCGCTAAACAAGCACCGAACGACTGCAAAGTCGCTTTATATCGAAATCGAACAATTGAGTTTTGCGCTCGCTGTAGGCGTTCCAGCTCGTTTTATACGATCAAAAACTCATCATTTTATGCAAATACTCGAGATCCATGCATTTCGAGCCGCCAAACAAGCATTAAACGACTGCAAAGTCGCTTTTTAACGAAATCGAACGATTGAGTTTCGCACTCGCTGTAGGCGTTCCAGCTCGTATTATAAGATCACAAACTCGTTATTCTTTGCAAATACGCAATATTCATGCATTTCAAGCCGCTAAACAAGCACCGAACGACTGCAAAGTCGCTTTTTAACGAAATCGACCGATTGAGTTTCGCACTCGCTGTAGGCGTTCCAGCTCGTATTAAAAGATCACAAACTCGTTATTTCTTGCAAATACGCGAGATTCATGCATTTCCAGCCGCTGAACAAGCACCAAACGACTGCAAAGTCGCTTTTTAACGTAATCGAACGATTGAGTTTCGCGCTCGCTGTAGGCGTTCCAGCTCGTTTTATGCGATCAAAAACTCATCATTTTATGCAAATACGCAAGATTCATGCATTTCGAGCCGCCAAACAAGCATTAAACGACTGCAAAGTCGCTTTTTGACGAAATCGAACGATTGAGTTTCGCGCTCGCTGTAGGCGTTCCAGCTCGTATTGTAAGATCACAAACTCGTTATTCTTTGCGAATACGCAAGATTCATGCATTTCGAGCCGCTGAACAAGCACCAAACGACTAAAAAGTAACTTTTTAACGAAATCGCACAATTTAGTTTTGCGCTCGCTGTAGGCGTTCCAGCTCCTTTTATACGATCAAAAACTTTTTATTCTATGCGAATACGCAAGATTCATGCATTTCGAGCTGCTAAACAAGCACCAAACGACTGCAAAGTCGCTTTTTAACGAAATCGAACGATTGAGTTTCGCACTCGCTGTAGGCAATCCAGCTCGTATTAAAAGACCACAAACTCGTTGTTCTTTGTAAATACGCGAGATTCATGCATTTCCAGCCGCTGAACAAGAACCAAACGATTGCAAAGTCGCTTTTTAACGAAATCGAACGATTGAGTTTCGCGCTCGCTGTAGGCGTTCCAGCTCGTTTTATACGATCAAAAACTCTTTATTCTATGCAAATACTCGAGATCCATGCATTTCGAGCCGCCAAAAAAGCACCGAACGACTGCAAAGTCGCTTTTTAACGAAATCGAACGATTGAGTTTCGCACTCGCTGTAGGCGTTCCAGCTCGTATTATAAGATAACAAACTCGTTATTCTTTGCAAATACGCAATATTCATGCATTTCAAGCCGCTAAACAAGCACCGAACGACTGCAAAGTCGCTTTTTAACGAAATCGAACGATTGAGTTTCGCACTCGCTGTAGGCGTTCCAGCTCGTATTAAAAGATCACAAACTCGTTATTTCTTGCAAATACGCGAGATTCATGCATTTCCAGCCGCTGAACAAGCACCAAACGACTGCAAAGTCGCTTTTTAACGAAATCGAACGATTGAGTTTCGCACTCGCTGTAGGCGTTCCAGCTCGTTTTATACGATCAAAAACTCTTCATTCCATGCAAATACGCAAGATTCATGCATTTTGAGCCGCCAAAGAAGCACCGAACGACTGCAAAGTCGCTTTTTAACGTGATCGAACGATTGAGTTTCGCACTCGCTGTAGGCGTTTCAGCTCCTTTTATACGATCAAAAACTCTTTATTCTATGCAAATACGCAAGATTCATGCATTTCGAGGTGCCAAACAAGCACCGAACGACTGCAAAGTCGCTTTTTAACGTAATCGAACGATTGAGTTTCGCACTCGCTGTAGGCGTTTCAGCTCGTATTAAAAGATCACAAACTCGTTATTCTTTGCAAATACGCGAGATTCATGCATTTCCAGCCGCTGAACAAGAACCAAACGATTGCAAAGTCGCTTTTTAACGAAATCGAACGATTGAGTTTCGCGCTCGCTGTAGGCGTTCCAGCTCGTTTTATACGATCAAAAACTCTTTATTCTATGCAAATACGCAAGATTCATGCATTTCGAGCCGCCAAACAAGCACCGAACGACTGCAAAGTCGCTTTTTAACGTGATCGAACGATTGAGTTTCGCACTCGCTCTAGCCGTTCCAGCTCGTATTATAAGATCACAAACTCGTTATTCTTTGCAAATACGCAATATTCATGCATTTCAAGCCGCTGAACAAGAACCAAACGATTGCTAAGTCGCTTTTTAACGAAATCGAACGATTGAGTTTCCCACTCGCTGTAGGCGTTCCAGCTCGTATTATAAGATCACAAACTCGTTATTCTTTGCAAATACGCAATATTCATGCATTTCAAGCCGCTAAACAAGCACCGAACGACTGCAAAGTCGCTTTATATCGAAATCGAACAATTGAGTTTTGCGCTCGCTGTAGGCGTTCCAGCTCGTTTTATACGATCAAAAACTCATCATTTTATGCAAATACTCGAGATCCATGCATTTCGAGCCGCCAAAAAAGCACCGAACGACTGCAAAGTCACTTTTTAACGTAATCGAACGATTGAGTTTCGCACTCGCTGTAGGCGTTTCAGCTCGTATTAAAAGATCAGAAACTCGTTATTCTTCGCAAATACGCAAGATTCATGCATTTCGAGCCGCCAAACAAGCATTAAACGACTGCAAAGTCGCTTTTTAACGAAATCGAACGATTGAGTTTCGCACTCGCTGTAGGCGTTCCAGCTCGTATTATAAGATCACAAACTCGTTATTCTTTGCAAATACGCAATATTCATGCATTTCAAGCCGCTAAACAAGCACCGAACGACTGCAAAGTCGCTTTTTAACGAAATCGAACGATTGAGTTTCGCACTCGCTGTAGGCGTTCCAGCTCGTATTAAAAGATCACAAACTCGTTATTTCTTGCAAATACGCGAGATTCATGCATTTCCAGCCGCTGAACAAGAACCAAACGACTGCAAAGTCGCTTTTTAACGAAATCGAACGATTGAGTTTCGCGCTCGCTGTAGGCGTTCCAGCTCGTTTTATACGATCAAAAACTCATCATTTTATGCAAATACGCAAGATTCATGCATTTCGAGCCGCCAAACAAGCACCAAACGACTAAAAAGTAACTTTTTAACGAAATCGCACAATTTAGTTTTGCGCTCGCTGTAGGCGTTCCAGCTCCTTTTATACGATCAAAAACTTTTTATTCTATGCGAATACGCAAGATTCATGCATTTCGAGCTGCTAAACAAGCACCAAACGACTGCAAAGTCGCTTTTTAACGAAATCGAACGATTGAGTTTCGCACTCGCTGTAGGCAATCCAGCTCGTATTAAAAGACCACAAACTCGTTATTCTTTGTAAATACGCGAGATTCATGCATTTCCAGCCGCTGAACAAGAACCAAACGATTGCAAAGTCGCTTTTTAACGAAATCGAACGATTGAGTTTCGCGCTCGCTGTAGGCGTTCCAGCTCGTTTTATACGATCAAAAACTCTTTATTCTATGCAAATACTCGAGATCCATGCATTTCGAGCCGCCAAAAAAGCACCGAACGACTGCAAAGTCGCTTTTTAACGAAATCGAACGATTGAGTTTCGCACTCGCTGTAGGCGTTCCAGCTCGTATTATAAGATAACAAACTCGTTATTCTTTGCAAATACGCAATATTCATGCATTTCAAGCCGCTAAACAAGCACCGAACGACTGCAAAGTCGCTTTTTAACGAAATCGAACGATTGAGTTTCGCACTCGCTGTAGGCGTTCCAGCTCGTATTAAAAGATCACAAACTCGTTATTTCTTGCAAATACGCGAGATTCATGCATTTCCAGCCGCTGAACAAGCACCAAACGACTGCAAAGTCGCTTTTTAACGAAATCGAACGATTGAGTTTCGCACTCGCTGTAGGCGTTCCAGCTCGTTTTATACGATCAAAAACTCTTCATTCCATGCAAATACGCAAGATTCATGCATTTTGAGCCGCCAAAGAAGCACCGAACGACTGCAAAGTCGCTTTTTAACGTGATCGAACGATTGAGTTTCGCACTCGCTGTAGGCGTTTCAGCTCCTTTTATACGATCAAAAACTCTTTATTCTATGCAAATACGCAAGATTCATGCATTTCGAGGTGCCAAACAAGCACCGAACGACTGCAAAGTCGCTTTTTAACGTAATCGAACGATTGAGTTTCGCACTCGCTGTAGGCGTTTCAGCTCGTATTAAAAGATCACAAACTCGTTATTCTTTGCAAATACGCGAGATTCATGCATTTCCAGCCGCTGAACAAGAACCAAACGATTGCAAAGTCGCTTTTTAACGAAATCGAACGATTGAGTTTCGCGCTCGCTGTAGGCGTTCCAGCTCGTTTTATACGATCAAAAACTCTTTATTCTATGCAAATACGCAAGATTCATGCATTTCGAGCCGCCAAACAAGCACCGAACGACTGCAAAGTCGCTTTTTAACGTGATCGAACGATTGAGTTTCGCACTCGCTGTAGCCGTTCCAGCTCGTATTATAAGATCACAAACTCGTTATTCTTTGCAAATACGCAATATTCATGCATTTCAAGCCGCTGAACAAGAACCAAACGATTGCTAAGTCGCTTTTTAACGAAATCGAACGATTGAGTTTCCCACTCGCTGTAGGCGTTCCAGCTCGTATTATAAGATCACAAACTCGTTATTCTTTGCAAATACGCAATATTCATGCATTTCAAGCCGCTAAACAAGCACCGAACGACTGCAAAGTCGCTTTATATCGAAATCGAACAATTGAGTTTTGCGCTCGCTGTAGGCGTTCCAGCTCGTTTTATACGATCAAAAACTCATCATTTTATGCAAATACTCGAGATCCATGCATTTCGAGCCGCCAAAAAAGCACCGAACGACTGCAAAGTCACTTTTTAACGTAATCGAACGATTGAGTTTCGCACTCGCTGTAGGCGTTTCAGCTCGTATTAAAAGATCAGAAACTCGTTATTCTTCGCAAATACGCAAGATTCATGCATTTCGAGCCGCCAAACAAGCATTAAACGACTGCAAAGTCGCTTTTTAACGAAATCGAACGATTGAGTTTCGCACTCGCTGTAGGCGTTCCAGCTCGTATTATAAGATCACAAACTCGTTATTCTTTGCAAATACGCAATATTCATGCATTTCAAGCCGCTAAACAAGCACCGAACGACTGCAAAGTCGCTTTTTAACGAAATCGAACGATTGAGTTTCGCACTCGCTGTAGGCGTTCCAGCTCGTATTAAAAGATCACAAACTCGTTATTTCTTGCAAATACGCGAGATTCATGCATTTCCAGCCGCTGAACAAGAACCAAACGACTGCAAAGTCGCTTTTTAACGAAATCGAACGATTGAGTTTCGCGCTCGCTGTAGGCGTTCCAGCTCGTTTTATACGATCAAAAACTCATCATTTTATGCAAATACGCAAGATTCATGCATTTCGAGCCGCCAAACAAGCATTAAACGACTGCAAAGTCGCTTTTTAACGAAATCGAACGATTGAGTTTCGCACTCGCTGTAGGCGTTCCAGCTCGGATTAAAAGACCACAAACTCGTTATTCTTTGCAAATACGCGAGATTCATGCATTTCCAGCCGCTGAACAAGAACCAAACGATTGCAAAGTCGCTTTTTAACGAAATCGAACGATTGAGTTTCGCGCTCGCTGTAGGCGTTCCAGCTCGTTTTATACGATCAAAAACTCTTTATTCTATGCAAATACGCAAGATTCATGCATTTTGAGCCGCCAAACAAGCACCGAACGACTGCAAAGTCGCTTTTTAACGAAATCGAACGATTGAGTTTCGCACTCGCTGTAGGCAATCCAGCTCGTATTAAAAGACCACAAACTCGTTATTCTTTGCAAATACGCGAGATTCATGCATTCCCAGCCGCTGAACAAGAACCAAACGATTGCAAAGTCGCTTTTTAACGAAATCGAACGATTGAGTTTCGCGCTCGCTGAAGGCGTTCCAGCTCGTTTTATAAGATCACAAACTCATTATTCTTTGCAAATACGCAATATTCATGCATTTCAAGCCGCTGAACAAGAACCAAACGATTGCAAAGTCGCTTTTTAACGAAATCGAACGATTGAGTTTCCCACTCGCTGTAGGCGTTCCAGCTCGTATTGTAAGATCACAAACTCGTTATTCTTTGCGAATACGCAAGGTTCATGCATTTCGAGCCGCTGAACAAGCACCAAACGACTAAAAAGTAACTTTTTAACGAAATCGCACAATTTAGTTTTGCGCTCGCTGTAGGCGTTCCAGCTCCTTTTATACGATCAAAAACTTTTTATTCTATGCGAATACGCAAGATTCATGCATTTCGAGCTGCTAAACAAGCACCAAACGACTGCAAAGTCGCTTTTTAACGAAATCGAACGATTGAGTTTCGCACTCGCTGTAGGCAATCCAGCTCGTATTAAAGAACCACAAACTCGTTATTCTTTGTAAATACGCGAGATTCATGCATTTCCAGCCGCTGAACAAGAACCAAACGATTGCAAAGTCGCTTTTTAACGAAATCGAACGATTAAGTTTCGCGCTCGCTGTAGGCGTTCCAGCTCGTTTTATACGATCAAAAACTCTTTATTCTATGCAAATACGCAAGATTCATGCATTTCGAGCCGCCAAACAAGCACCGAACGACTGCAAAGTCGCTTTTTAACGTGATCGAACGATTGAGTTTCGCACTCGCTGTAGGCGTTTCAGCTACTTTTATACGATCACAAACTCGTTATTCTTTGCAAATACGCGAGATTCATGCATTTCCAGCCGCTGAACAAGAACCAAACGATTGCAAAGTCGCTTTTTAACGAAATCGAACGATTGAGTTTCGCGCTCGCTGTAGGCGTTCCAGCTCGTTTTATACGATCAAAAACTCTTTATTCTATGCAAATACGCAAGATTCATGCATTTCGAGCCGCCAAACAAGCACCGAACGTCTGCAAAGTCGCTTTTTAACGTGATCGAACGATTGAGTTTCGCACTCGCTGTAGGCGTTTCAGCTCGTATTAAAAGATCACAAACTCGTTATTCTTTGCAAATACGCGAGATTCATGCATTTCCAGCCGCTGAACAAGAACCAAACGATTGCAAAGTCGCTTTTTAACGAAATCGAACGATTGAGTTTCCCACTCGCTGTAGGCGTTCCAGCTCGTATTATAAGATCACAAACTCGTTATCCTTTGCAAATACGCAATATTCATGCATTTCAAGCCGCTAAACAAGCACCGAACGACTGCAAAGTCGCTTTATATCGAAATCGAACAATTGAGTTTTGCGCTCGCTGTAGGCGTTCCAGCTCGTTTTATACCATCAAAAACTCTTTATTCTATGCAAATACGCAAGATTCATGCATTTCGAATCGCCAAACAAGCACCGAACGACTGCAAAGTCGCTTTTTAACGTGATCGAACGATTGAGTTTCGCACTCGCTGTAGCCGTTCCAGCTCGTATTATAAGATCACAAACTCGTTATTCTTTGCAAATACGCAATATTCATGCATTTCAAGCCGCTGAACAAGAACCAAACGATTGCAAAGTCGCTTTTTAACGAAATCGAACGATTGAGTTTCCCACTCGCTGTAGGCGTTCCAGCTCGTATTATAAGATCACAAACTCGTTATTCTTTGCAAATACGCAATATTCATGCATTTCAAGCCGCTAAACAAGCACCGAACGACTGCAAAGTCGCTTTATATCGAAATCGAACAATTGAGTTTTGCGCTCGCTGTAGGCGTTCCAGCTCGTATTAAAAGATCACAAACTCGTTATTTCTTGCAAATACGCGAGATTCATGCATTTCCAGCCGCTGAACAAGCACCAAACGACTGCAAAGTCGCTTTTTAACGTAATCGAACGATTGAGTTTCGCGCTCGCTGTAGGCGTTCCAGCTCGTTTTATGCGATCAAAAACCCATCATTTTATGCAAATACGCAAGATTCATGCATTTCGAGCCGCCAAACAAGCATTAAACGACTGCAAAGTCGCTTTTTGACGAAATCGAACGATTGAGTTTCGCGCTCGCTGTAGGCGTTCCAGCTCGTATTGTAAGATCACAAACTCGTTATTCTTTGCGAATACGCAAGATTCATGCATTTCGAGCCGCTGAACAAGCACCAAACGACTAAAACGTAACTTTTTAACGAAATCGCACAATTTAGTTTTGCGCTCGCTGTAGGCGTTCCAGCTCCTTTTATACGATCAAAAACTTTTTATTCTATGCGAATACGCAAGATTCATGCATTTCGAGCCGCCAAACAAGCACCGAACGACTGCAAAGTCGCGTTTTAACGTAATCGAATGATTGAGTTTCGCACTCGCTGTAGGCAATCCAGCTCGTATTAAAAGACCACAAACTCGTTATTCTTTGCAAATACGCGAGATTCATGCATTTCCAGCCGCTGAACAAGAACCAAACGATTGCAAAGTCGCTTTTTAACGAAATCGAACGATTGAGTTTTGCGCTCGCTGTAGGCGTTCCAGCTCGTTTTATACGATCAAAAACTCGTTATTTTATGCAAATACGCAATATTCATGCATTTCGACCCGCTAAACAAGCACTAAATGACTGCAAAGTCGCTTTACAACGAAATCGAACGATTGAGTTTCGCACTCGCTGTAGGCGTTCCAGCTCGGATTAAAAGACCACAAACTCGTTATTCTTTGCAAATACGCGAGATTCATGCATTTCCAGCCGCTGAACAAGAACCAAACGATTGCAAAGTCGCTTTTTAACGAAATCGAACGATTGAGTTTCGCGCTCGCTGTAGGCGTTCCAGCTCGTTTTATACGATCAAAAACTCTTTACTCTATGCAAATACGCAAGATTCATGCATTTTGAGCCGCCAAACAAGCACCGAACGACTGCAAAGTCGCTTTTTAACGAAATCGAACGATTGAGTTTCGCACTCGCTGTAGGCAATCCAGCTCGTATTAAAAGACCACAAACTCGTTATTCTTTGCAAATACGCGAGATTCATGCATTCCCAGCCGCTGAACAAGAACCAAACGATTGCAAAGTCGCTTTTTAACGAAATCGAACGATTGAGTTTCGCGCTCGCTGAAGGCGTTCCAGCTCGTTTTATAAGATCACAAACTCATTATTCTTTGCAAATACGCAATATTCATGCATTTCAAGCCGCTGAACAAGAACCAAACGATTGCAAAGTCGCTTTTTAACGAAATCGAACGATTGAGTTTCCCACTCGCTGTAGGCGTTCCAGCTCGTATTGTAAGATCACAAACTCGTTATTCTTTGCGAATACGCAAGGTTCATGCATTTCGAGCCGCTGAACAAGCACCAAACGACTAAAAAGTAACTTTTTAACGAAATCGCACAATTTAGTTTTGCGCTCGCTGTAGGCGTTCCAGCTCCTTTTATACGATCAAAAACTTTTTATTCTATGCGAATACGCAAGATTCATGCATTTCGAGCTGCTAAACAAGCACCAAACGACTGCAAAGTCGCTTTTTAACGAAATCGAACGATTGAGTTTCGCACTCGCTGTAGGCAATCCAGCTCGTATTAAAGAACCACAAACTCGTTATTCTTTGTAAATACGCGAGATTCATGCATTTCCAGCCGCTGAACAAGAACCAAACGATTGCAAAGTCGCTTTTTAACGAAATCGAACGATTGAGTTTCGCACTCGCTGTAGGCGTTCCAGCTCGTTTTATACGATCAAAAACTCTTCATTCCATGCAAATACGCAAGATTCATGCATTTTGAGCCGCCAAAGAAGCACCGAACGACTGCAAAGTCGCTTTTTAACGTGATCGAACGATTGAGTTTCGCACTCGCTGTAGGCGTTTCAGCTCCTTTTATACGATCAAAAACTCTTTATTCTATGCAAATACGCAAGATTCATGCATTTCGAGGTGCCAAACAAGCACCGAACGACTGCAAAGTCGCTTTTTAACGTAATCGAACGATTGAGTTTCGCACTCGCTGTAGGCGTTTCAGCTCGTATTAAAAGATCACAAACTCGTTATTCTTTGCAAATACGCGAGATTCATGCATTTCCAGCCGCTGAACAAGAACCAAACGATTGCAAAGTCGCTTTTTAACGAAATCGAACGATTGAGTTTCGCGCTCGCTGTAGGCGTTCCAGCTCGTTTTATACGATCAAAAACTCTTTATTCTATGCAAATACGCAAGATTCATGCATTTCGAGCCGCCAAACAAGCACCGAACGACTGCAAAGTCGCTTTTTAACGTGATCGAACGATTGAGTTTCCCACTCGCTGTAGGCGTTCCAGCTCGTATTGTAAGATCACAAACTCGTTATTCTTTGCGAATACGCAAGGTTCATGCATTTCGAGCCGCTGAACAAGCACCAAACGACTAAAAAGTAACTTTTTAACGAAATCGCACAATTTAGTTTTGCGCTCGCTGTAGGCGTTCCAGCTCCTTTTATACGATCAAAAACTTTTTATTCTATGCGAATACGCAAGATTCATGCATTTCGAGCTGCTAAACAAGCACCAAACGACTGCAAAGTCGCTTTTTAACGAAATCGAACGATTGAGTTTCGCACTCGCTGTAGGCAATCCAGCTCGTATTAAAGAACCACAAACTCGTTATTCTTTGTAAATACGCGAGATTCATGCATTTCCAGCCGCTGAACAAGAACCAAACGATTGCAAAGTCGCTTTTTAACGAAATCGAACGATTGAGTTTCGCACTCGCTGTAGGCGTTCCAGCTCGTTTTATACGATCAAAAACTCTTCATTCCATGCAAATACGCAAGATTCATGCATTTTGAGCCGCCAAAGAAGCACCGAACGACTGCAAAGTCGCTTTTTAACGTGATCGAACGATTGAGTTTCGCACTCGCTGTAGGCGTTTCAGCTCCTTTTATACGATCAAAAACTCTTTATTCTATGCAAATACGCAAGATTCATGCATTTCGAGGTGCCAAACAAGCACCGAACGACTGCAAAGTCGCTTTTTAACGTAATCGAACGATTGAGTTTCGCACTCGCTGTAGGCGTTTCAGCTCGTATTAAAAGATCACAAACTCGTTATTCTTTGCAAATACGCGAGATTCATGCATTTCCAGCCGCTGAACAAGAACCAAACGATTGCAAAGTCGCTTTTTAACGAAATCGAACGATTGAGTTTCGCGCTCGCTGTAGGCGTTCCAGCTCGTTTTATACGATCAAAAACTCTTTATTCTATGCAAATACGCAAGATTCATGCATTTCGAGCCGCCAAACAAGCACCGAACGACTGCAAAGTCGCTTTTTAACGTGATCGAACGATTGAGTTTCGCACTCGCTCTAGCCGTTCCAGCTCGTATTATAAGATCACAAACTCGTTATTCTTTGCAAATACGCAATATTCATGCATTTCAAGCCGCTGAACAAGAACCAAACGATTGCTAAGTCGCTTTTTAACGAAATCGAACGATTGAGTTTCCCACTCGCTGTAGGCGTTCCAGCTCGTATTATAAGATCACAAACTCGTTATTCTTTGCAAATACGCAATATTCATGCATTTCAAGCCGCTAAACAAGCACCGAACGACTGCAAAGTCGCTTTATATCGAAATCGAACAATTGAGTTTTGCGCTCGCTGTAGGCGTTCCAGCTCGTTTTATACGATCAAAAACTCATCATTTTATGCAAATACTCGAGATCCATGCATTTCGAGCCGCCAAAAAAGCACCGAACGACTGCAAAGTCACTTTTTAACGTAATCGAACGATTGAGTTTCGCACTCGCTGTAGGCGTTTCAGCTCGTATTAAAAGATCAGAAACTCGTTATTCTTCGCAAATACGCAAGATTCATGCATTTCGAGCCGCCAAACAAGCATTAAACGACTGCAAAGTCGCTTTTTAACGAAATCGAACGATTGAGTTTCGCACTCGCTGTAGGCGTTCCAGCTCGTATTATAAGATCACAAACTCGTTATTCTTTGCAAATACGCAATATTCATGCATTTCAAGCCGCTAAACAAGCACCGAACGACTGCAAAGTCGCTTTTTAACGAAATCGAACGATTGAGTTTCGCACTCGCTGTAGGCGTTCCAGCTCGTATTAAAAGATCACAAACTCGTTATTTCTTGCAAATACGCGAGATTCATGCATTTCCAGCCGCTGAACAAGAACCAAACGACTGCAAAGTCGCTTTTTAACGAAATCGAACGATTGAGTTTCGCGCTCGCTGTAGGCGTTCCAGCTCGTTTTATACGATCAAAAACTCATCATTTTATGCAAATACGCAAGATTCATGCATTTCGAGCCGCCAAACAAGCACCAAACGACTAAAAAGTAACTTTTTAACGAAATCGCACAATTTAGTTTTGCGCTCGCTGTAGGCGTTCCAGCTCCTTTTATACGATCAAAAACTTTTTATTCTATGCGAATACGCAAGATTCATGCATTTCGAGCTGCTAAACAAGCACCAAACGACTGCAAAGTCGCTTTTTAACGAAATCGAACGATTGAGTTTCGCACTCGCTGTAGGCAATCCAGCTCGTATTAAAAGACCACAAACTCGTTATTCTTTGTAAATACGCGAGATTCATGCATTTCCAGCCGCTGAACAAGAACCAAACGATTGCAAAGTCGCTTTTTAACGAAATCGAACGATTGAGTTTCGCACTCGCTGTAGGCGTTCCAGCTCGTTTTATACGATCAAAAACTCTTTATTCTATGCAAATACTCGAGATCCATGCATTTCGAGCCGCCAAAAAAGCACCGAACGACTGCAAAGTCGCTTTTTAACGAAATCGAACGATTGAGTTTCGCACTCGCTGTAGGCGTTCCAGCTCGTATTATAAGATAACAAACTCGTTATTCTTTGCAAATACGCAATATTCATGCATTTCAAGCCGCTAAACAAGCACCGAACGACTGCAAAGTCGCTTTTTAACGAAATCGAACGATTGAGTTTCGCACTCGCTGTAGGCGTTCCAGCTCGTATTAAAAGATCACAAACTCGTTATTTCTTGCAAATACGCGAGATTCATGCATTTCCAGCCGCTGAACAAGCACCAAACGACTGCAAAGTCGCTTTTTAACGAAATCGAACGATTGAGTTTCGCACTCGCTGTAGGCGTTCCAGCTCGTTTTATACGATCAAAAACTCTTCATTCCATGCAAATACGCAAGATTCATGCATTTTGAGCCGCCAAAGAAGCACCGAACGACTGCAAAGTCGCTTTTTAACGTGATCGAACGATTGAGTTTCGCACTCGCTGTAGGCGTTTCAGCTCCTTTTATACGATCAAAAACTCTTTATTCTATGCAAATACGCAAGATTCATGCATTTCGAGGTGCCAAACAAGCACCGAACGACTGCAAAGTCGCTTTTTAACGTAATCGAACGATTGAGTTTCGCACTCGCTGTAGGCGTTTCAGCTCGTATTAAAAGATCACAAACTCGTTATTCTTTGCAAATACGCGAGATTCATGCATTTCCAGCCGCTGAACAAGAACCAAACGATTGCAAAGTCGCTTTTTAACGAAATCGAACGATTGAGTTTCGCGCTCGCTGTAGGCGTTCCAGCTCGTTTTATACGATCAAAAACTCTTTATTCTATGCAAATACGCAAGATTCATGCATTTCGAGCCGCCAAACAAGCACCGAACGACTGCAAAGTCGCTTTTTAACGTGATCGAACGATTGAGTTTCGCACTCGCTGTAGCCGTTCCAGCTCGTATTATAAGATCACAAACTCGTTATTCTTTGCAAATACGCAATATTCATGCATTTCAAGCCGCTGAACAAGAACCAAACGATTGCTAAGTCGCTTTTTAACGAAATCGAACGATTGAGTTTCCCACTCGCTGTAGGCGTTCCAGCTCGTATTATAAGATCACAAACTCGTTATTCTTTGCAAATACGCAATATTCATGCATTTCAAGCCGCTAAACAAGCACCGAACGACTGCAAAGTCGCTTTATATCGAAATCGAACAATTGAGTTTTGCGCTCGCTGTAGGCGTTCCAGCTCGTTTTATACGATCAAAAACTCATCATTTTATGCAAATACTCGAGATCCATGCATTTCGAGCCGCCAAAAAAGCACCGAACGACTGCAAAGTCACTTTTTAACGTAATCGAACGATTGAGTTTCGCACTCGCTGTAGGCGTTTCAGCTCGTATTAAAAGATCAGAAACTCGTTATTCTTCGCAAATACGCAAGATTCATGCATTTCGAGCCGCCAAACAAGCATTAAACGACTGCAAAGTCGCTTTTTAACGAAATCGAACGATTGAGTTTCGCACTCGCTGTAGGCGTTCCAGCTCGTATTATAAGATCACAAACTCGTTATTCTTTGCAAATACGCAATATTCATGCATTTCAAGCCGCTAAACAAGCACCGAACGACTGCAAAGTCGCTTTTTAACGAAATCGAACGATTGAGTTTCGCACTCGCTGTAGGCGTTCCAGCTCGTATTAAAAGATCACAAACTCGTTATTTCTTGCAAATACGCGAGATTCATGCATTTCCAGCCGCTGAACAAGAACCAAACGACTGCAAAGTCGCTTTTTAACGAAATCGAACGATTGAGTTTCGCGCTCGCTGTAGGCGTTCCAGCTCGTTTTATACGATCAAAAACTCATCATTTTATGCAAATACGCAAGATTCATGCATTTCGAGCCGCCAAACAAGCATTAAACGACTGCAAAGTCGCTTTTTAACGAAATCGAACGATTGAGTTTCGCACTCGCTGTAGGCGTTCCAGCTCGGATTAAAAGACCACAAACTCGTTATTCTTTGCAAATACGCGAGATTCATGCATTTCCAGCCGCTGAACAAGAACCAAACGATTGCAAAGTCGCTTTTTAACGAAATCGAACGATTGAGTTTCGCGCTCGCTGTAGGCGTTCCAGCTCGTTTTATACGATCAAAAACTCTTTATTCTATGCAAATACGCAAGATTCATGCATTTTGAGCCGCCAAACAAGCACCGAACGACTGCAAAGTCGCTTTTTAACGAAATCGAACGATTGAGTTTCGCACTCGCTGTAGGCAATCCAGCTCGTATTAAAAGACCACAAACTCGTTATTCTTTGCAAATACGCGAGATTCATGCATTCCCAGCCGCTGAACAAGAACCAAACGATTGCAAAGTCGCTTTTTAACGAAATCGAACGATTGAGTTTCGCGCTCGCTGAAGGCGTTCCAGCTCGTTTTATAAGATCACAAACTCATTATTCTTTGCAAATACGCAATATTCATGCATTTCAAGCCGCTGAACAAGAACAAAACGATTGCAAAGTCGCTTTTTAACGAAATCGAACGATTGAGTTTCCCACTCGCTGTAGGCGTTCCAGCTCGTATTGTAAGATCACAAACTCGTTATTCTTTGCGAATACGCAAGGTTCATGCATTTCGAGCCGCTGAACAAGCACCAAACGACTAAAAAGTAACTTTTTAACGAAATCGCACAATTTAGTTTTGCGCTCGCTGTAGGCGTTCCAGCTCCTTTTATACGATCAAAAACTTTTTATTCTATGCGAATACGCAAGATTCATGCATTTCGAGCTGCTAAACAAGCACCAAACGACTGCAAAGTCGCTTTTTAACGAAATCGAACGATTGAGTTTCGCACTCGCTGTAGGCAATCCAGCTCGTATTAAAGAACCACAAACTCGTTATTCTTTGTAAATACGCGAGATTCATGCATTTCCAGCCGCTGAACAAGAACCAAACGATTGCAAAGTCGCTTTTTAACGAAATCGAACGATTGAGTTTCGCGCTCGCTGTAGGCGTTCCAGCTCGTTTTATACGATCAAAAACTCTTTATTCTATGCAAATACGCAAGATTCATGCATTTCGAGCCGCCAAACAAGCACCGAACGACTGCAAAGTCGCTTTTTAACGTGATCGAACGATTGAGTTTCGCACTCGCTGTAGGCGTTTCAGCTACTTTTATACGATCACAAACTCGTTATTCTTTGCAAATACGCGAGATTCATGCATTTCCAGCCGCTGAACAAGAACCAAACGATTGCAAAGTCGCTTTTTAACGAAATCGAACGATTGAGTTTCGCGCTCGCTGTAGGCGTTCCAGCTCGTTTTATACGATCAAAAACTCTTTATTCTATGCAAATACGCAAGATTCATGCATTTCGAGCCGCCAAACAAGCACCGAACGTCTGCAAAGTCGCTTTTTAACGTGATCGAACGATTGAGTTTCGCACTCGCTGTAGGCGTTTCAGCTCGTATTAAAAGATCACAAACTCGTTATTCTTTGCAAATACGCGAGATTCATGCATTTCCAGCCGCTGAACAAGAACCAAACGATTGCAAAGTCGCTTTTTAACGAAATCGAACGATTGAGTTTCCCACTCGCTGTAGGCGTTCCAGCTCGTATTATAAGATCACAAACTCGTTATCCTTTGCAAATACGCAATATTCATGCATTTCAAGCCGCTAAACAAGCACCGAACGACTGCAAAGTCGCTTTATATCGAAATCGAACAATTGAGTTTTGCGCTCGCTGTAGGCGTTCCAGCTCGTTTTATACCATCAAAAACTCTTTATTCTATGCAAATACGCAAGATTCATGCATTTCGAATCGCCAAACAAGCACCGAACGACTGCAAAGTCGCTTTTTAACGTGATCGAACGATTGAGTTTCGCACTCGCTGTAGCCGTTCCAGCTCGTATTATAAGATCACAAACTCGTTATTCTTTGCAAATACGCAATATTCATGCATTTCAAGCCGCTGAACAAGAACCAAACGATTGCAAAGTCGCTTTTTAACGAAATCGAACGATTGAGTTTCCCACTCGCTGTAGGCGTTCCAGCTCGTATTATAAGATCACAAACTCGTTATTCTTTGCAAATACGCAATATTCATGCATTTCAAGCCGCTAAACAAGCACCGAACGACTGCAAAGTCGCTTTATATCGAAATCGAACAATTGAGTTTTGCGCTCGCTGTAGGCGTTCCAGCTCGTATTAAAAGATCACAAACTCGTTATTTCTTGCAAATACGCGAGATTCATGCATTTCCAGCCGCTGAACAAGCACCAAACGACTGCAAAGTCGCTTTTTAACGTAATCGAACGATTGAGTTTCGCGCTCGCTGTAGGCGTTCCAGCTCGTTTTATGCGATCAAAAACCCATCATTTTATGCAAATACGCAAGATTCATGCATTTCGAGCCGCCAAACAAGCATTAAACGACTGCAAAGTCGCTTTTTGACGAAATCGAACGATTGAGTTTCGCGCTCGCTGTAGGCGTTCCAGCTCGTATTGTAAGATCACAAACTCGTTATTCTTTGCGAATACGCAAGATTCATGCATTTCGAGCCGCTGAACAAGCACCAAACGACTAAAACGTAACTTTTTAACGAAATCGCACAATTTAGTTTTGCGCTCGCTGTAGGCGTTCCAGCTCCTTTTATACGATCAAAAACTTTTTATTCTATGCGAATACGCAAGATTCATGCATTTCGAGCCGCCAAACAAGCACCGAACGACTGCAAAGTCGCGTTTTAACGTAATCGAATGATTGAGTTTCGCACTCGCTGTAGGCAATCCAGCTCGTATTAAAAGACCACAAACTCGTTATTCTTTGCAAATACGCGAGATTCATGCATTTCCAGCCGCTGAACAAGAACCAAACGATTGCAAAGTCGCTTTTTAACGAAATCGAACGATTGAGTTTTGCGCTCGCTGTAGGCGTTCCAGCTCGTTTTATACGATCAAAAACTCGTTATTTTATGCAAATACGCAATATTCATGCATTTCGACCCGCTAAACAAGCACTAAATGACTGCAAAGTCGCTTTACAACGAAATCGAACGATTGAGTTTCGCACTCGCTGTAGGCGTTCCAGCTCGGATTAAAAGACCACAAACTCGTTATTCTTTGCAAATACGCGAGATTCATGCATTTCCAGCCGCTGAACAAGAACCAAACGATTGCAAAGTCGCTTTTTAACGAAATCGAACGATTGAGTTTCGCGCTCGCTGTAGGCGTTCCAGCTCGTTTTATACGATCAAAAACTCTTTACTCTATGCAAATACGCAAGATTCATGCATTTTGAGCCGCCAAACAAGCACCGAACGACTGCAAAGTCGCTTTTTAACGAAATCGAACGATTGAGTTTCGCACTCGCTGTAGGCAATCCAGCTCGTATTAAAAGACCACAAACTCGTTATTCTTTGCAAATACGCGAGATTCATGCATTCCCAGCCGCTGAACAAGAACCAAACGATTGCAAAGTCGCTTTTTAACGAAATCGAACGATTGAGTTTCGCGCTCGCTGAAGGCGTTCCAGCTCGTTTTATAAGATCACAAACTCATTATTCTTTGCAAATACGCAATATTCATGCATTTCAAGCCGCTGAACAAGAACCAAACGATTGCAAAGTCGCTTTTTAACGAAATCGAACGATTGAGTTTCCCACTCGCTGTAGGCGTTCCAGCTCGTATTGTAAGATCACAAACTCGTTATTCTTTGCGAATACGCAAGGTTCATGCATTTCGAGCCGCTGAACAAGCACCAAACGACTAAAAAGTAACTTTTTAACGAAATCGCACAATTTAGTTTTGCGCTCGCTGTAGGCGTTCCAGCTCCTTTTATACGATCAAAAACTTTTTATTCTATGCGAATACGCAAGATTCATGCATTTCGAGCTGCTAAACAAGCACCAAACGACTGCAAAGTCGCTTTTTAACGAAATCGAACGATTGAGTTTCGCACTCGCTGTAGGCAATCCAGCTCGTATTAAAGAACCACAAACTCGTTATTCTTTGTAAATACGCGAGATTCATGCATTTCCAGCCGCTGAACAAGAACCAAACGATTGCAAAGTCGCTTTTTAACGAAATCGAACGATTGAGTTTCGCGCTCGCTGTAGGCGTTCCAGCTCGTTTTATACGATCAAAAACTCTTTATTCTATGCAAATACGCAAGATTCATGCATTTCGAGCCGCCAAACAAGCACCGAACGACTGCAAAGTCGCTTTTTAACGTGATCGAACGATTGAGTTTCGCACTCGCTGTAGGCGTTTCAGCTACTTTTATACGATCACAAACTCGTTATTCTTTGCAAATACGCGAGATTCATGCATTTCCAGCCGCTGAACAAGAACCAAACGATTGCAAAGTCGCTTTTTAACGAAATCGAACGATTGAGTTTCGCGCTCGCTGTAGGCGTTCCAGCTCGTTTTATACGATCAAAAACTCTTTATTCTATGCAAATACGCAAGATTCATGCATTTCGAGCCGCCAAACAAGCACCGAACGTCTGCAAAGTCGCTTTTTAACGTGA
This sequence comes from Amblyteles armatorius, assembly GCA_933228735.2. NCBI lineage: Eukaryota > Metazoa > Arthropoda > Insecta > Hymenoptera > Ichneumonidae > Amblyteles > Amblyteles armatorius. Next base: position 5,626,549 of record OW121688.1, on the reverse strand, counting down.
TCGAACGATTGAGTTTCGCACTCGCTGTAGGCGTTTCAGCTCGTATTAAAAGATCACAAACTCGTTATTCTTTGCAAATACGCGAGATTCATGCATTTCCAGCCGCTGAACAAGAACCAAACGATTGCAAAGTCGCTTTTTAACGAAATCGAACGATTGAGTTTCCCACTCGCTGTAGGCGTTCCAGCTCGTATTATAAGATCACAAACTCGTTATCCTTTGCAAATACGCAATATTCATGCATTTCAAGCCGCTAAACAAGCACCGAACGACTGCAAAGTCGCTTTATATCGAAATCGAACAATTGAGTTTTGCGCTCGCTGTAGGCGTTCCAGCTCGTTTTATACGATCAAAAACTCTTTATTCTATGCAAATACGCAAGATTCATGCATTTCGAATCGCCAAACAAGCACCGAACGACTGCAAAGTCGCTTTTTAACGTGATCGAACGATTGAGTTTCGCACTCGCTGTAGCCGTTCCAGCTCGTATTATAAGATCACAAACTCGTTATTCTTTGCAAATACGCAATATTCATGCATTTCAAGCCGCTGAACAAGAACCAAACGATTGCAAAGTCGCTTTTTAACGAAATCGAACGATTGAGTTTCCCACTCGCTGTAGGCGTTCCAGCTCGTATTATAAGATCACAAACTCGTTATTCTTTGCAAATACGCAATATTCATGCATTTCAAGCCGCTAAACAAGCACCGAACGACTGCAAAGTCGCTTTATATCGAAATCGAACAATTGAGTTTTGCGCTCGCTGTAGGCGTTCCAGCTCGTATTAAAAGATCACAAACTCGTTATTTCTTGCAAATACGCGAGATTCATGCATTTCCAGCCGCTGAACAAGCACCAAACGACTGCAAAGTCGCTTTTTAACGTAATCGAACGATTGAGTTTCGCGCTCGCTGTAGGCGTTCCAGCTCGTTTTATGCGATCAAAAACCCATCATTTTATGCAAATACGCAAGATTCATGCATTTCGAGCCGCCAAACAAGCATTAAACGACTGCAAAGTCGCTTTTTGACGAAATCGAACGATTGAGTTTCGCGCTCGCTGTAGGCGTTCCAGCTCGTATTGTAAGATCACAAACTCGTTATTCTTTGCGAATACGCAAGATTCATGCATTTCGAGCCGCTGAACAAGCACCAAACGACTAAAAAGTAACTTTTTAACGAAATCGCACAATTTAGTTTTGCGCTCGCTGTAGGCGTTCCAGCTCCTTTTATACGATCAAAAACTTTTTATTCTATGCGAATACGCAAGATTCATGCATTTCGAGCCGCCAAACAAGCACCGAACGACTGCAAAGTCGCGTTTTAACGTAATCGAATGATTGAGTTTCGCACTCGCTGTAGGCAATCCAGCTCGTATTAAAAGACCACAAACTCGTTATTCTTTGCAAATACGCGAGATTCATGCATTTCCAGCCGCTGAACAAGAACCAAACGATTGCAAAGTCGCTTTTTAACGAAATCGAACGATTGAGTTTTGCGCTCGCTGTAGGCGTTCCAGCTCGTTTTATACGATCAAAAACTCGTTATTTTATGCAAATACGCAATATTCATGCATTTCGACCCGCTAAACAAGCACTAAATGACTGCAAAGTCGCTTTACAACGAAATCGAACGATTGAGTTTCGCACTCGCCGTAGGCGTTCCAGCTCGTATTATAAGATCACAAACTCGTTATTTTATGCAAATACGCAAAATTCATGCATTTCGAGTCGCTAAACAAGCACTAAACGACTAAAAAGTAACTTTTTAACGAAATCGCACAATTTAGTTTTGCGCTCGCTGTAGCCGTTCCAGCTTCTTTTATACGATCAAAAACTCTTTATTCTATGCGAATACGCAAGATTCATGCATTTCGAGCTGCTAAACAAGCACCAAACGACTGCAAAGTCGCTTTTTAACGAAATCGAACGATTGAGGTTCGCACTCGCTGTAGGCATTCCAGCTCGTATTATAAGATCACAAACTCGTTATTCTTTGCGAATACGCAAGATTCATGCATTTCGAGCCGCTAAACAAGCACCAAACGACTGCAAAGTCGCTTCTTAACGAAATCGAACGATCGAGTTTCGCGCTCGCTGTAGGCGTTCCAGCTCCTTTTATACGATCAAAAACTCTTTATTCTATGCAAATACGCAAGATTCATGCATTTTGAGCCGCCAAAGAAGCACCGAACGACTGCAAAGTCGCTTTTTAACGTGATCGAACGATTGAGTTTCGCACTCGCTGTAGGCGTTTCAGCTCCTTTTATACGATTAAAAACTCTTTATTCTATGCAAATACGCAAGATTCATGCATTTCGAGCGGCCAAACAAGCACCGAACGACTGCAAAGTCGCTTTTCAACGTAATCGAACGATTAAGTTTCGCGCTCGCTGTAGGCGTTCCAGCTCGTTTTATACGATCAAAAACTCTTTATTCTATGCAAATACGCAAGATTCATGCATTTCAAGCCGCTGAACAAGAACCAAACGATTGCAAAGTCGCTTTTTAACGAAATCGAACGATTGAGTTTCCCACTCGCTGTAGGCGTTCCAGCTCGTATTATAAGATCACAAACTCGTTATTCTTTGCAAATACGCAATATTCATGCATTTCAAGCCGCTAAACAAGCACCGAACGACTGCAAAGTCGCTTTATATCGAAATCGAACAATTGAGTTTTGCGCTCGCTGTAGGCGTTCCAGCCCGTTTTATACGATCAAAAACTCATCATTTTATGCGAATACTCGAGATCCATGCATTTCGAGCCGCCAAAAAAGCACCGAACGACTGCAAAGTCGCTTTTTAACGTAATCGAACGATTGAGTTTCGCACTCGCTGTAGGCGTTTCAGCTCGTATTAAAAGATCAGAAACTCGTTATTCTTCGCAAATACGCAAGATTCATGCATTTCGAGCCGCCAAACAAGCATTAAACGACTGCAAAGTCGCTTTTTAACGAAATCGAACGATTGAGTTTCGCACTCGCTGTAGGCGTTCCAGCTCGTATTATAAGATCACAAACTCGTTATTCTTTGCAAATACGCGAGATTCATGCATTTCCAGCCGCTGAACAAGAACCAAACGATTGCAAAGTCGCTTTTTAACGAAATCGAACGATTGAGTTTCCCACTCGCTGTAGGCGTTCCAGCTCGTATTATAAGATCACAAACTCGTTATTCTTTGCAAATACGCAATATTCATGCATTTCAAGCCGCTAAACAAGCACCGAACGACTGCAAAGTCGCTTTATATCGAAATCGAACAATTGAGTTTTGCGCTCGCTGTAGGCGTTCCAGCTCGTTTTATACGATCAAAAACTCATCATTTTATGCAAATACGCAAGATTCATGCATTTCGAGCCGCTAAACAAGCACCAAACGACTGCAAAGTCGCTTTTTAACGAAATCGAACGATTGAGTTTCGCACTCGCTGTCGGCGTTCCAGCTCGTATTATAAGATCACAAACTCGTTATTTCTTGCAAATACGCGAGATTCATGCATTTCCAGCCGCTGAACAAGCACCAAACGACTGCAAAGTCGCTTTTTAACGTAATCGAACGATTGAGTTTCGCGCTCGCTGTAGGCGTTCCAGCTCGTTTTATGCGATCAAAAACTCCTCATTTTATGCAAATACGCAAGATTCATGCATTTCAAGCCGCTGAACAAGCACCAAACGACTAAAAAGTAACTTTTTAACGAAATCGCACAATTTAGTTTTGCGCTCGCTGTAGGCGTTCCAGCTCCTTTTATACGATCAAAAACTCTTTATTCTATGCGAATACGCAAGATTCATGCACTTCGAGCTGCTAAACAAGCACCAAACGACTGCAAAGTCGCTTTTTAACGAAATCGAACGATTGAGTTTCGCACTCGCTGTAGGCAATCCAGCTCGTATTAAAAGACCACATACTCGTTATTCTTTGTAAATACGCGAGATTCATGCATTTCCAGCCGCTGAACAAGAACCAAACGATTGCAAAGTCGCTTTTTAACGAAATCGAACGATTGAGTTTCGCGCTCGCTGTAGGCGTTCCAGCTCGTTTTATACGATCAAAAACTCTTTATTCTGTGCAAATACGCAAGATTCATGCATTTCGAGCCGCCAAACAAGCACCGGACGACTGCAAAGTCGCTTTTTAACGAAATCGAACTATTGAGTTTCCCACTCGCTGTAGGCGTTCCAGCTCGTATTATAAGATCACAAACTCGTTATTCTTTGCAAATACGCAATATTCATGCATTTCAAGCCGCTAAACAAGCACCGAACGACTGCAAAGTCGCTTTTTAACGAAATCGACCGATTGAGTTTCGCACTCGCTGTAGGCGTTCCAGCTCGTATTAAAAGATCACAAACTCGTTATTTCTTGCAAATACGCGAGATTCATGCATTTCCAGCAGCTGAACAAGCACCAAACGACTGCAAAGTCGCTTTTTAACGTAATCGAACGATTGAGTTTCGCGCTCGCTGTGGGCGTTCCAGCTCGTTTTATGCGATCAAAAACTCATCATTTTATGCAAATACGCAAGATTCATGCATTTCGAGCCGCCAAACAAGCATTAAACGACTGCAAAGTCGCTTTTTGACGAAATCGAACGATTGAGTTTCGCGCTCGCTGTAGGCGTTCCAGCTCGTATTGTAAGATCACAAACTCGTTATTCTTTGCGAATACGCAAGATTCATGCATTTCGAGCCGCTGAACAAGCACCAAACGACTAAAAAGTAACTTTTTAACGAAATCGCACAATTTAGTTTTGCGCTCGCTGTAGGCGTTCCAGCTCCTTTTATACGATCAAAAACTTTTTATTCTATGCGAATACGCAAGATTCATGCATTTCGAGCTGCTAAACAAGCACCAAACGACTGCAAAGTCGCTTTTTAACGAAATCGAACGATTGAGTTTCGCACTCGCTGTAGGCAATCCAGCTCGTATTAAAAGACCACAAACTCGTTATTCTTTGTAAATACGCGAGATTCATGCATTTCCAGCCGCTGAACAAGAACCAAACGATTGCAAAGTCGCTTTTTAACGAAATCGAACGATTGAGTTTCGCGCTCGCTGTAGGCGTTCCAGCTCGTTTTATACGATCAAAAACTCTTTATTCTATGCAAATACTCGAGATCCATGCATTTCGAGCCGCCAAAAAAGCACCGAACGACTGCAAAGTCGCTTTTTAACGAAATCGAACGATTGAGTTTCGCACTCGCTGTAGGCGTTCCAGCTCGTATTATAAGATCACAAACTCGTTATTCTTTGCAAATACGCAATATTCATGCATTTCAAGCCGCTAAACAAGCACCGAACGACTGCAAAGTCGCTTTTTAACGAAATCGAACGATTGAGTTTCGCACTCGCTGTAGGCGTTCCAGCTCGTTTTATACGATCAAAAACTCTTTATTCTATGCAAATACGCAAGATTCATGCATTTTGAGCCGCCAAAGAAGCACCGAACGACTGCAAAGTCGCTTTTTAACGTGATCGAACGATTGAGTTTCGCACTCGCTGTAGGCGTTTCAGCTCCTTTTATACGATCAAAAACTCTTTATTCTATGCAAATACGCAAGATTCATGCATTTCGAGCGGCCAAACAAGCACCGAACGACTGCAAAGTCGCTTTTCAACGTAATCGAACGATTAAGTTTCGCGCTCGCTGTAGGCGTTCCAGCTCGTTTTATACGATCAAAAACTCTTTATTCTATGCAAATACGCAAGATTCATGCATTTCAAGCCGCTGAACAAGAACCAAACGATTGCAAAGTCGCTTTTTAACGAAATCGAACGATTGAGTTTCCCACTCGCTGTAGGCGTTCCAGCTCGTATTATAAGATCACAAACTCGTTATTCTTTGCAAATACGCAATATTCATGCATTTCAAGCCGCTAAACAAGCACCGAACGACTGCAAAGTCGCTTTATATCGAAATCGAACAATTGAGTTTTGCGCTCGCTGTAGGCGTTCCAGCCCGTTTTATACGATCAAAAACTCATCATTTTATGCGAATACTCGAGATCCATGCATTTCGAGCCGCCAAAAAAGCACCGAACGACTGCAAAGTCGCTTTTTAACGTAATCGAACGATTGAGTTTCGCACTCGCTGTAGGCGTTTCAGCTCGTATTAAAAGATCAGAAACTCGTTATTCTTCGCAAATACGCAAGATTCATGCATTTCGAGCCGCCAAACAAGCATTAAACGACTGCAAAGTCGCTTTTTAACGAAATCGAACGATTGAGTTTCGCACTCGCTGTAGGCGTTCCAGCTCGTATTATAAGATCACAAACTCGTTATTCTTTGCAAATACGCGAGATTCATGCATTTCCAGCCGCTGAACAAGAACCAAACGATTGCAAAGTCGCTTTTTAACGAAATCGAACGATTGAGTTTCCCACTCGCTGTAGGCGTTCCAGCTCGTATTATAAGATCACAAACTCGTTATTCTTTGCAAATACGCAATATTCATGCATTTCAAGCCGCTAAACAAGCACCGAACGACTGCAAAGTCGCTTTATATCGAAATCGAACAATTGAGTTTTGCGCTCGCTGTAGGCGTTCCAGCTCGTTTTATACGATCAAAAACTCATCATTTTATGCAAATACGCAAGATTCATGCATTTCGAGCCGCTAAACAAGCACCAAACGACTGCAAAGTCGCTTTTTAACGAAATCGAACGATTGAGTTTCGCACTCGCTGTCGGCGTTCCAGCTCGTATTATAAGATCACAAACTCGTTATTTCTTGCAAATACGCGAGATTCATGCATTTCCAGCCGCTGAACAAGCACCAAACGACTGCAAAGTCGCTTTTTAACGTAATCGAACGATTGAGTTTCGCGCTCGCTGTAGGCGTTCCAGCTCGTTTTATGCGATCAAAAACTCCTCATTTTATGCAAATACGCAAGATTCATGCATTTCAAGCCGCTGAACAAGCACCAAACGACTAAAAAGTAACTTTTTAACGAAATCGCACAATTTAGTTTTGCGCTCGCTGTAGGCGTTCCAGCTCCTTTTATACGATCAAAAACTCTTTATTCTATGCGAATACGCAAGATTCATGCATTTCGAGCTGCTAAACAAGCACCAAACGACTGCAAAGTCGCTTTTTAACGAAATCGAACGATTGAGTTTCGCACTCGCTGTAGGCAATCCAGCTCGTATTAAAAGACCACATACTCGTTATTCTTTGTAAATACGCGAGATTCATGCATTTCCAGCCGCTGAACAAGAACCAAACGATTGCAAAGTCGCTTTTTAACGAAATCGAACGATTGAGTTTCGCGCTCGCTGTAGGCGTTCCAGCTCGTTTTATACGATCAAAAACTCTTTATTCTGTGCAAATACGCAAGATTCATGCATTTCGAGCCGCCAAACAAGCACCGGACGACTGCAAAGTCGCTTTTTAACGAAATCGAACTATTGAGTTTCCCACTCGCTGTAGGCGTTCCAGCTCGTATTATAAGATCACAAACTCGTTATTCTTTGCAAATACGCAATATTCATGCATTTCAAGCCGCTAAACAAGCACCGAACGACTGCAAAGTCGCTTTTTAACGAAATCGACCGATTGAGTTTCGCACTCGCTGTAGGCGTTCCAGCTCGTATTAAAAGACCACATACTCGTTATTCTTTGTAAATACGCGAGATTCATGCATTTCCAGCCGCTGAACAAGAACCAAACGATTGCAAAGTCGCTTTTTAACGAAATCGAACGATTGAGTTTCGCGCTCGCTGTAGGCGTTCCAGCTCGTTTTATACGATCAAAAACTCTTTATTCTGTGCAAATACGCAAGATTCATGCATTTCGAGCCGCCAAACAAGCACCGGACGACTGCAAAGTCGCTTTTTAACGAAATCGAACTATTGAGTTTCCCACTCGCTGTAGGCGTTCCAGCTCGTATTATAAGATCACAAACTCGTTATTCTTTGCAAATACGCAATATTCATGCATTTCAAGCCGCTAAACAAGCACCGAACGACTGCAAAGTCGCTTTTTAACGAAATCGACCGATTGAGTTTCGCACTCGCTGTAGGCGTTCCAGCTCGTATTAAAAGATCACAAACTCGTTATTTCTTGCAAATACGCGAGATTCATGCATTTCCAGCAGCTGAACAAGCACCAAACGACTGCAAAGTCGCTTTTTAACGTAATCGAACGATTGAGTTTCGCGCTCGCTGTAGGCGTTCCAGCTCGTTTTATGCGATCAAAAACTCATCATTTTATGCAAATACGCAAGATTCATGCATTTCGAGCCGCCAAACAAGCATTAAACGACTGCAAAGTCGCTTTTTGACGAAATCGAACGATTGAGTTTCGCGCTCGCTGTAGGCGTTCCAGCTCGTATTGTAAGATCACAAACTCGTTATTCTTTGCGAATACGCAAGATTCATGCATTTCGAGCCGCTGAACAAGCACCAAACGACTAAAAAGTAACTTTTTAACGAAATCGCACAATTTAGTTTTGCGCTCGCTGTAGGCGTTCCAGCTCCTTTTATACGATCAAAAACTTTTTATTCTATGCGAATACGCAAGATTCATGCATTTCGAGCTGCTAAACAAGCACCAAACGACTGCAAAGTCGCTTTTTAACGAAATCGAACGATTGAGTTTCGCACTCGCTGTAGGCAATCCAGCTCGTATTAAAAGACCACAAACTCGTTATTCTTTGTAAATACGCGAGATTCATGCATTTCCAGCCGCTGAACAAGAACCAAACGATTGCAAAGTCGCTTTTTAACGAAATCGAACGATTGAGTTTCGCGCTCGCTGTAGGCGTTCCAGCTCGTTTTATACGATCAAAAACTCTTTATTCTATGCAAATACTCGAGATCCATGCATTTCGAGCCGCCAAAAAAGCACCGAACGACTGCAAAGTCGCTTTTTAACGAAATCGAACGATTGAGTTTCGCACTCGCTGTAGGCGTTCCAGCTCGTATTATAAGATCACAAACTCGTTATTCTTTGCAAATACGCAATATTCATGCATTTCAAGCCGCTAAACAAGCACCGAACGACTGCAAAGTCGCTTTTTAACGAAATCGAACGATTGAGTTTCGCACTCGCTGTAGGCGTTCCAGCTCGTATTAAAAGATCACAAACTCGTTATTTCTTGCAAATACGCGAGATTCATGCATTTCCAGCCGCTGAACAAGCACCAAACGACTGCAAAGTCGCTTTTTAACGAAATCGAACGATTGAGTTTCGCACTCGCTGTAGGCGTTCCAGCTCGTTTTATACGATCAAAAACTCTTTATTCTATGCAAATACGCAAGATTCATGCATTTTGAGCCGCCAAAGAAGCACCGAACGACTGCAAAGTCGCTTTTTAACGTGATCGAACGATTGAGTTTCGCACTCGCTGTAGGCGTTTCAGCTCCTTTTATACGATCAAAAACTCTTTATTCTATGCAAATACGCAAGATTCATGCATTTCGAGGTGCCAAACAAGCACCGAACGACTGCAAAGTCGCTTTTTAACGTAATCGAACGATTGAGTTTCGCACTCGCTGTAGGCGTTTCAGCTCGTATTAAAAGATCACAAACTCGTTATTCTTTGCAAATACGCGAGATTCATGCATTTCCAGCCGCTGAACAAGAACCAAACGATTGCAAAGTCGCTTTTTAACGAAATCGAACGATTGAGTTTCGCGCTCGCTGTAGGCGTTCCAGCTCGTTTTATACGATCAAAAACTCTTTATTCTATGCAAATACGCAAGATTCATGCATTTCGAGCCGCCAAACAAGCACCGAACGACTGCAAAGTCGCTTTTTAACGTGACCGAACGATTGAGTTTCGCACTCGCTGTAGGCGTTTCAGCTACTTTTATACGATCACAAACTCGTTATTCTTTGCAAATACGCGAGATTCATGCATTTCCAGCCGCTGAACAAGAACCAAACGATTGCAAAGTCGCTTTTTAACGAAATCGAACGATTGAGTTTCGCGCTCGCTGTAGGCGTTCCAGCTCGTTTTATACGATCAAAAACTCTTTATTCTATGCAAATACGTAAGATTCATGCATTTCGAGCCGCCAAACAAGCACCGAACGACTGCAAAGTCGCTTTTTAACGTGATCGAACGATTGAGTTTCGCACTCGCTGTAGGCAATCCAGCTCGTCTTAAAAGACCACAAACTCGTTATTCTTTGCAAATACGCGAGATTCATGCATTTCCAGCCGCTGAACAAGAACCAAACGATTGCAAAGTCGCTTTTTAACGAAATCGAACGATTGAGTTTTGCGCTCGCTGTAGGCGTTCCAGCTCGTTTTATACGATCAAAAACTCGTTATTTTATGCAAATACGCAATATTCATGCATTTCGACCCGCTAAACAAGCACTAAATGACTGCAAAGTCGCTTCACAACGATATCGAACGATTGAGTTTCGCACTCGCCGTAGGCGTTCCAGCTCGTATTATAAGATCACAAACTCGTTATTTTATGCAAATACGCAAAATTCATGCATTTCGAGCCGCTAAACAAGCACTAAACGACTAAAAAGTAACTTTTTAACGAAATCGCACAATTTAGTTTTGCGCTCGCTGTAGGCGTTCCAGCTTCTTTTATACGATCAAAAACTCTTTATTCTATGCGAATACGCAAGATTCATGCATTTCGAGCTGCTAAACAAGCACCAAACGACTGCAAAGTCGCTTTTTAACGAAATCGAACGATTGAGGTTCGCACTCGCTGTAGGCATTCCAGCTCGTATTATAAGATCACAAACTCGTTATTCTTTGCGAATACGCAAGATTCATTCATTTCGAGCCGCTAAACAAGCACCAAACGACTGCAAAGTCGCTTCTTAACGAAATCGAACGATCGAGTTTCGCGCTCGCTGTAGGCGTTCCAGCTCCTTTTATACGATCAAAAACTCTTTATTCTATGCAAATACTCGAGATCCATGCATTTCGAGCCGCCAAAAAAGCACCGAACGACTGCAAAGTCGCTTTTTAACGAAATCGAACGATTGAGTTTCGCACTCGCTGTAGGCGTTCCAGCTCGTTTTATACGATCAAAAACTCTTTATTCTATGCAAATACGCAAGATTCATGCATTTTGAGCCGCCAAAGAAGCACCGAACGACTGCAAAGTCGCTTTTTAACGTGATCGAACGATTGAGTTTCGCACTCGCTGTAGGCGTTTCAGCTCCTTTTATACGATCAAAAACTCTTTATTCTATGCAAATACTCGAGATCCATGCATTTCGAGCCGCCAAAAAAGCACCGAACGACTGCAAAGTCGCTTTTTAACGAAATCGAACGATTGAGTTTCGCGCTCGCTGTAGGCGTTCCAGCTCGTTTTATACGATCAAAAACTCTTTATTCTATGCAAATACGCAAGATTCATGCATTTCGAGCCGCCAAACAAGCACCGAACGACTGCAAAGTCACTTTTTAACGTGATCGAACGATTGAGTTTCGCACTCGCTGTAGCCGTTCCAGCTCGTATTATAAGATCACAAACTCATTATTCTTTGCAAATACGCAATATTCATGCATTTCAAGCCGCTGAACAAGAACCAAACGATTGCAAAGTCGCTTTTTAACGAAATCGAACGATTGAGTTTCCCACTCGCTGTAGGCGTTCCAGCTCGTATTATAAGATCACAAACTCGTTATTCTTTGCAAATACGCAATATTCATGCATTTCAAGCCGCTAAACAAGCACCGAACGACTGCAAAGTCACTTTATATCGAAATCGAACAATTGAGTTTTGCGCTCGCTGTAGGCGTTCCAGCTCGTTTTATACGATCAAAAACTCATCATTTTATGCGAATACTCAAGATCCATGCATTTCGAGCCGCCAAAAAAGCACCGAACGACTGCAAAGTCGCTTTTTAACGTAATCGAACGATTGAGTTTCGCACTCGCTGTAGGCGTTTCAGCTCGTATTAAAAGATCAGAAACTCGTTATTCTTCGCAAATACGCAAGATTCATGCATTTCGAGCCGCCAAACAAGCATTAAACGACTGCAAAGTCGCTTTTTAACGAAATCGAACGATTGAGTTTCGCACTCGCTGTAGGCGTTCCAGCTCGTATTATAAGATCACAAACTCGTTATTCTTTGCAAATACGCAATATTCATGCATTTCAAGCCGCTAAACAAGCACCGAACAACTGCAAAGTCGCTTTTTAACGAAATCGAACGATTGAGTTTCGCACTCGCTGTATGCGTTCCAGCTCGTTTTATACGATCAAAAACTCATCATTTTATGCAAATACGCAAGATTCATGCATTTCGAGCCGCCAAACAAGCATTAAACGACTGCAAAGTCGCTTTTTAACGAAATCGAACGATTGAGTTTCGCACTCGCTGTAGGCGTTCCAGCTCGTATTAAAAGACCACAAACTCGTTATTCTTTGCAAATACGCGAGATTCATGCATTTCCAGCCGCTGAACAAGAACCAAACGATTGCAAAGTCGCTTTTTAACGAAATCGAACGATTGAGTTTCGCGCTCGCTGTAAGCGTTCCAGCTCGTTTTATACGATCAAAAACTCTTTATTCTATGCAAATACGCAAGATTCATGCATTTTGAGCCGCCAAACAAGCACCGAACGACTGCAAAGTCGCTTTTTAACGAAATCGAACGATTGAGTTTCGCACTCGCTGTAGGCAATCCAGCTCGTATTAAAAGACCACAAACTCGTTATTCTTTGCAAATACGCGAGATTCATGCATTTCCAGCCGCTGAACAAGAACTAAACGATTGCAAAGTCGCTTTTTAACGAAATCGAACGATTGAGTTTCGCGCTCGCTGTAGGCGTTCCAGCTCGTTTTATAAGATCACAAACTCATTATTCTCTGCAAATACGCAATATTCATGCATTTCAAGCCGCTGAACAAGAACCAAACGATTGCAAAGTCGCTTTTTAACGAAATCGAACGATTGAGTTTCCCACTCGCTGTAGGCGTTCCAGGTCGTATTGTAAGATCACAAACTCGTTATTCTTTGCGAATACGCAAGATTCATGCATTTCGAGCCGCTGAACAAGCACCAAACGACTAAAAAGTAACTTTTTAACGAAATCGCACAATTTAGTTTTGCGCTTGCTGTAGGCGTTCCAGCTCCTTTTATACGATCAAAAACTTTTTATTCTATGCGAATACGCAAGATTCATGCATTTCGAGCTGCTAAACAAGCACCAAACGACTGCAAAGTCGCTTTTTAACGAAATCGAACGATTGAGTTTCGCACTCGCTGTAGGCGTTCCAGCTCGTATTAAAAGATCACAAACTCGTTATTTCTTGCAAATACGCGAGATTCATGCATTTCCAGCCGCTGAACAAGAACCAAACGATTGCAAAGTCGCTTTTTAACGAAATCGAACGATTGAGTTTCGCGCTCGCTGTAGGCGTTCCAGCTCGTTTTATACGATCAAAAACTCATCATTTTATGCGAATACTCGAGATCCATGCATTTCGAGCCGCCAAAAAAGCACCGAACGACTGCAAAGTCGCTTTTTAACGTAATCGAACGATTGAGTTTCGCACTCGCTGTAGGCGTTTCAGCTCGCATTAAAAGATCAGAAACTCGTTATTCTTCGCAAATACGCAAGATTCATGCATTTCGAGCCGCCAAACAAGCATTAAACGACTGCAAAGTCGCTTTTTAACGAAATCGAACGATTGAGTTTCGCACTCGCTGTAGGCGTTCCAGCTCGTATTATAAGATCACAAACTCGTTATTCTTTGCAAATACGCAATATTCATGCATTTCAAGCCGCTAAACAAGCACCGAACAACTGCAAAGTCGCTTTTTAACGAAATCGAACGATTGAGTTTCGCACTCGCTGTATGCGTTCCAGCTCGTTTTATACGATCAAAAACTCATCATTTTATGCAAATACGCAAGATTCATGCATTTCGAGCCGCCAAACAAGCATTAAACGACTGCAAAGTCGCTTTTTAACGAAATCGAACGATTGAGTTTCGCACTCGCTGTAGGCGTTCCAGCTCGTATTAAAAGACCACAAACTCGTTATTCTTTGCAAATACGCGAGATTCATGCATTTCCAGCCGCTGAACAAGAACGAAACGATTGCAAAGTCGCTTTTTAACGAAATCGAACGATTGAGTTTCGCGCTCGCTGTAGGCGTTCCAGCTCGTTTTATACGATCAAAAACTCTTTATTCTATGCAAATACGCAAGTTTCATGCATTTTGAGCCGCTAAACAAGCACCGAACGACTGCAAAGTCGTTTTTTAACGAAATCGAACGATTGAGTTTCGCACTCGCTGTAGGCAATCCAGCTCGTATTAAAAGACCACAAACTCGTTATTCTTTGCAAATACGCGAGATTCATGCATTTCCAGCCGCTGAACAAGAACCAAACGATTGCAAAGTCGCTTTTTAACGAAATCGAACGATTGAGTTTCGCGCCCGCTGTAGGCGTTCCAGCTCGTTTTATACGATCAAAAACTCTTTATCCTATGCAAATACGCAAGATTCATGCATTTCGAGCCGCCAAACAAGCACCGAACAACTGCAAAGTCGCTTTTTAACGTGATCGAACGATTGAGTTTCGCACTCGCTGTAGCCGTTCCAGCTCGTATTATAAGATCACAAACTCATTATTCTTTGCAAATACGCAATATTCATGCATTTCAAGCCGCTGAACAAGAACCAAACGATTGCAAAGTCGCTTTTTAACGAAATCGAACGATTGAGTTTCCCACTCGCTGTAGGCGTTCCAGCTCGTATTATAAGATCACAAACTCGTTATTCTTTGCAAATACGCAATATTCATCCATTTCAAGCCGCTAAACAAGCACCGAACGACTGCAAAGTCGCTTTATATCAAAATCGAACAATTGAGTTTTGCGCTCGCTGTAGGCGTTCCAGCTCGTTTTATACGATCAAAAACTCTTTATTCAATGCAAATACGCAAGATTCATGCATTTCGAGCCGCCAAACAAGCACCGAACGACTGCAAAGTCGCTTTTTAACGTTATCGAACGATTGAGTTTCGCACTCGCTGTAGGCGTTTCAGCTACTTTTATACGATCACAAACTCGTTATTCTTTGCAAATACGCGAGATTCATGCATTTCCAGCCGCTGAACAAGAACGAAACGATTGCAAAGTCGCTTTTTAACGAAATCGAACGATTGAGTTTCGCGCTCGCTGTAGGCGTTCCAGCTCGTTTTATACGATCAAAAACTCTTTATTCTATGCAAATACGCAAGATTCATGCATTTCGAGCCGCCAAACAAGCACCGAACGACTGCAAAGTCGCTTTTTAACGTGATCGAACGATTGAGTTTCGCACTCGCTGTAGGCGTTTCAGCTACTTTTATACGATCAAAAACTCTTTATTCTATGCAAATACGCAAGATTCATGCATTTCGAGCCGCCAAACAAGCACCGAACGACTGCAAAGTCGCTTTTTAACGTAATCGAACGATCGAGTTTCGCGCTCGCTGTAGGCGTTCCAGCTCCTTTTATACGATCAAAAACTATTTATTCTATGCAAATACTCGAGATCCATGCATTTCGAGCCGCCAAAAAAGCACCGAACGACTGCAAAGTCGCTTTTTAACGAAATCGAACGATTGAGTTTCGCACTCGCTGTAGGCGTTCCAGCTCGTTTTATACGATCAAAAACTCTTTATTCTATGCAAATACGCAAGATTCATCCATTTCGAGCGGCTAAACAAGCACCGAACGACTGCAAAGTCGCTTTTTAACGTAATCGAACGATTGAGTTTCGCACTCGCTGTAGGCGTTTCAGCTCGTATTAAAAGATCACAAACTCGTTATTCTTTGCAAATACGCGAGATTCATGCATTTCCAGCCGCTAAACAAGCACCGAACGACTGCAAAGTCGCTTTTTAACGAAATCGAACGATTGAGTTTCGCACTCGCTGTAGGCGTTCCAGCTCGTATTAAAAGATCACAAACTCGTTATTTCTTGCAAATACGCGAGATTCATGCATTTCCAGCCGCTGAACAAGAACCCAACGATTGCAAAGTCGCTTTTTAACGAAATCGAACGATTGAGTTTCGCGCTCGCTGTAGGCGTTCCAGCTCGTTTTATACGATCAAAAACTCTTTATTCTATGCAAATACGCAAGATTCATGCATTTCGAGCCGCCAAACAAGCACCGAACGACTGCAAAGTCGCTTTTTAACGTGATCGAACGATTGAGTTTCGCACTCGCTGTAGCCGTTCCAGCTCGTATTATAAGATCACAAACTCGTTATTCTTTGCAAATACGCAATATTCATGCATTTCAAGCCGCTGAACAAGAACCAAACGATTGCAAAGTCGCTTTTTAACGAAATCGAACGATTGAGTTTCCCACTCGCTGTAGGCGTTCCAGCTCGTATTATAAGATCACAAACTCGTTATTCTTTGCAAATACGCAATATTCATGCATTTCAAGCCGCTAAACAAGCACCGAACGACTGCAAAGTCGCTTTATATCGAAATCGAACAATTGAGTTTTGCGCTCGCTGTAGGCGTTCCAGCTCGTTTTATACGATCACAAACTCATCATTTTATGCAAATACTCGAGATCCATGCATTTCGAGCCGCCAAAAAAGCACCGAACGACTGCAAAGTCGCTTTTTAACGTAATCGAACGATTGAGTTTCGCACTCGCTGTAGGCGTTTCAGCTCGTATTAAAAGATCAGAAACTCGTTATTCTTCGCAAATACGCAAGATTCATGCATTTCGAGCCACCAAACAAGCATTAAACGACTGCAAAGTCGCTTTTTAACGAAATCGAACGATTGAGTTTCGCACTTGCTGTAGGCGTTCCAGCTCGTATTATAAGATCACAAACTCGTTATTCTTTGCAAATACGCAATATTCATGCATTTCAAGCCGCTAAACAAGCACCGAACGACTGCAAAGTCGCTTTTTAACGAAATCGAACGATTGAGTTTCGCACTCGCTGTAGGCGTTCCAGCTCGTATTAAAAGATCACAAACTCGTTATTTCTTGCAAATACGCGAGATTCATGCATTTCCAGCCGCTGAACAAGCACCAAACGACTGCAAAGTCGCTTTTTAACGAAATCGAACGATTGAGTTTCGCACTCGCTGTAGGCGTTCCAGCTCGTTTTATACGATCAAAAACTCTTTATCCTATGCAAATACGCAAGATTCATGCATTTCGAGCCGCCAAACAAGCACCGAACAACTGCAAAGTCGCTTTTTAACGTGATCGAACGATTGAGTTTCGCACTCGCTGTAGCCGTTCCAGCTCGTATTATAAGATCACAAACTCGTTATCCTTTGCAAATACGCAATATTCATCCATTTCAAGCCGCTAAACAAGCACCGAACGACTGCAAAGTCGCTTTATATCGAAATCGAACAATTGAGTTTTGCGCTCGCTGTAGGCGTTCCAGCTCGTTTTATACGATCAAAAACTCATCATTTTATGCAAATACTCGAGATCCATGCATTTCGAGCCGCCAAAAAAGCACCGAACGACTGCAAAGTCGCTTTTTAACGTAATCGAACGATTGAGTTTCGCACTCGCTGTAGGCGTTTCAGCTCGTATTAAAAGATCACAAACTCGTTATTCTTTGCAAATACGCAATATTCATGCATTTCGACCCGCTAAACAAGCACTAAATGACTGCAAAGTCGCTTTACAACGAAATCGAACGATTGAGTTTCGCACTCGCCGTAGGCGTTCCAGCTCGTATTATAAGATCACAAACTCGTTATTTTATGCAAATACGCAAAATTCATGCATTTCGAGCCGCTAAACAAGCACTAAACGACTAAAAAGTAACTTTTTAACGAAATCGCACAATTTAGTTTTGCGCTCGCTGTAGGCGTTCCAGCTTCTTTTATACGATCAAAAACTCTTTATTCTATGCGAATACGCAAGATTCATGCATTTCGAGCTGCTAAACAAGCACTAAACGATTGCAAAGTCGCTTTTTAAGGAAATCGAACGATTGAGTTTCGTGCTCGCTGCAGGCGTTCCAGCTCGTTTTATACGATCAAAAACTCTTTATCCTATGCAAATACGCAAGATTCATGCATTTCGAGCCGCCAAACAAGCACCGAACAACTGCAAAGTCGCTTTTTAACGTGATCGAACGATTGAGTTTCGCACTCGCTGTAGCCGTTCCAGCTCGTAAGATCACAAACTCATTATTCTTTGCAAATACGCAATATTCATGCATTTCGAGCCGCTGAACAAGAACCAAACGATTGCAAAGTCGCTTTTTAACGAAATCGAACGATTGAGTTTCCCACTCGCTGTAGGCGTTCTAGCTCGTATTATAAGATCACAAACTCGTTATTCTTTGCAAATACGCAATATTCATCCATTTCAAGCCGCTAAACAAGCACCGAACGACTGCAAAGTCGCTTTATATCGAAATCGAACAATTGAGTTTTGCGCTCGCTGTAGGCGTTCCAGCTCGTTTTATACGATCAAAAACTCATCATTTTATGCAAATACTCGAGATCCATGCATTTCGAGCCGCCAAAAAAGCACCGAACGACTGCAAAGTCGCTTTTTAACGTAATCGAACGATTGAGTTTCGCACTCGCTGTAGGCGTTTCAGCTCGTATTAAAAGATCACAAACTCGTTATTCTTTGCAAATACGCGAGATTCATGCATTTCCAGCCGCTGAACAAGAACCAAACGATTGCAAAGTCGCTTTTTAACGAAATCGAACGATTGAGTTTCCCACTCGCTGTAGGCGTTCCAGCTCGTATTATAAGATCACAAACTCGTTATTCTTTGCAAATACGCAATATTCATGCATTTCAAGCCGCTAAACAAGCACCGAACGACTGCAAAGTCGCTTTATATCGAAATCGAACAATTGAGTTTTGCGCTCGCTGTAGGCGTTCCAGCTCGTCTTATACGATCAAAAACTCGTCATTTTATGCAAATACGCAAGATTCATGCATTTCGAGCCGCTAAACAAGCACCAAACGACTGCAAAGTCGCTTTTTAACGAAATCGAACGATTGAGTTTCGCACTCGCTGTAGGCGTTCCAGCTCGTATTATAAGATCACAAACTCGTTATTCTTTGCAAATACGCGAGATTCATGCATTTCCAGCCGCTGAACAAGAACCCAACGATTGCAAAGTCGCTTTTTAACGAAATCGAACGATTGAGTTTCGCGCTCGCTGTAGGCGTTCCAGCTCGTTTTATACGATCGAAAACTCTTTATTCTATGCAAATACGCAAGATTCATGCATTTCGAGCCGCCAAACAAGCACCGAACGACTGCAAAGTCGCTTTTTAACGTGATCGAACGATTGAGTTTCGCACTCGCTGTTGCCGTTCCAGCTCGTATTATAAGATCACAAACTCGTTATTCTTTGCAAATACGCAATATTCATGCATTTCAAGCCGCTGAACAAGAACCAAACGATTGCAAAGTCGCTTTTTAACGAAATCGAACGATTGAGTTTCCCACTCGCTGTAGGCGTTCCAGCTCGTATTATAAGATCACAAACTCGTTATTCTTTGCAAATACGCAATATTCATGCATTTCAAGCCGCTAAACAAGCACCGAACGACTGCAAAGTCGCTTTATATCGAAATCGAACAATTGAGTTTTGCGCTCGCTGTAGGCGTTCCAGCTCGTTTTATACGATCAAAAACTCATCATTTTATGCAAATACTCGAGATCCATGCATTTCGAGCCGCCAAAAAAGCACCGAACGACTGCAAAGTCGCTTTTTAACGTAATCGAACGATTGAGTTTCGCACTCGCTGTAGGCGTTTCAGCTCGTATTAAAAGATCAGAAACTCGTTATTCTTCGCAAATACGCAAGATTCATGCATTTCGAGCCGCCAAACAAGCATTAAACGACTGCAAAGTCGCTTTTTAACGAAATCGAACGATTGAGTTTCGCACTCGCTGTAGGCGTTCCAGCTCGTATTATAAGATCACAAACTCGTTATTCTTTGCAAATACGCAATATTCATGCATTTCAAGCCGCTAAACAAGCACCGAACGACTGCAAAGTCGCTTTTTAACGAAATCGAACGATTGAGTTTCGCACTCGCTGTAGGCGTTCCAGCTCGTATTAAAAGATCACAAACTCGTTATTTCTTGCAAATACGCGAGATTCATGCATTTCCAGCCGCCAAACAAGCACCGAACAACTGCAAAGTCGCTTTTTAACATGATCGAACGATTGAGTTTCGCACTCGCTGTAGCCGTTCCAGCTCGTATTATAAGATCACAAACTCGTTATTCTTTGCAAATACGCAATATTCATCCATTTCAAGCCGCTAAACAAGCACCGAACGACTGCAAAGTCGCTTTATATCGAAATCGAACAATTGAGTTTTGCGCTCGCTGTAGGCGTTCCAGCTCGTTTTATACGATCAAAAACTCATCATTTTATGCAAATACTCGAGATCCATGCATTTCGAGCCGCCAAAAAAGCACCGAACGACTGCAAAGTCGCTTTTTAACGTAATCGAACGATTGAGTTTCGCACTCGCTGTAGGCGTTTCAGCTCGTATTAAAAGATCACAAACTCGTTATTCTTTGCAAATACGCGAGATTCATGCATTTCCAGCCGCTGAACAAGAACCAAACGATTGCAAAGGCGCTTTTTAACGAAATCGAACGATTGAGTTTCCCACTCGCTGTAGGCGTTCCAGCTCGTATTATAAGATCACAAACTCATTATTCTTTGCAAATACGCAATATTCATGCATTTCAAGCCGCTGAACAAGAACCAAACGATTGCAAAGTCGCTTTTTAACGAAATCGAACGATTGAGTTTCCCACTCGCTGTAGGCGTTCCAGCTCGTATTATAAGATCACAAACTCGTTATTCTTTGCCAATACGCAATATTCATCCATTTCAAGCCGCTAAGCAAGCACCGAACGACTGCAAAGTCGCTTTATATCGAAATCGAACAATTGAGTTTTGCGCTCGCTGTAGGCGTTCCAGCTCGTTTTATACGATCAAAAACTCATCATTTTATGCAAATACTCGAGATCCATGCATTTCGAGCCGCCAAAAAAGCACCGAACGACTGCAAAGTCGCTTTTTAACGCAATCGAACGATTGAGTTTCGCACTCGCTGTAGGCGTTTCAGCTCGTATTAAAAGATCACAAACTCGTTATTCTTTGCAAATACGCGAGATTCATGCATTTCCAGCCGCTGAACAAGAACCAAACGATTGCAACTGTTACGTCGCGGGTTATTTTATCGGTTTTTATTTCGCGGTTCTGAATTTTTGGGTTTTTGTTTCAGATACCGGATCAACGGATGAGCGACGCATGACGGATAGCAATCGGATGCTCCGTAGTTTAAACCGGAATGCGCCGGTTAGGGACCGGAGCGCTGTACTGGATTTTGCGTGTCATTTCTCTTCGGGTTTTATTTGTTTGTTCGACTGTCGATCGATTGACTTACCTGATTTTTATTGATTTGGCAGGTGTTGAGCTGTTGGGCGTAGCGGGTTGAGAGTGCTAGGTGCCGATGATCAACTCTGGAGAGGACGGAGGAGACCGCGTGTCCTCGTAAAGCACCGTAGAAGCGTCGGAAATGTTGCCGTCTTCCTCGGTGTGTTCGATGGCAGGTCGAATCGTGCAGTCAGCCCGATCGTCGGGTTTAATATTAGTAGGATCTGGTCGTCTTATGTATACTCGATGATTTTTCAGTGAGACGATGGACGTGATTTTTGGAACCTTCCTGGCAGCAATCACGCTCTGTTTAACGTTCGTATGGTCTGAAGCCACCGATTTCGGCGTAATGTTTTTAAGATCTGATTTAGTCGGAGCACTCGTTCTTGGTTTACGCGACCCTAGTTTCAGAAAGACACATCTATTTTTCATGATGAACGTTATAAATGGTGATCAGTTCGCATTCTATTTGTCCCATAGTTGTTGAGGGTTGGTATATCGGGAAAGGATTGCGTAAATTAATATCAGATCAAATTTTCATCAGACTTGGTTAAGTCCGATATATATATAATCTGATTTTGGATTAATCCTAGGTTTTTATTCTAGTTAATTACTAATTAATATTACGTTTAATCTTGTTATTTCGGTTCGATCCTTTGGAGTCCCAGGAATAACCTTAATCGGATCTTATTTTTATCAGACCGACTTGCGTCGTGACTGATTTCATAAGATTCACTTTAACTTATCTAATGAATCTATCTATCAGAACCGATGATTGTCAGAACTGGTTTTCAAGATTCGATTTTATTTAAATTTATGCTTATATGTATATATTTGTAACCTTAATCGGATCTCATTTTTATCAGACCGACTTGCGTCGTGACCGATTTTTATAAGATTCACTTTAACTTATCTAATGAATCTATCTATCAGAACCGATGATTGTCAGAACTGGTTTTCAAGATTCGATTTTATTTAAATTTATGCTTATATGTGTATATTTGTATATATATATATATTTATAATAAAGCAATGGGTTTGATGGTGGGAGATTACGTGAACTGATCCCAGATATATTTGTTCCTTTTTGATTTGTGTCGCTGATTTACTTACTGCTTGAAAGGACTGCCTTGCGAGAATGATTTCGTAGGATGTTGTTAAACCTTTTATTAGTCGTAGCGGGTTTCGGTTTTCTTTGATATGCGACAAAAGATTTACGTGGAGTTTGCAATCGTAAGTAGATTATTATTATAGTGATTATTGATATTGGTATTTGAACTTTATTTATATATATATTAAGATAAACACGAAATAATTGCGAACGATGTTTTATACGGTGAAATACCGCCTGGTCGCAGCCAGGTAATAATCGCGAATTTATTTGAAGTTAACAACTGCCGTAAAAGACTCTAAGTCCGAACTGGCAATTAATTATTACAAGGGGAGTACCGGATCGCGTGAGTCTCTTCAAGAGAACTCTTAGAGTCGACCGCCGGAGATGAGAGTCGTAGAAGAACTGTCTTGTCTGGATGCTGGATGGACCCGCGAGTCTCCTGAGCCTCCGCTCAGTGGTGGGGAGCCCTGTCGCTGATTCGCCCAGTCCCACTGGCCAATGCTGCGCTGCCTCTGTTGTACGGCCGTGGGGATCCGTCGCTCGCAGTGGCTGCGCCGGGTGCTGGAGGGGGTGCCTGCTCACGCCTTGCTGCCGTCGTACCGTCAGCCGCGTGGGGGCCGCCTTCTGCATTGGCCGCGCTGGATGCTGGAGGGGCACCGGCTCGCAGCTTCGTTGCATCCGTGCCGTCCCTTGAGTGGGGGGCGCCTTCGTCTCACGGTAGCGCGATGGCTACGAGTGGGGGCCTCCTTTGTCGCACGGTAGCCGTGCTGATGCAGCATCCCACGGCAGAGAGTTTCTCGGACCGCCTTATCATCGGAGCTTCGCAGAACCGAGTCGCGATAGCACTGCCTCTGGTCGTGGTACTGCCTTTGTCCCACGGCAGCCGTGCTGATCCAGCATCCCACGGGCTCGCTTCTCAGAGGGGCCTTATCGGTGGCGATTCTCGGAGCTTTGTCGGAGTCGCGTCCGGTCTCACGCTCGCATGGCCATCCGATACATTATTAAAGTATGACTTATTTGTTATTAATGCTAATTATTTAAACATCGAGGCCTGATTGATGACATAACATGATTGATGTAATGCGTAATTATCCCAAATCCCCAGGGTAAGTATGCGTATTATTATGTATGAATATTCGGTTACATTTGTTGGATAAATAGTAATAAGGACATGATTCGTCCTTTATTGATATTGGAAACGCACCCATCCCGATGTTTCGGATGGTCCGTTTACTGAGCTTGAAATAATAATTAGTTATCGACAAAATGTCATTTTAATACTCATAAATTTGATATCCTGTTATTATAGCTTAATGCCGTTCGATTATCAATTTGCTGGTGATATTTGGGCGATGCGCGCATATTAAAAGGTTTCTGATATTATTATTTATTAATAACATTATTTGTTTATTATCAAAAAGGTGTATTTATTATTGTTTTGCGCCGTCGAGTGTCGTGTCTATTCGACAATCCGTCGTTGCGCGTTTTTTGAATATTCGAAATTTATTTATTAATAATTTTATTTATCGTTAATAATGTTTATTTAATGGGCTTAGAATTGATAACGGTTGGTATATCTAATATGTCTAGTTACTATGTAACTTTGAAGCGATTTGCGCTGTATGTTCGTTCTACAGAATTAATTTTCGTGTTTGTCAAGGTCATATGCCTTTTCTCAAAAAACTACTCGCAATGTCTCGGGGCTTCGTCGGAAAGGTGAAATATAGTAGGGGTTTATTGTTTATGACGATTATCCCCTTCTGATAGCGTGCTCAGATTTTGCAAAGGAGTTCGGGTATGTTTTTCTTTTGTTACCCAAAGTTTTTACTAAATTTCCTAGATTTCGCGTGCGGTTATTCACAAAATCGCTCACAGCGTCTCTGGACTTCGTCAGAAAGTGAAAACATAAACAGGGGTTATTGGTCACGAGGGTTTTCTCTCTCTGATAGCGTGCTCAGTTTCTGCGAAAACGTTTCGCTTGTATTTTTTATTTGCATTTTAAGTTTAATATTTTCCCTGGACTTTACCTGTGACGTTTATGTGTGTTTATTATTGACGAATGTTATTTTTACGGGGGTGTGCCTGCTAGTTTGTGTCGAGAGTACGTTTTTAAAGTTATTTTGTTCAAAATTGTATCTTAATTATTGTTTGTTATGTTTTTAGCTACGTTCTTGTTTTATTGCTGATCGGAGCTTACGAATTTTCCTGGTGGTACGAATAACGATTTATCTTCGCGTTTGTATGTTTCATATGTATTTTGGGGAATACCGTCAATGTATGTTATGTAACTGTAGCATGCTACAGTACGATCTCACTTAGTTTACCATTAATAGTGCAATTGATTATTTAATTGATAACGCGTTAGGCATGGAACGGTATTATTTGAATGCATGAGGGTTATTTAGAAAATTATTGTATTATCGGTTGATATATATTATGTTTACGATAATACCTATTATATTGATGACGATTCTATCGTCGTAGTGTTGTGACTTATTTATCTGTATGTCTCGCTACCATTTTTAGTATTTTAGTGTTCCCGAGGATAAAGTAAATCCAAAAAAAAAATTTGTTCGTGTGTCGGTTACTTATTTTGCTGCTGAAGAGACCCAGGACGTGACACAACGTCGCTTTTTAACGAAATCGAACGATTGAGTTTCCCACTCGCTGTAGGCGTTCCAGCTCGTATTATAAGATCACAAACTCGTTATTCTTTGCAAATACGCAATATTCATGCATTTCAAGCCGCTAAACAAGCACCGAACGACTGCAAAGTCGCTTTATATCGAAATCGAACAATTGAGTTTTGCGCTCGCTGTAGGCGTTCCAGCTCGTTTTATACGATCAAAAACTCGTCATTTTATGCAAATACGCAAGATTCATGCATTTCGAGCCGCTAAACAAGCACCAAACGACTGCAAAGTCGCTTTTTAACGAAATCGAACGATTGAGTTTCGCACTCGCTGTAGGCGTTCCAGCTCGTATTATAAGATCACAAACTCGTTATTTCTTGCAAATACGCGAGATTCATGCATTTCCAGCCGCTGAACAAGCACCAAACGACTGCAAAGTCGCTTTTTAACGTAATCGAACGATTGAGTTTCGCGCTCGCTGTAGGCGTTCCAGCTCGTATTGTAAGATCACAAACTCGTTATTCTTTGCGAATACGCAAGATTCATGCATTTCAAGCCGCTGAACAAGCACCAAACGACTAAAAAGTAACTTTTTAACGAAATCGCACAATTTAGTTTTGCGCTCGCTGTAGGCGTTCCAGCTCCTTTTATACGATCAAAAACTCTTTATTCTATGCGAATACGCAGGATTCATGCATTTCGAGCTGCTAAACAAGCACCAAACGACTGCAAAGTCGCTTTTTAACGAAATCGAACGATTGAGTTTCGCACTCGCTGTAGGCAATCCAGCTCGTATTAAAAGACCACATACTCGTTATTCTTTGTAAATACGCGAGATTCATGCATTTCCAGCCGCTGAACAAGAACCAAACGATTGCAAAGTCGCTTTTTAACGAAATCGAACGATTGAGTTTCGCGCTCGCTGTAGGCGTTCCAGCTCGTTTTATACGATCAAAAACTCTTTATTCTGTGCAAATATGCAAGATTCATGCATTTCGAGCCGCCAAACAAGCACCGAACGACTGCAAAGTCGCCTTTTAACGTGATCGAACGATTGAGTTTCGCACTCGCTGTAGGCGTTTCAGCTACTTTTATACGATCAAAAACTCTTTATTCTATGCAAATACGCAAGATTCATGCATTTCGAATGGCCAAACAAGCACCGAACGACTGCAAAGTCGCTTTTTAACGTGATCGAACGATTGAGTTTCGCACTCGCTGTAGCCGTTCCAGCTCGTATTATAAGATCACAAACTCGTTATTCTTTGCAAATACGCAATATTCATGCATTTCAAGCCGCTGAACAAGAACCAAACGATTGCAAAGTCGCTTTTTAACGAAATCGAACGATTGAGTTTTGCGCTCGCTGTAGGCGTTCCAGCTCGTTTTATACGATCAAAAACTCGTTATTTTATGCAAATACGCAATATTCATGCATTTCGACCCGCTAAACAAGCACTAAATGACTGCAAAGTCGCTTTACAACGAAATCGAACGATTGAGTTTCGCACTCGCCGTAGGCGTTCCAGCTCGTATTATAAGATCACAAACTCGTTATTTTATGCAAATACGCAAAATTCATGCATTTCGAGCCGCTAAACAAGCACTAAACGACTAAAAAGTAACTTTTTAACGAAATCGCACAATTTAGTTTTGCGCTCGCTGTAGGCGTTCCAGCTTCTTTTATACGATCAAAAACTCTTTATCCTATGCGAATACGCAAGATTCATGCATTTCGAGCTGCTAAACAAGCACCAAACGACTGCAAAGTCGCTTTTTAACGAAATCGAACGATTGAGGTTCGCACTCGCTGTAGGCATTCCAGCTCGTATTATAAGATCACAAACTCGTTATTCTTTGCGAATACGCAAGATTCATGCATTTCGAGCCGCTAAACAAGCACCAAACGACTGCAAAGTCGCTTCTTAACGAAATCGAACGATCGAGTTTCGCGCTCGCTGTAGGCGTTCCAGCTCCTTTTATACGATCAAAAACTCTTTATTCTATGCAAATACTCGAGATCCATGCATTTCGAGCCGCCAAAAAAGCACCGAACGACTGCAAAGTCGCTTTTTAACGTGATCGAACGATTGAGTTTCGCACTCGCTGTAGCCGTTCCAGCTCGTATTATAAGATCACAAACTCATTATTCTTTGCAAATACGCAATATTCATGCATTTCAAGCCGCTGAACAAGAACCAAACGATTGCAAAGTCGCTTTTTAACGAAATCGAACGATTGAGTTTCCCACTCGCTGTAGGCGTTCCAGCTCGTATTATAAGATCACAAACTCGTTATTCTTTGCAAATACGCAATATTCATCCATTTCAAGCCGCTAAACAAGCACCGAACGACTGCAAAGTCGCTTTATATCGAAATCGAACAATTGAGTTTTGCGCTCGCTGTATGCGTTCCAGCTCGTTTTATACGATCAAAAACTCTTTATTCAATGCAAATACGCAAGATTCATGCATTTCGAGCCGCCAAACAAGCACCGAACGACTCCAAAGTCGTTTTTTAACGTTATCGAACGATTGAGTTTCGCACTCGCTGTAGGCGTTTCAGCTACTTTTATACGATCACAAACTCGTTATTCTTTGCAAATACGCGAGATTCATGCATTTCCAGCCGCTGAACAAGAACCAAACGATTGCAAAGTCGCTTTTTAACGAAATCGAACGATTGAGTTTCGCGCTCGCTGTAGGCGTTCCAGCTCGTTTTATACGATCAAAAACTCTTTATTCTATGCAAATACGCAAGATTCATGCATTTCGAGCCGCCAAACAAGCACCGAACGACTGCAAAGTCACTTTTTAACGTGATCGAACGATTGAGTTTCGCACTCGCTGTAGCCGTTCCAGCTCGTATTATAAGATCACAAACTCGTTATTCTTTGCAAATACGCAATATTCATGCATTTCAAGCCGCTGAACAAGAACCAAACGATTGCAAAGTCGCTTTTTAACGAAATCGAACGATTGAGTTTTCCACTCGCTGTAGGCGTTCCAGCTCGTATTATAAGATCACAAACTCGTTATTCTTTGCAAATACGCAATATTCATGCATTTCAAGCCGCTAAACAAGCACCGAACGACTGCAAAGTCGCTTTATATCGAAATCGAACAATTGAGTTTTGCGCTCGCTGTAGGCGTTCCAGCTCGTTTTATGCGATCAAAAACTCATCATTTTATGCAAATACTCGAGATCCATGCATTTCGAGCCGCCAAAAAAGCACCGAACGACTGCAAAGTCGCTTTTTAACGTAATCGAACGATTGAGTTTCGCACTCGCTGTAGGCGTTTCAGCTCGTATTAAAAGATCAGAAACTCGTCATTCTTCGCAAATACGCAAGATTCATGCATTTCGAGCCGCCAAACAAGCATTAAACGACTGCAAAGTCTCTTTTCAACGAAATCGAACGATTGAGTTTCGCACTCGCTGTAGGCGTTCCAGCTCGTATTATAAGATCACAAACTCGTTATTCTTTGCAAATACGCAATATTCATGCATTTCAAGCCGCTAAACAAGCACCGAACAACTGCAAAGTCGCTTTTTAACGAAATCGAACGATTGAGTTTCGCACTCGCTGTATGCGTTCCAGCTCGTATTAAAAGATCACAAACTCGTTATTTCTTGCAAATACGCGAGATTCATGCATTTCGAGCCGCTAAACAAGCACCAAACGACTGCAAAGTCGCTTTTTAACGGTATCGAACGATTGAGTTTCGCACTCGCTGTAGGCGTTCCAGCTCGTATTATAAGATCACAAACTCGTTATTTCTTGCAAATACGCGAGATTCATGCATTTCCAGCCGCTGAACAAGCACCAAACGATTGCAAAGTCGCTTTTTAACGAAATCGAACGATTGAGTTTCGCGCTCGCTGTAGGCGTTCCAGCTCGTTTTATACGATCAAAAACTCTTTATTCTATGCAAATACGCAAGATTCATGCATTTCGAGCCGCCAAACAAGCACCGAACGACTGCAAAGTCGCTTTTTAACGTGATCGAACGATTGAGTTTCGCACTCGCTGTAGCCGTTCCAGCTCGTTTTATACGATCAAAAACTCTTCATTCTATGCAAATACGCAAGATTCATGCATTTCGAGCCGCCAAACAAGCACCGAACGACTGCAAAGTCGCTTTTTAACGTGATCGAACGATTGAGTTTCGCACTCGCTGTAGGCGTTTCAGCTACTTTTATACGATCACAAACTCGTTATTCTTTGCAAATACGCGAGATTCATGCATTTCCAGCCGCTGAACAAGAACCAAACGATTGCAAAGTTGCTTTTTAACGAAATCGAACGATTGAGTTTCCCACTCGCTGTAGGCGTTCCAACTCGTATTATAAGATCACAAACTCTTTATTCTATGCAAATACGCAAGATTCATGCATTTCGATCCGCCAAACAAGCACCGAACGACTGCAAAGTCGCTTTTTAACGTAATCGAACGATTGAGTTTCGCACTCGCTGTAGGCAATCCAGCTCGTATTAAAAGACCACAAACTCGTTATTCTTTGCAAATACGCGAGATTCATGCATTTCCAGCCGCTGAACAAGAACCAAACGATTGCAAAGTCGCTTTTTAACGAAATCGAACGATTGAGTTTTGCGCTCGCTGTAGGCGTTCCAGCTCGTTTTATACGATCAAAAACTCGTTATTTTATGCAAATACGCAATATTCATGCATTTCGACCCGCTAAACAAGCACTAAATGACTGCAAAGTCGCTTTACAACGAAATCGAACGATTGAGTTTCGCACTCGCCGTAGGCGTTCCAGCTCGTATTATAAGATCACAAACTCGTTATTTTATGCAAATACGCAAAATTCATGCATTTCGAGCCGCTAAACAAGCACTAAACGACTAAAAAGTAACTTTTTAACGAAATCGCACAATTTAGTTTTGCGCTCGCTGTAGGCGTTCCAGCTTCTTTTATACGATCAAAAACTTTTTATTCTATGCGAATACGCAAGATTCATGCATTTCGAGCCGCCAAACAAGCACCGAACGACTGCAAAGTCGCTTTTTAACGAAATCGAACGATTGAGTTTCGCACTCGCTGTAGGTGTTCCAGCTCGTATTAAAAGATCACAAACTCGTTATTTCTTGCAAATACGCGAGATTCATGCATTTCCAGCCGCTGAACAAGAACCAAACGATTGCAAAGTCGCTTTTTAACGAAATCGAACGATTGAGTTTCGCGCTCGCTGTAGGCGTTCCAGCTCGTTTTATACGATCAAAAACTCTTTATTCTATGCAAATACGCAAGATTCATGCATTTCGAGCCGCCAAACAAGCACCGAACGACTGCAAAGTCGCTTTTTAACGTGATCGAACGATTGAGTTTCGCACTCGCTGTAGGCGTTTCAGCTACTTTTATACGATCACAAACTCGTTATTCTTTGCAAATACGCGAGATTCATGCATTTCCAGCCGCTGAACAAGAACCAAACGATTGCAAAGTCGCTTTTTAACGAAATCGAACGATTGAGTTTCCCACTCGCTGTAGGCGTTCCAACTCGTATTATAAGATCACAAACTCTTTATTCTATGCAAATACGCAAGATTCATGCATTTCGAGCCGCCAAACAAGCACCGAACGACTGCAAAGTCGCTTTTTAACGTAATCGAACGATTGAGTTTCGCACTCGCTGTAGGCAATCCAGCTCGTATTAAAAGACCACAAACTCGTTATTCTTTGCAAATACGCGAGATTCATGCATTTCCAGCCGCTGAACAAGAACCAAACGATTGCAAAGTCGCTTTTTAACGAAATCGAACGATTGAGTTTTGCGCTCGCTGTAGGCGTTCCAGCTCGTTTTATACGATCAAAAACTCGTTATTTTATGCAAATACGCAATATTCATGCATTTCGACCCGCTAAACAAGCACTAAATGACTGCAAAGTCGCTTTACAACGAAATCGAACGATTGAGTTTCGCACTCGCCGTAGGCGTTCCAGCTCGTATTATAAGATCACAAACTCGTTATTTTATGCAAATACGCAAAATTCATGCATTTCGAGCCGCTAAACAAGCACTAAACGACTAAAAAGTAACTTTTTAACGAAATCGCACAATTTAGTTTTGCGCTCGCTGTAGGCGTTCCAGCTTCTTTTATACGATCAAAAACTCGTTATTCTTTGCGAATACGCAAGATTCATGCATTTCGAGCCGCTAAACAAGCACCAAACGACTGCAAAGTCGCTTCTTAACGAAATCGAACGATCGAGTTTCGCGCTCGCTGTAGGCGTTCCAGCTCCTTTTATACGATCAAAAACTCTTTATTCTATGCAAATACTCGAGATCCATGCATTTCGAGCCGCCAAAAAAGCACCGAACGACTGCAAAGTCGCTTTTTAACGAAATCGAACGATTGAGTTTCGCACTCGCTGTAGGCGTTCCAGCTCGTTTTATACGATCAAAAACTCTTTATTCTATGCAAATACGCAAGATTCATGCATTTTGAGCCGCCAAAGAAGCACCGAACGACTGCAAAGTCGCTTTTTAACGTGATCGAACGATTGAGTTTCGCACTCGCTGTAGGCGTTTCAGCTCCTTTTATACGATCAAAAACTCTTTATTCTATGCAAATACGCAATATTCATGCATTTCAAGCCGCTAAACAAGCACCGAACAACTGCAAAGTCGCTTTTTAACGAAATCGAACGATTGAGTTTCGCACTCGCTGTATGCGTTCCAGCTCGTATTAAAAGATCACAAACTCGTTATTTCTTGCAAATACGCGAGATTCATGCATTTCGAGCCGCTAAACAAGCACCAAACGACTGCAAAGTCGCTTTTTAACGAAATCGAACGATTGAGTTTCGCACTCGCTGTAGGCGTTCCAGCTCGTATTATAAGATCACAAACTCGTTATTTCTTGCAAATACGCGAGATTCATGCATTTCCAGCCGCTGAACAAGCACCAAACGACTGCAAAGTCGCTTTTTAACGTAATCGAACGATTGAGTTTCGCGCTCGCTGTAGGCGTTCCAGCTCGTTTTATGCGATCAAAAACTCATCATTTTATGCAAATACGCAAGATTCATGCATTTCGAGCCGCCAAACAAGCACCGAACGACTGCAAAGTCGCTTTTTAACGTGATCGAACGATTGAGTTTCGCACTCGCTGTAGCCGTTCCAGCTCGTATTATAAGATCACAAACTCGTTATTCTTTGCAAATACGCAATATTCATGCATTTCAAGCCGCTGAACAAGAACCAAACGATTGCAAAGTCGCTTTTTAACGAAATCGAACGATTGAGTTTCCCACTCGCTGTAGGCGTTCCAGCTCGTATTATAAGATCACAAACTCGTTATTCTTTGCAAATACGCAATATTCATGCATTTCAAGCCGCTAAACAAGCACCGAACGACTGCAAAGTCGCTTTATATCGAAATCGAACAATTGAGTTTTGCGCTCGCTGTAGGCGTTCCAGCTCGTTTTATACGATCAAAAACTCATCATTTTATGCAAATACTCGAGATCCATGCATTTCGAGCCGCCAAAAAAGCACCGAACGACTGCAAAATCGCTTTTTAACGTAATCGAACGATTGAGTTTCGCACTCGCTGTAGGCGTTTCAGCTCGTATTAAAAGATCAGAAACTCGTTATTCTTCGCAAATACGCAAGATTCATGCATTTCGAGCCGCCAAACAAGCATTAAACGACTGCAAAGTCGCTTTTTAACGAAATCGAACGATTGAGTTTCGCACTCGCTGTAGGCGTTCCAGCTCGTATTATAAGATCACAAACTCGTTATTCTTTGCAAATACGCAATATTCATGCATTTCAAGCCGCTAAACAAGCACCGAACAACTGCAAAGTCGCTTTTTAACGAAATCGAACGATTGAGTTTCGCACTCGCTGTATGCGTTCCAGCTCGTATTAAAAGATCACAAACTCGTTATTTCTTGCAAATACGCGAGATTCATGCATTTCCAGCCGCTGAACAAGAACCAAACGACTCTAAAGTCGCTTTTTAACGAAATCGAACGATTGAGTTTCGCGCTCGCGGTAGGCGTTCCAGCTCGTTTTATACGATCAAAAACTCATCATTTTATGCAAATACGCAAGATTCATGCATTTCGAGCCGCCAAACAAGCATTAAACGACTGCAAAGTCGCTTTTTAACGAAATCGAACGATTGAGTTTCGCACTCGCTGTAGGCGTTCCAGCTCGTATTAAAAGACCACAAACTCGTTATTCTTTGCAAATACGCGAGATTCATGCATTTCCAGCCGCTGAACAAGAACCAAACGATTGCAAAGTCGCTTTTTAACGAAATCGAACGATTGAGTTTCGCGCTCGCTGTAGGCGTTCCAGCTCGTTTTATACGATCAAAAACTCTTAATTCTATGCAAATACGCAAGATTCATGCATTTTGAGCCGCCAAACAAGCACCGAACGACTGCAAAGTCGTTTTTTAACGAAATCGAACGATTGAGTTTCGCACTCGCTGTAGGCAATCCAGCTCGTATTAAAAGACCACAAACTCGTTATTCTTTGCAAATACGCGAGATTCATGCATTTCCAGCCGCTGAACAAGAACCAAACGATTGCAAAGTCGCTTTTTAACGAAATCGAACGATTGAGTTTCGCGCTCGCTGTAGGCGTTCCAGCTCGTTTTATACGATCAAAAACTCTTCATTCTATGCAAATACGCAAGATTCATGCATTTCGAGCCGCCAAACAAGCACCGAACGACTGCAAAGTCACTTTTTAACGTGATCGAACGATTGAGTTTCGCACTCGCTGTAGGCGTTTCAGCTACTTTTATACGATCACAAACTCGTTATTCTTTGCAAATACGCGAGATTCATGCATTTCCAGCCGCTGAACAAGAACCAAACGATTGCAAAGTCGCTTTTTAACGAAATCGAACGATTGAGTTTCGCGCTCGCTGTAGGCGTTCCAGCTCGTTTTATACGATCAAAAACTCTTTATTCTATGCAAATACGCAAGATTCATGCATTTCGAGCGGCCAAACAAGCACCGAACGACTGCAAAGTCGCTTTTTAACGTAATCGAACGATTGAGTTTCGCACTCGCTGTAGGCGTTTCAGCTCGTATTAAAAGATCACAAACTCGTTATTCTTTGCAAATACGCGAGATTCATGCATTTCCAGCCGCTAAACAAGCACCGAACGACTGTAAAGTCGCTTTTTAACGAAATCGAACGATTGAGTTTCGCACTCGCTGTAGGCGTTCCAGCTCGTATTAAAAGATCACAAACTCGTTATTTCTTGCAAATACGCGAGATTCATGCATTTCCAGCCGCTGAACAAGAACCAAACGATTGCAAAGTCGCTTTTTAACGAAATCGAACGATTGAGTTTCGCGCTCGCTGTAGGCGTTCCAGCTCGTTTTATACGATCAAAAACTCTTTATTCTATGCAAATACGCAAGATTCATGCATTTCGAGCCGCCAAACAAGCACCGAACGACTGCAAAGTCGCTTTTTAACGTGATCGAACGATTGAGTTTCGCACTCGCTGTAGCCGTTCCAGCTCGTATTATAAGATCACAAACTCGTTATTCTTTGCAAATACGCAATATTCATGCATTTCAAGCCGCTGAACAAGAACCAAACGATTGCAAAGTCGCTTTTTAACGAAATCGAACGATTGAGTTTTCCACTCGCTGTAGGCGTTCCAGCTCGTATTATAAGATCACAAACTCGTTATTCTTTGCAAATACGCAATATTCATGCATTTCAAGCCGCTAAACAAGCACCGAACGACTGCAAAGTCGCTTTATATCGAAATCGAACAATTGAGTTTTGCGCTCGCTGTAGGCGTTCCAGCTCGTTTTATGCGATCAAAAACTCATCATTTTATGCAAATACTCGAGATCCATGCATTTCGAGCCGCCAAAAAAGCACCGAACGACTGCAAAGTCGCTTTTTAACGTAATCGAACGATTGAGTTTCGCACTCGCTGTAGGCGTTTCAGCTCGTATTAAAAGATCAGAAACTCGTCATTCTTCGCAAATACGCAAGATTCATGCATTTCGAGCCGCCAAACAAGCATTAAACGACTGCAAAGTCTCTTTTCAACGAAATCGAACGATTGAGTTTCGCACTCGCTGTAGGCGTTCCAGCTCGTATTATAAGATCACAAACTCGTTATTCTTTGCAAATACGCAATATTCATGCATTTCAAGCCGCTAAACAAGCACCGAACAACTGCAAAGTCGCTTTTTAACGAAATCGAACGATTGAGTTTCGCACTCGCTGTATGCGTTCCAGCTCGTATTAAAAGATCACAAACTCGTTATTTCTTGCAAATACGCGAGATTCATGCATTTCGAGCCGCTAAACAAGCACCAAACGACTGCAAAGTCGCTTTTTAACGGTATCGAACGATTGAGTTTCGCACTCGCTGTAGGCGTTCCAGCTCGTATTATAAGATCACAAACTCGTTATTTCTTGCAAATACGCGAGATTCATGCATTTCCAGCCGCTGAACAAGCACCAAACGATTGCAAAGTCGCTTTTTAACGAAATCGAACGATTGAGTTTCGCGCTCGCTGTAGGCGTTCCAGCTCGTTTTATACGATCAAAAACTCTTTATTCTATGCAAATACGCAAGATTCATGCATTTCGAGCCGCCAAACAAGCACCGAACGACTGCAAAGTCGCTTTTTAACGTGATCGAACGATTGAGTTTCGCACTCGCTGTAGCCGTTCCAGCTCGTTTTATACGATCAAAAACTCTTCATTCTATGCAAATACGCAAGATTCATGCATTTCGAGCCGCCAAACAAGCACCGAACGACTGCAAAGTCGCTTTTTAACGTGATCGAACGATTAAGTTTCGCACTCGCTGTAGGCGTTTCAGCTACTTTTATACGATCACAAACTCGTTATTCTTTGCAAATACGCGAGATTCATGCATTTCCAGCCGCTGAACAAGAACCAAACGATTGCAAAGTTGCTTTTTAACGAAATCGAACGATTGAGTTTCCCACTCGCTGTAGGCGTTCCAACTCGTATTATAAGATCACAAACTCTTTATTCTATGCAAATACGCAAGATTCATGCATTTCGAGCCGCCAAACAAGCACCGAACGACTGCAAAGTCGCTTTTTAACGTAATCGAACGATTGAGTTTCGCACTCGCTGTAGGCAATCCAGCTCGTATTAAAAGACCACAAACTCGTTATTCTTTGCAAATACGCGAGATTCATGCATTTCCAGCCGCTGAACAAGAACCAAACGATTGCAAAGTCGCTTTTTAACGAAATCGAACGATTGAGTTTTGCGCTCGCTGTAGGCGTTCCAGCTCGTTTTATACGATCAAAAACTCGTTATTTTATGCAAATACGCAATATTCATGCATTTCGACCCGCTAAACAAGCACTAAATGACTGCAAAGTCGCTTTACAACGAAATCGAACGATTGAGTTTCGCACTCGCCGTAGGCGTTCCAGCTCGTATTATAAGATCACAAACTCGTTATTTTATGCAAATACGCAAAATTCATGCATTTCGAGCCGCTAAACAAGCACTAAACGACTAAAAAGTAACTTTTTAACGAAATCGCACAATTTAGTTTTGCGCTCGCTGTAGGCGTTCCAGCTTCTTTTATACGATCAAAAACTCGTTATTCTTTGCGAATACGCAAGATTCATGCATTTCGAGCCGCTAAACAAGCACCAAACGACTGCAAAGTCGCTTCTTAACGAAATCGAACGATCGAGTTTCGCGCTCGCTGTAGGCGTTCCAGCTCCTTTTATACGATCAAAAACTCTTTATTCTATGCAAATACTCGAGATCCATGCATTTCGAGCCGCCAAAAAAGCACCGAACGACTGCAAAGTCGCTTTTTAACGAAATCGAACGATTGAGTTTCGCACTCGCTGTAGGCGTTCCAGCTCGTTTTATACGATCAAAAACTCTTTATTCTATGCAAATACGCAAGATTCATGCATTTTGAGCCGCCAAAGAAGCACCGAACGACTGCAAAGTCGCTTTTTAACGTGATCGAACGATTGAGTTTCGCACTCGCTGTAGGCGTTTCAGCTCCTTTTATACGATCAAAAACTCTTTATTCTATGCAAATACGCAATATTCATACATTTCAAGCCGCTAAACAAGCACCGAACAACTGCAAAGTCGCTTTTTAACGAAATCGAACGATTGAGTTTCGCACTCGCTGTATGCGTTCCAGCTCGTATTAAAAGATCACAAACTCGTTATTTCTTGCAAATACGCGAGATTCATGCATTTCGAGCCGCTAAACAAGCACCAAACGACTGCAAAGTCGCTTTTTAACGAAATCGAACGATTGAGTTTCGCACTCGCTGTAGGCGTTCCAGCTCGTATTAAAAGATCACAAACTCGTTATTTCTTGCAAATACGCGAGATTCATGCATTTCCAGCCGCTGAACAAGCACCAAACGACTGCAAAGTCGCTTTTTAACGTAATCGAACGATTGAGTTTCGCGCTCGCTGTAGGCGTTCCAGCTCGTTTTATGCGATCAAAAACTCATCATTTTATGCAAATACGCAAGATTCATGCATTTCGAGCCGCCAAACAAGCATTAAACGACTGCAAAGTCGCTTTTTGACGAAATCGAACGATTGAGTTTCGCGCTCGCTGTAGGCGTTCCAGCTCGTATTAAAAGATCACAAACTCGTTATTTCTTGCAAATACGCGAGATTCATGCATTTCCAGCCGCTGAACAAGAACCAAACGATTGCAAAGTCGCTTTTTAACGAAATCGAACGATTGAGTTTCGCGCTCGCTGTAGGCGTTCCAGCTCGTTTTATACGATCAACAACTCTTTATTCTATGCAAATACGCAAGATTCATGCATTTCGAGCCGCCAAACAAGCACCGAACGACTGCAAAGTCGCTTTTTAACGTGATCGAACGATTGAGTTTCGCACTCGCTGTAGGCGTTTCAGCTACTTTTATACGATCACAAACTCGTTATTCTTTGCAAATACGCGAGATTCATGCATTTCCAGCCGCTGAACAAGAACCAAACGATTGCAAAGTCGCTTTTTAACGAAATCGAACGATTGAGTTTCCCACTCGCTGTAGGCGTTCCAACTCGTATTATAAGATCACAAACTCTTTATTCTATGCAAATACGCAAGATTCATGCATTTCGAGCCGCCAAACAAGCACCGAACGACTGCAAAGTCGCTTTTTAACGTAATCGAACGATTGAGTTTCGCACTCGCTGTAGGCAATCCAGCTCGTATTAAAAGACCACAAACTCGTTATTCTTTGCAAATACGCGAGATTCATGCATTTCCAGCCGCTGAACAAGAACCAAACGATTGCAAAGTCGCTTTTTAACGAAATCGAACGATTGAGTTTTGCGCTCGCTGTAGGCGTTCCAGCTCGTTTTATACGATCAAAAACTCGTTATTTTATGCAAATACGCAATATTCATGCATTTCGACCCGCTAAACAAGCACTAAATGACTGCAAAGTCGCTTTACAACGAAATCGAACGATTGAGTTTCGCACTCGCCGTAGGCGTTCCAGCTCGTATTATAAGATCACAAACTCGTTATTTTATGCAAATACGCAAAATCATGCATTTCGAGCCGCTAAACAAGCACTAAACGACTAAAAAGTAACTTTTTAACGAAATCGCACAATTTAGTTTTGCGCTCGCTGTAGGCGTTCCAGCTTCTTTTATACGATCAAAAACTCGTTATTCTTTGCGAATACGCAAGATTCATGCATTTCGAGCCGCTAAACAAGCACCAAACGACTGCAAAGTCGCTTTTTAACGAAATCGAACGATTGAGTTTCGCACTCGCTGTAGGCGTTCCAGCTCGTATTATAAGATCACAAACTCGTTATTTCTTGCAAATACGCGAGATTCATGCATTTCGAGCCGCCAAACAAGCACCGAACGACTGCAAAGTCGCTTTTTAACGTAATCGAACGATTGAGTTTCGCACTCGCTGTAGGTAATCCAGCTCGTATTAAAAGACCACAAACTCGTTATTCTTTGCAAATACGCGAGATTCATGCATTTCCAGCCGCTGAACAAGAACCAAACGATTGCAAAGTCGCTTTTTAACGAAATCGAACGATTGAGTTTTGCGCTCGCTGTAGGCGTTCCAGCTCGTTTTATACGATCAAAAACTCGTTATTTTATGCAAATACGCAATATTCATGCATTTCGACCCGCTAAACAAGCACTAAATGACTGCAAAGTCGCTTTACAACGAAATCGAACGATTGAGTTTCGCACTCGCCGTAGGCGTTCCAGCTCGTATTATAAGATCACAAACTCGTTATTTTATGCAAATACGCAAAATTCATGCATTTCGAGCCGCTAAACAAGCACTAAACGACTAAAAAGTAACTTTTTAACGAAATCGCACAATTTAGTTTTGCGCTCGCTGTAGGCGTTCCAGCTTCTTTTATACGATCAAAAACTCTTTATCCTATGCGAATACGCAAGATTCATGCATTTCGAGCTGCTAAACAAGCACCAAACGACTGCAAAGTCGCTTTTTAACGAAATCGAACGATTGAGGTTCGCACACGCTGTAGGCATTCCAGCTCGTATTATAAGATCACAAACTCGTTATTCTTTGCGAATACGCAAGATTCATGCATTTCGAGCCGCTAAACAAGCACCAAACGACTGCAAAGTCGCTTCTTAACGAAATCGAACGATCGAGTTTCGCGCTCGCTGTAGGCGTTCCAGCTCCTTTTATACGATCAAAAACTCTTTATTCTATGCAAATACTCGAGATCCATGCATTTCGAGCCGCCAAAAAAGCACCGAACGACTGCAAAGTCGCTTTTTAACGAAATCGAACGATTGAGTTTCGCACTCGCTGTAGGCGTTCCAGCTCGTTTTATACGATCAAAAACTCTTTATTCTATGCAAATACGCAAGATTCATGCATTTTGAGCCGCCAAAGAAGCACCGAACGACTGCAAAGTCGCTTTTTAACGTGATCGAACGATTGAGTTTCGCACTCGCTG
The DNA here is from genome assembly GCA_933228735.2 of Amblyteles armatorius. Classification (NCBI taxonomy): domain Eukaryota; kingdom Metazoa; phylum Arthropoda; class Insecta; order Hymenoptera; family Ichneumonidae; genus Amblyteles; species Amblyteles armatorius. The sequence goes on along the minus strand of OW121688.1, from coordinate 5,586,457 downwards.
TAGGCGTTTCAGCTCCTTTTATACGATCAAAAACTCTTTATTCTATGCAAATACGCAAGATTCATGCATTTCGAGCGGCCAAACAAGCACCGAACGACTGCAAAGTCGCTTTTTAACGTAATCGAACGATTGAGTTTCGCACTCGCTGTAGGCGTTTCAGCTCGTATTAAAAGATCACAAACTCGTTATTCTTTGCAAATACTCGAGATCCATGCATTTCGAGCCGCCAAAAAAGCACCGAACGACTGCAAAGTCGCTTTTTAACGAAATCGAACGATTGAGTTTCGCACTCGCTGTAGGCGTTCCAGCTCGTATTATAAGATCACAAACTCGTTATTCTTTGCAAATACGCAATATTCATGCATTTCAAGCCGCTAAACAAGCACCGAACAACTGCAAAGTCGCTTTTTAACGAAATCGAACGATTGAGTTTCGCACTCGCTGTATGCGTTCCAGCTCGTATTAAAAGATCACAAACTCGTTATTTCTTGCAAATACGCGAGATTCATGCATTTCCAGCCGCTGAACAAGAACCAAACGACTGCAAAGTCGCTTTTTAACGAAATCGAACGATTGAGTTTCGCGCTCGCTGTAGGCGTTCCAGCTCGTTTTATACGATCAAAAACTCTTTATCCTATGCAAATACGCAAGATTCATGCATTTCGAGCCGCCAAACAAGCACCGAACAACTGCAAAGTCGCTTTTTAACGTGATCGAACGATTGAGTTTCGCACTCGCTGTAGGCAATCCAGCTCGTATTAAAAGACCACAAACTCGTTATTCTTTGCAAATACGCGAGATTCATGCATTTCCAGCCGCTGAACAAGAACCAAACGATTGCAAAGTCGCTTTTTAACGAAATCGAACGATTGAGTTTCGCGCTCGCTGTAGGCGTTCCAGCTCGTTTTATACGATCAAAAACTCTTTATCCTATGCAAATACGCAAGATTCATGCATTTCGAGCCGCCAAACAAGCACCGAACAACTGCAAAGTCGCTTTTTAACGTGATCGAACGATTGAGTTTCGCACTCGCTGTAGCCGTTCCAGCTCGTATTATAAGATCACAAACTCATTATTCTTTGCAAATACGCAATATTCATGCATTTCAAGCCGCTGAACAAGAACCAAACGATTGCAAAGTCGCTTTTTAACGAAATCGAACGATTGAGTTTCCCACTCGCTGTAGGCGTTCCAGCTCGTATTATAAGATCACAAACTCGTTATTCTTTGCAAATACGCAATATTCATCCATTTCAAGCCGATAAACAAGCACCGAACGACTGCAAAGTCGCTTTATATCGAAATCGAACAATTGAGTTTTGCGCTCGCTGTAGGCGTTCCAGCTCGTTTTATACGATCAAAAACTCATCATTTTATGCAAATACGCAAGATTCATGCATTTCGAGCCGCTAACCAAGCACCAAACGACTGCAAAGTCGCTTTTTAACGTGATCGAACGATTGAGGTTCGCACTCGCTGTAGGCATTCCAGCTCGTATTATAAGATCACAAACTCGTTATTCTTTGCGAATACGCTAGATTCATGCATTTCGAGCCGCTAAACAAGCACCAAACGACTGCAAAGTCGCTTCTTAACGAAATCGAACGATCGAGTTTCGCGCTCGCTGTAGGCGTTCCAGCTCCTTTTATACGATCAAAAACTCTTTATTCTATGCAAATACTCGAGATCCATGCATTTCGAGCCGCCAAAAAAGCACCGAACGACTGCAAAGTCGCTTTTTAACGAAATCGAACGATTGAGTTTCGCACTGGCTGTAGGCGTTCCAGCTCGTTTTATACGATCAAAAACTCTTTATTCTATGCAAATACGCAAGATTCATGCATTTTGAGCCGCCAAAGAAGCACCGAACGACTGCAAAGTCGCTTTTTAACGTGATCGAACGATTGAGTTTCGCACTCGCTGTAGGCGTTTCAGCTCCTTTTATACGATCAAAAACTCTTTATTCTATGCAAATACGCAAGATCCATGCATTTCGAGCCGCCAAAAAAGCACCGAACGACTGCAAAGTCGCTTTTTAACGAAATCGAACGATTGAGTTTCGCACTCGCTGTAGGCGTTCCAGCTCGTTTTATACGATCAAAAACTCTTTATTCTATGCAAATACGCAAGATTCATGCATTTTGAGCCGCCAAAGAAGCACCGAACGACTGCAAAGTCGCTTTTTAACGTGATCGAACGATTGAGTTTCGCACTCGCTGTAGGCGTTTCAGCTCCTTTTATACGATCAAAAACTCTTTATTCTATGCAAATACGCAAGATTCATGCATTTCGAGCGGCCAAACAAGCACCGAACGACTGCAAAGTCGCTTTTTAACGTAATCGAACGATTGAGTTTCGCACTCGTTGAAGGCGTTTCAGCTCGTATTAAAAGATCACAAACTCGTTATTCTTTGCAAATACGCGAGATTCATGCATTTCCAGCCGCTAAACAAGCACCGAACGACTGCAAAGTCGCTTTATATCGAAATCGAACAATTGAGTTTTGCGCTCGCTGTAGGCGTTCCAGCTCGTTTTATACGATCAAAAACTCATCATTTTATGCAAATACTCGAGATCCATGCATTTCGAGCCGCCAAAAAAGCACCGAACGACTGCAAAGTCGCTTTTTAACGTAATCGAACGATTGAGTTTCGCACTCGCTGTAGGCGTTTCAGCTCGTATTAAAAGATCAGAAACTCGTTATTCTTCGCAAATACGCGAGATTCATGCATTTCGAGCCGCCAAACAAGCATTAAACGACTGCAAAGTCGCTTTTTAACGAAATCGAACGATTGAGTTTCGCACTCGCTGTAGGCGTTCCAGCTCGTATTATAAGATCACAAACTCGTCATTCTTTGCAAATACGCAAAATTCATGCATTTCGAGCCGCTAAACAAGCACTAAACGACTAAAAAGTAACTTTTTAACGAAATCGCACAATTTAGTTTTGCGCTCGCTGTAGGCGTTCCAGCTTCTTTTATACGATCAAAAACTCGTTATTCTTTGCGAATACGCAAGATTCATGCATTTCGAGCCGCTAAACAAGCACCAAACGACTGCAAAGTCGCTTCTTAACGAAATCGAACGATCGAGTTTCGCGCTCGCTGTAGGCGTTCCAGCTCCTTTTATACGATCAAAAACTCTTTATTCTATGCAAATACTCGAGATCCATGCATTTCGAGCCGCCAAAAAAGCACCGAACGACTGCAAAGTCGCTTTTTAACGAAATCGAACGATTGAGTTTCGCACTCGCTGTAGGCGTTCCAGCTCGTTTTATACGATCAAAAACTCTTTATTCTATGCAAATAAGCAAGATTCATGCATTTTGAGCCGCCAAAGAAGCACCGAACGACTGCAAAGTCGCTTTTTAACGTGATCGAACGATTGAGTTTCGCACTCGCTGTAGGCGTTTCAGCTCCTTTTATACGATCAAAAACTCTTTATTCTATGCAAATACGCAATATTCATGCATTTCAAGCCGCTAAACAAGCACCGAACAACTGCAAAGTCGCTTTTTAACGAAATCGAACGATTGAGTTTCGCACTGGCTGTAGGCGTTCCAGCTCGTTTTATACGATCAAAAACTCTTTATTCTATGCAAATACGCAAGATTCATGCATTTTGAGCCGCCAAAGAAGCACCGAACGACTGCAAAGTCGCTTTTTAACGTGATCGAACGATTGAGTTTCGCACTCGCTGTAGGCGTTTCAGCTCCTTTTATACGATCAAAAACTCTTTATTCTATGCAAATACGCAAGATCCATGCATTTCGAGCCGCCAAAAAAGCACCGAACGACTGCAAAGTCGCTTTTTAACGAAATCGAACGATTGAGTTTCGCACTCGCTGTAGGCGTTTCAGCTCCTTTTATACGATCAAAAACTCTTTATTCTATGCAAATACGCAAGATTCATGCATTTCGAGCGGCCAAACAAGCACCGAACGACTGCAAAGTCGCTTTTTAACGTAATCGAACGATTGAGTTTCGCACTCGTTGAAGGCGTTTCAGCTCGTATTAAAAGATCACAAACTCGTTATTCTTTGCAAATACGCGAGATTCATGCATTTCCAGCCGCTAAACAAGCACCGAACGACTGCAAAGTCGCTTTATATCGAAATCGAACAATTGAGTTTTGCGCTCGCTGTAGGCGTTCCAGCTCGTTTTATACGATCAAAAACTCATCATTTTATGCAAATACTCGAGATCCATGCATTTCGAGCCGCCAAAAAAGCACCGAACGACTGCAAAGTCGCTTTTTAACGTAATCGAACGATTGAGTTTCGCACTCGCTGTAGGCGTTTCAGCTCGTATTAAAAGATCAGAAACTCGTTATTCTTCGCAAATACGCGAGATTCATGCATTTCGAGCCGCCAAACAAGCATTAAACGACTGCAAAGTCGCTTTTTAACGAAATCGAACGATTGAGTTTCGCACTCGCTGTAGGCGTTCCAGCTCGTATTGTAAGATCACAAACTCGTCATTCTTTGCAAATACGCAATATTCATGCATTTCAAGCCGCTAAACAAGCACCGAACAACTGCAAAGTCGCTTTTTAACGAAATCGAACGATTGAGTTTCGCACTCGCTGTATGCGTTCCAGCTCGTATTAAAAGATCACAAACTCGTTATTTCTTGCAAATACGCGAGATTCATGCATTTCCAGCCGCTGAACAAGAACCAAACGACTGCAAAGTCGCTTTTTAACGAAATCGAACGATTGAGTTTCGCGCTCGCTGTAGGCGTTCCAGCTCGTTTTATACGATCAAAAACTCATCATTTTATGCAAATACGCAAGATTCATGCATTTCGAGCCGCCAAACAAGCATTAAACGACTGCAAAGTCGCTTTTTAACGAAATCGAACGATTGAGTTTCGCACTCGCTGTAGGCGTTCCAGCTCGTATTAAAAGACCACAAACTCGTTATTCTTTGCAAATACGCGAGATTCATGCATTTCCAGCCGCTGAACAAGAACCAAACGATTGCAAAGTCGCTTTTTAACGAAATCGAACGATTGAGTTTCGCGCTCGCTGTAGGCGTTCCAGCTCGTTTTATACGATCAAAAACTCTTTATTCTATGCAAATACGCAAGATTCATGCATTTTGAGCCGCCAAACAAGCACCGAACGACTGCAAAGTCGTTTTTTAACGAAATCGAACGATTGAGTTTCGCACTCGCTGTAGGCAATCCAGCTCGTATTAAAAGACCACAAACTCGTTATTCTTTGCAAATACGCGAGATTCATGCATTTCCAGCCGCTGAACAAGAACCAAACGATTGCAAAGTCGCTTTTTAACGTGATCGAACGATTGAGTTTCGCACTCGCTGTAGGCGTTTCAGCTCCTTTTATACGATCAAAAACTCTTTATTCTATGCAAATACGCAAGATTCATGCATTTCGAGCGGCCAAACAAGCACCGAACGACTGCAAAGTCGCTTTTTAACGTAATCGAACGATTGAGTTTCGCACTCGTTGTAGGCGTTTCAGCTCGTATTAAAAGATCACAAACTCGTTATTCTTTGCAAATACGCGAGATTCATGCATTTCCAGCCGCTAAACAAGCACCGAACGACTGCAAAGTCGCTTTATATCGAAATCGAACAATTGAGTTTTGCGCTCGCTGTAGGCGTTCCAGCTCGTTTTATACGATCAAAAACTCATCATTTTATGCAAATACTCGAGATCCATGCATTTCGAGCCGCCAAAAAAGCACCGAACGACTGCAAAGTCGCTTTTTAACGTAATCGAACGATTGAGTTTCGCACTCGCTGTAGGCGTTTCAGCTCGTATTAAAAGATCAGAAACTCGTTATTCTTCGCAAATACGCGAGATTCATGCATTTCGAGCCGCCAAACAAGCATTAAACGACTGCAAAGTCGCTTTTTAACGAAATCGAACGATTGAGTTTCGCACTCGCTGTAGGCGTTCCAGCTCGTATTATAAGATCACAAACTCGTTATTCTTTGCAAATACGCAATATTCATGCATTTCAAGCCAAACAAGCACCGAACAACTGCAAAGTCGCTTTTTAACGAAATCGAACGATTGAGTTTCGCACTCGCTGTAGGCGTTCCAGCTCGTATTAAAAGACCACAAACTCGTTATTTCTTGCAAATACGCGAGATTCATGCATTTCCAGCCGCTGAACAAGAACCAAACGACTGCAAAGTCGCTTTTTAACGAAATCGAACGATTGAGTTTCGCGCTCGCTGTAGGCGTTCCAGCTCGTTTTATACGATCAAAAACTCTTTATTCTATGCAAATACGCGAGATTCATGCATTTTGAGCCGCCAAACAAGCACCGAACGACTGCAAAGTCGTTTTTTAACGAAATCGAACGATTGAGTTTCGCACTCGCTGTAGGCAATCCAGCTCGTATTAAAAGACCACAAACTCGTTATTCTTTGCAAATACGCGAGATTCATGCATTTCCAGCCGCTGAACAAGAACCAAACGATTGCAAAGTCGCTTTTTAACGTGATCGAACGATTGAGTTTCGCACTGGCTGTAGGCGTTTCAGCTCCTTTTATACGATCAAAAACTCTTTATTCTATGCAAATACGCAAGATTCATGCATTTCGAGCGGCCAAACAAGCACCGAACGACTGCAAAGTCGCTTTTTAACGTGATCGAACGATTGAGTTTCGCACTCGTTGTAGGCGTTTCAGCTCGTATTAAAAGATCACAAACTCGTTATTCTTTGCAAATACGCGAGATTCATGCATTTCCAGCCGCTAAACAAGCACCGAACGACTGCAAAGTCGCTTTATATCGAAATCGAACAATTGAGTTTTGCGCTCGCTGTAGGCGTACGAGCTCGTTTTATACGATCAAAAACTCATCATTTTATGCAAATACTCGAGATCCATGCATTTCGAGCCGCCAAAAAAGCACCGAACGACTGCAAAGTCGCTTTTTAACGTAATCGAACGATTGAGTTTCGCACTCGCTGTAGGCGTTCCAGCTCGTATTAAAAGATCACAAACTCGTTATTTCTTGCAAATACGCGAGATTCATGCATTTCCAGCCGCTGAACAAGAACCAAACGACTGCAAAGTCGCTTTTTAACGAAATCGAACGATTGAGTTTCGCGCTCGCTGTAGGCGTTCCAGCTCGTTTTATACGATCAAAAACTCTTTATCCTATGCAAATACGCAAGATTCATGCATTTCGAGCCGCCAAACAAGCACCGAACAACTGCAAAGTCGCTTTTTAACGTGATCGAACGATTGAGTTTCGCACTCGCTGTAGGCGTTCCAGCTCGTATTATAAGATCACAAACTCGTTATTCTTTGCAAATACGCAATATTCATCCATTTCAAGCCGATAAACAAGCACCGAACGACTGCAAAGTCGCTTTATATCGAAATCGAACAATTGAGTTTTGCGCTCGCTGTAGGCGTTCCAGCTCGTTTTATACGATCAAAAACTCATCATTTTATGCAAATACGCAAGATTCATGCATTTCGAGCCGCTAACCAAGCACCAAACGACTGCAAAGTCGCTTTTTAACGTGATCGAACGATTGAGGTTCGCACTCGCTGTAGGCATTCCAGCTCGTATTATAAGATCACAAACTCGTTATTCTTTGCGAATACGCTAGATTCATGCATTTCGAGCCGCTAAACAAGCACCAAACGACTGCAAAGTCGCTTCTTAACGAAATCGAACGATCGAGTTTCGCGCTCGCTGTAGGCGTTCCAGCTCCTTTTATACGATCAAAAACTCTTTATTCTATGCAAATACTCGAGATCCATGCATTTCGAGCCGCCAAAAAAGCACCGAACGACTGCAAAGTCGCTTTTTAACGAAATCGAACGATTGAGTTTCGCACTGGCTGTAGGCGTTCCAGCTCGTTTTATACGATCAAAAACTCTTTATTCTATGCAAATACGCAAGATTCATGCATTTTGAGCCGCCAAAGAAGCACCGAACGACTGCAAAGTCGCTTTTTAACGTGATCGAACGATTGAGTTTCGCACTCGCTGTAGGCGTTTCAGCTCCTTTTATACGATCAAAAACTCTTTATTCTATGCAAATACGCAAGATCCATGCATTTCGAGCCGCCAAAAAAGCACCGAACGACTGCAAAGTCGCTTTTTAACGAAATCGAACGATTGAGTTTCGCACTCGCTGTAGGCGTTCCAGCTCGTTTTATACGATCAAAAACTCTTTATTCTATGCAAATACGCAAGATTCATGCATTTTGAGCCGCCAAAGAAGCACCGAACGACTGCAAAGTCGCTTTTTAACGTGATCGAACGATTGAGTTTCGCACTCGCTGTAGGCGTTTCAGCTCCTTTTATACGATCAAAAACTCTTTATTCTATGCAAATACGCAAGATTCATGCATTTCGAGCGGCCAAACAAGCACCGAACGACTGCAAAGTCGCTTTTTAACGTAATCGAACGATTGAGTTTCGCACTCGTTGAAGGCGTTTCAGCTCGTATTAAAAGATCACAAACTCGTTATTCTTTGCAAATACGCGAGATTCATGCATTTCCAGCCGCTAAACAAGCACCGAACGACTGCAAAGTCGCTTTATATCGAAATCGAACAATTGAGTTTTGCGCTCGCTGTAGGCGTTCCAGCTCGTTTTATACGATCAAAAACTCATCATTTTATGCAAATACTCGAGATCCATGCATTTCGAGCCGCCAAAAAAGCACCGAACGACTGCAAAGTCGCTTTTTAACGTAATCGAACGATTGAGTTTCGCACTCGCTGTAGGCGTTTCAGCTCGTATTAAAAGATCAGAAACTCGTTATTCTTCGCAAATACGCGAGATTCATGCATTTCGAGCCGCCAAACAAGCATTAAACGACTGCAAAGTCGCTTTTTAACGAAATCGAACGATTGAGTTTCGCACTCGCTGTAGGCGTTCCAGCTCGTATTATAAGATCACAAACTCGTCATTCTTTGCAAATACGCAAAATTCATGCATTTCGAGCCGCTAAACAAGCACTAAACGACTAAAAAGTAACTTTTTAACGAAATCGCACAATTTAGTTTTGCGCTCGCTGTAGGCGTTCCAGCTTCTTTTATACGATCAAAAACTCGTTATTCTTTGCGAATACGCAAGATTCATGCATTTCGAGCCGCTAAACAAGCACCAAACGACTGCAAAGTCGCTTCTTAACGAAATCGAACGATCGAGTTTCGCGCTCGCTGTAGGCGTTCCAGCTCCTTTTATACGATCAAAAACTCTTTATTCTATGCAAATACTCGAGATCCATGCATTTCGAGCCGCCAAAAAAGCACCGAACGACTGCAAAGTCGCTTTTTAACGAAATCGAACGATTGAGTTTCGCACTCGCTGTAGGCGTTCCAGCTCGTTTTATACGATCAAAAACTCTTTATTCTATGCAAATAAGCAAGATTCATGCATTTTGAGCCGCCAAAGAAGCACCGAACGACTGCAAAGTCGCTTTTTAACGTGATCGAACGATTGAGTTTCGCACTCGCTGTAGGCGTTTCAGCTCCTTTTATACGATCAAAAACTCTTTATTCTATGCAAATACGCAATATTCATGCATTTCAAGCCGCTAAACAAGCACCGAACAACTGCAAAGTCGCTTTTTAACGAAATCGAACGATTGAGTTTCGCACTGGCTGTAGGCGTTCCAGCTCGTTTTATACGATCAAAAACTCTTTATTCTATGCAAATACGCAAGATTCATGCATTTTGAGCCGCCAAAGAAGCACCGAACGACTGCAAAGTCGCTTTTTAACGTGATCGAACGATTGAGTTTCGCACTCGCTGTAGGCGTTTCAGCTCCTTTTATACGATCAAAAACTCTTTATTCTATGCAAATACGCAAGATCCATGCATTTCGAGCCGCCAAAAAAGCACCGAACGACTGCAAAGTCGCTTTTTAACGAAATCGAACGATTGAGTTTCGCACTCGCTGTAGGCGTTTCAGCTCCTTTTATACGATCAAAAACTCTTTATTCTATGCAAATACGCAAGATTCATGCATTTCGAGCGGCCAAACAAGCACCGAACGACTGCAAAGTCGCTTTTTAACGTAATCGAACGATTGAGTTTCGCACTCGTTGAAGGCGTTTCAGCTCGTATTAAAAGATCACAAACTCGTTATTCTTTGCAAATACGCGAGATTCATGCATTTCCAGCCGCTAAACAAGCACCGAACGACTGCAAAGTCGCTTTATATCGAAATCGAACAATTGAGTTTTGCGCTCGCTGTAGGCGTTCCAGCTCGTTTTATACGATCAAAAACTCATCATTTTATGCAAATACTCGAGATCCATGCATTTCGAGCCGCCAAAAAAGCACCGAACGACTGCAAAGTCGCTTTTTAACGTAATCGAACGATTGAGTTTCGCACTCGCTGTAGGCGTTTCAGCTCGTATTAAAAGATCAGAAACTCGTTATTCTTCGCAAATACGCGAGATTCATGCATTTCGAGCCGCCAAACAAGCATTAAACGACTGCAAAGTCGCTTTTTAACGAAATCGAACGATTGAGTTTCGCACTCGCTGTAGGCGTTCCAGCTCGTATTGTAAGATCACAAACTCGTCATTCTTTGCAAATACGCAATATTCATGCATTTCAAGCCGCTAAACAAGCACCGAACAACTGCAAAGTCGCTTTTTAACGAAATCGAACGATTGAGTTTCGCACTCGCTGTATGCGTTCCAGCTCGTATTAAAAGATCACAAACTCGTTATTTCTTGCAAATACGCGAGATTCATGCATTTCCAGCCGCTGAACAAGAACCAAACGACTGCAAAGTCGCTTTTTAACGAAATCGAACGATTGAGTTTCGCGCTCGCTGTAGGCGTTCCAGCTCGTTTTATACGATCAAAAACTCATCATTTTATGCAAATACGCAAGATTCATGCATTTCGAGCCGCCAAACAAGCATTAAACGACTGCAAAGTCGCTTTTTAACGAAATCGAACGATTGAGTTTCGCACTCGCTGTAGGCGTTCCAGCTCGTATTAAAAGACCACAAACTCGTTATTCTTTGCAAATACGCGAGATTCATGCATTTCCAGCCGCTGAACAAGAACCAAACGATTGCAAAGTCGCTTTTTAACGAAATCGAACGATTGAGTTTCGCGCTCGCTGTAGGCGTTCCAGCTCGTTTTATACGATCAAAAACTCTTTATTCTATGCAAATACGCAAGATTCATGCATTTTGAGCCGCCAAACAAGCACCGAACGACTGCAAAGTCGTTTTTTAACGAAATCGAACGATTGAGTTTCGCACTCGCTGTAGGCAATCCAGCTCGTATTAAAAGACCACAAACTCGTTATTCTTTGCAAATACGCGAGATTCATGCATTTCCAGCCGCTGAACAAGAACCAAACGATTGCAAAGTCGCTTTTTAACGTGATCGAACGATTGAGTTTCGCACTCGCTGTAGGCGTTTCAGCTCCTTTTATACGATCAAAAACTCTTTATTCTATGCAAATACGCAAGATTCATGCATTTCGAGCGGCCAAACAAGCACCGAACGACTGCAAAGTCGCTTTTTAACGTAATCGAACGATTGAGTTTCGCACTCGTTGTAGGCGTTTCAGCTCGTATTAAAAGATCACAAACTCGTTATTCTTTGCAAATACGCGAGATTCATGCATTTCCAGCCGCTAAACAAGCACCGAACGACTGCAAAGTCGCTTTATATCGAAATCGAACAATTGAGTTTTGCGCTCGCTGTAGGCGTTCCAGCTCGTTTTATACGATCAAAAACTCATCATTTTATGCAAATACTCGAGATCCATGCATTTCGAGCCGCCAAAAAAGCACCGAACGACTGCAAAGTCGCTTTTTAACGTAATCGAACGATTGAGTTTCGCACTCGCTGTAGGCGTTTCAGCTCGTATTAAAAGATCAGAAACTCGTTATTCTTCGCAAATACGCGAGATTCATGCATTTCGAGCCGCCAAACAAGCATTAAACGACTGCAAAGTCGCTTTTTAACGAAATCGAACGATTGAGTTTCGCACTCGCTGTAGGCGTTCCAGCTCGTATTATAAGATCACAAACTCGTTATTCTTTGCAAATACGCAATATTCATGCATTTCAAGCCAAACAAGCACCGAACAACTGCAAAGTCGCTTTTTAACGAAATCGAACGATTGAGTTTCGCACTCGCTGTAGGCGTTCCAGCTCGTATTAAAAGACCACAAACTCGTTATTTCTTGCAAATACGCGAGATTCATGCATTTCCAGCCGCTGAACAAGAACCAAACGACTGCAAAGTCGCTTTTTAACGAAATCGAACGATTGAGTTTCGCGCTCGCTGTAGGCGTTCCAGCTCGTTTTATACGATCAAAAACTCTTTATTCTATGCAAATACGCGAGATTCATGCATTTTGAGCCGCCAAACAAGCACCGAACGACTGCAAAGTCGTTTTTTAACGAAATCGAACGATTGAGTTTCGCACTCGCTGTAGGCAATCCAGCTCGTATTAAAAGACCACAAACTCGTTATTCTTTGCAAATACGCGAGATTCATGCATTTCCAGCCGCTGAACAAGAACCAAACGATTGCAAAGTCGCTTTTTAACGTGATCGAACGATTGAGTTTCGCACTGGCTGTAGGCGTTTCAGCTCCTTTTATACGATCAAAAACTCTTTATTCTATGCAAATACGCAAGATTCATGCATTTCGAGCGGCCAAACAAGCACCGAACGACTGCAAAGTCGCTTTTTAACGTGATCGAACGATTGAGTTTCGCACTCGTTGTAGGCGTTTCAGCTCGTATTAAAAGATCACAAACTCGTTATTCTTTGCAAATACGCGAGATTCATGCATTTCCAGCCGCTAAACAAGCACCGAACGACTGCAAAGTCGCTTTATATCGAAATCGAACAATTGAGTTTTGCGCTCGCTGTAGGCGTACGAGCTCGTTTTATACGATCAAAAACTCATCATTTTATGCAAATACTCGAGATCCATGCATTTCGAGCCGCCAAAAAAGCACCGAACGACTGCAAAGTCGCTTTTTAACGTAATCGAACGATTGAGTTTCGCACTCGCTGTAGGCGTTCCAGCTCGTATTAAAAGATCACAAACTCGTTATTTCTTGCAAATACGCGAGATTCATGCATTTCCAGCCGCTGAACAAGAACCAAACGACTGCAAAGTCGCTTTTTAACGAAATCGAACGATTGAGTTTCGCGCTCGCTGTAGGCGTTCCAGCTCGTTTTATACGATCAAAAACTCTTTATCCTATGCAAATACGCAAGATTCATGCATTTCGAGCCGCCAAACAAGCACCGAACAACTGCAAAGTCGCTTTTTAACGTGATCGAACGATTGAGTTTCGCACTCGCTGTAGGCAATCCAGCTCGTATTAAAAGACCACAAACTCGTTATTCTTTGCAAATACGCGAGATTCATGCATTTCCAGCCGCTGAACAAGAACCAAACGATTGCAAAGTCGCTTTTTAACGAAATCGAACGATTGAGTTTCGCGCTCGCTGTAGGCGTTCCAGCTCGTTTTATACGATCAAAAACTCTTTATCCTATGCAAATACGCAAGATTCATGCATTTCGAGCCGCCAAACAAGCACCGAACAACTGCAAAGTCGCTTTTTAACGTGATCGAACGATTGAGTTTCGCACTCGCTGTAGCCGTTCCAGCTCGTATTATAAGATCACAAACTCATTATTCTTTGCAAATACGCAATATTCATGCATTTCAAGCCGCTGAACAAGAACCAAACGATTGCAAAGTCGCTTTTTAACGAAATCGAACGATTGAGTTTCCCACTCGCTGTAGGCGTTCCAGCTCGTATTATAAGATCACAAACTCGTTATTCTTTGCAAATACGCAATATTCATCCATTTCAAGCCGATAAACAAGCACCGAACGACTGCAAAGTCGCTTTATATCGAAATCGAACAATTGAGTTTTGCGCTCGCTGTAGGCGTTCCAGCTCGTTTTATACGATCAAAAACTCATCATTTTATGCAAATACGCAAGATTCATGCATTTCGAGCCGCTAACCAAGCACCAAACGACTGCAAAGTCGCTTTTTAACGTGATCGAACGATTGAGGTTCGCACTCGCTGTAGGCATTCCAGCTCGTATTATAAGATCACAAACTCGTTATTCTTTGCGAATACGGTAGATTCATGCATTTCGAGCCGCTAAACAAGCACCAAACGACTGCAAAGTCGCTTCTTAACGAAATCGAACGATCGAGTTTCGCGCTCGCTGTAGGCGTTCCAGCTCCTTTTATACGATCAAAAACTCTTTATTCTATGCAAATACTCGAGATCCATGCATTTCGAGCCGCCAAAAAAGCACCGAACGACTGCAAAGTCGCTTTTTAACGAAATCGAACGATTGAGTTTCGCACTGGCTGTAGGCCAGCTCCAGCTCGTTTTATACGATCAAAAACTCTTTATTCTATGCAAATACGCAAGATTCATGCATTTTGAGCCGCCAAAGAAGCACCGAACGACTGCAAAGTCGCTTTTTAACGTGATCGAACGATTGAGTTTCGCACTCGCTGTAGGCGTTTCAGCTCCTTTTATACGATCAAAAACTCTTTATTCTATGCAAATACGCAAGATCCATGCATTTCGAGCCGCCAAAAAAGCACCGAACGACTGCAAAGTCGCTTTTTAACGAAATCGAACGATTGAGTTTCGCACTCGCTGTAGGCGTTCCAGCTCGTTTTATACGATCAAAAACTCTTTATTCTATGCAAATACGCAAGATTCATGCATTTTGAGCCGCCAAAGAAGCACCGAACGACTGCAAAGTCGCTTTTTAACGTGATCGAACGATTGAGTTTCGCACTCGCTGTAGGCGTTTCAGCTCCTTTTATACGATCAAAAACTCTTTATTCTATGCAAATACGCAAGATTCATGCATTTCGAGCGGCCAAACAAGCACCGAACGACTGCAAAGTCGCTTTTTAACGTAATCGAACGATTGAGTTTCGCACTCGTTGAAGGCGTTTCAGCTCGTATTAAAAGATCACAAACTCGTTATTCTTTGCAAATACGCGAGATTCATGCATTTCCAGCCGCTAAACAAGCACCGAACGACTGCAAAGTCGCTTTATATCGAAATCGAACAATTGAGTTTTGCGCTCGCTGTAGGCGTTCCAGCTCGTTTTATACGATCAAAAACTCATCATTTTATGCAAATACTCGAGATCCATGCATTTCGAGCCGCCAAAAAAGCACCGAACGACTGCAAAGTCGCTTTTTAACGTAATCGAACGATTGAGTTTCGCACTCGCTGTAGGCGTTTCAGCTCGTATTAAAAGATCAGAAACTCGTTATTCTTCGCAAATACGCGAGATTCATGCATTTCGAGCCGCCAAACAAGCATTAAACGACTGCAAAGTCGCTTTTTAACGAAATCGAACGATTGAGTTTCGCACTCGCTGTAGGCGTTCCAGCTCGTATGATAAGATCACAAACTCGTCATTCTTTGCAAATACGCAAAATTCATGCATTTCGAGCCGCTAAACAAGCACTAAACGACTAAAAAGTAACTTTTTAACGAAATCGCACAATTTAGTTTTGCGCTCGCTGTAGGCGTTCCAGCTTCTTTTATACGATCAAAAACTCGTTATTCTTTGCGAATACGCAAGATTCATGCATTTCGAGCCGCTAAACAAGCACCAAACGACTGCAAAGTCGCTTCTTAACGAAATCGAACGATTGAGTTTCGCACTCGCTGTAGGCGTTCCAGCTCGTTTTATACGATCAAAAACTCTTTATTCTATGCAAATAAGCAAGATTCATGCATTTTGAGCCGCCAAAGAAGCACCGAACGACTGCAAAGTCGCTTTTTAACGTGATCGAACGATTGAGTTTCGCACTCGCTGTAGGCGTTTCAGCTCCTTTTATACGATCAAAAACTCTTTATTCTATGCAAATACGCAATATTCATGCATTTCAAGCCGCTAAACAAGCACCGAACAACTGCAAAGTCGCTTTTTAACGAAATCGAACGATTGAGTTTCGCACTGGCTGTAGGCGTTCCAGCTCGTTTTATACGATCAAAAACTCTTTATTCTATGCAAATACGCAAGATTCATGCATTTTGAGCCGCCAAAGAAGCACCGAACGACTGCAAAGTCGCTTTTTAACGTGATCGAACGATTGAGTTTCGCACTCGCTGTAGGCGTTTCAGCTCCTTTTATACGATCAAAAACTCTTTATTCTATGCAAATACGCAAGATCCATGCATTTCGAGTCGCCAAAAAAGCACCGAACGACTGCAAAGTCGCTTTTTAACGAAATCGAACGATTGAGTTTCGCACTCGCTGTAGGCGTTCCAGCTCGTTTTATACGATCAAAAACTCTTTATTCTATGCAAATACGCAAGATTCATGCATTTTGAGCCGCCAAAGAAGCACCGAACGACTGCAAAGTCGCTTTTTAACGTGATCGAACGATTGAGTTTCGCACTCGCTGTAGGCGTTTCAGCTCCTTTTATACGATCAAAAACTCTTTATTCTATGCAAATACGCAAGATTCATGCATTTCGAGCGGCCAAACAAGCACCGAACGACTGCAAAGTCGCTTTTTAACGTAATCGAACGATTGAGTTTCGCACTCGTTGAAGGCGTTTCAGCTCGTATTAAAAGATCACAAACTCGTTATTCTTTGCAAATACGCGAGATTCATGCATTTCCAGCCGCTAAACAAGCACCGAACGACTGCAAAGTCGCTTTATATCGAAATCGAACAATTGAGTATTGCGCTCGCTGTAGGCGTTCCAGCTCGTTTTATACGATCAAAAACTCATCATTTTATGCAAATACTCGAGATCCATGCATTTCGAGCCGCCAAAAAAGCACCGAACGACTGCAAAGTCGCTTTTTAACGTAATCGAACGATTGAGTTTCGCACTCGCTGTAGGCGTTTCAGCTCGTATTAAAAGATCAGAAACTCGTTATTCTTCGCAAATACGCGAGATTCATGCATTTCGAGCCGCCAAACAAGCATTAAACGACTGCAAAGTCGCTTTTTAACGAAATCGAACGATTGAGTTTCGCACTCGCTGTAGGCGTTCCAGCTCGTATTATAAGATCACAAACTCGTCATTCTTTGCAAATACGCAATATTCATGCATTTCAAGCCGCTAAACAAGCACCGAACAACTGCAAAGTCGCTTTTTAACGAAATCGAACGATTGAGTTTCGCACTCGCTGTATGCGTTCCAGCTCGTATTAAAAGATCACAAACTCGTTATTTCTTGCAAATACGCGAGATTCATGCATTTCCAGCCGCTGAACAAGAACCAAACGACTGCAAAGTCGCTTTTTAACGAAATCGAACGATTGAGTTTCGCGCTCGCTGTAGGCGTTCCAGCTCGTTTTATACGATCAAAAACTCATCATTTTATGCAAATACGCAAGATTCATGCATTTCGAGCCGCCAAACAAGCATTAAACGACTGCAAAGTCGCTTTTTAACGAAATCGAACGATTGAGTTTCGCACTCGCTGTAGGCGTTCCAGCTCGTATTAAAAGACCACAAACTCGTTATTCTTTGCAAATACGCGAGATTCATGCATTTCCAGCCGCTGAACAAGAACCAAACGATTGCAAAGTCGCTTTTTAACGAAATCGAACGATTGAGTTTCGCGCTCGCTGTAGGCGTTCCAGCTCGTTTTATACGATCAAAAACTCTTTATTCTATGCAAATACGCAAGATTCATGCATTTTGAGCCGCCAAACAAGCACCGAACGACTGCAAAGTCGTTTTTTAACGAAATCGAACGATTGAGTTTCGCACTCGCTGTAGGCAATCCAGCTCGTATTAAAAGACCACAAACTCGTTATTCTTTGCAAATACGCGAGATTCATGCATTTCCAGCCGCTGAACAAGCACCAAACGATTGCAAAGTCGCTTTTTAACGTGATCGAACGATTGAGTTTCGCACTCGCTGTAGGCGTTTCAGCTCCTTTTATACGATCAAAAACTCTTTATTCTATGCAAATACGCAAGATTCATGCATTTCGAGCGGCCAAACAAGCACCGAACGACTGCAAAGTCGCTTTTCAACGTAATCGAACGATTGAGTTTCGCACTCGTTGTAGGCGTTTCAGCTCGTATTAAAAGATCACAAACTCGTTATTCTTTGCAAATACGCGAGATTCATGCATTTCCAGCCGCTAAACAAGCACCGAACGACTGCAAAGTCGCTTTATATCGAAATCGAACAATTGAGTTTTGCGCTCGCTGTAGGCGTTCCAGCTCGTTTTATACGATCAAAAACTCATCATTTTATGCAAATACTCGAGATCCATGCATTTCGAGCCGCCAAAAAAGCACCGAACGACTGCAAAGTCGCTTTTTAACGTAATCGAACGATTGAGTTTCGCACTCGCTGTAGGCGTTTCAGCTCGTATTAAAAGATCAGAAACTCGTTATTCTTCGCAAATACGCGAGATTCATGCATTTCGAGCCGCCAAACAAGCATTAAACGACTGCAAAGTCGCTTTTTAACGAAATCGAACGATTGAGTTTCGCACTCGCTGTAGGCGTTCCAGCTCGTATTATAAGATCACAAACTCGTTATTCTTTGCAAATACGCAATATTCATGCATTTCAAGCCAAACAAGCACCGAACAACTGCAAAGTCGCTTTTTAACGAAATCGAACGATTGAGTTTCGCACTCGCTGTAGGCGTTCCAGCTCGTATTAAAAGACCACAAACTCGTTATTTCTTGCAAATACGCGAGATTCATGCATTTCCAGCCGCTGAACAAGAACCAAACGACTGCAAAGTCGCTTTTTAACGAAATCGAACGATTGAGTTTCGCGCTCGCTGTAGGCGTTCCAGCTCGTTTTATACGATCAAAAACTCTTTATTCTATGCAAATACGCGAGATTCATGCATTTTGAGCCGCCAAACAAGCACCGAACGACTGCAAAGTCGTTTTTTAACGAAATCGAACGATTGAGTTTCGCACTCGCTGTAGGCAATCCAGCTCGTATTAAAAGACCACAAACTCGTTATTCTTTGCAAATACGCGAGATTCATGCATTTCCAGCCGCTGAACAAGAACCAAACGATTGCAAAGTCGCTTTTTAACGTGTTCGAACGATTGAGTTTCGCACTGGCTGTAGGCGTTTCAGCTCCTTTTATACGATCAAAAACTCTTTATTCTATGCAAATACGCAAGATTCATGCATTTCGAGCGGCCAAACAAGCACCGAACGACTGCAAAGTCGCTTTTTAACGTGATCGAACGATTGAGTTTCGCACTCGTTGTAGGCGTTTCAGCTCGTATTAAAAGATCACAAACTCGTTATTCTTTGCAAATACGCGAGATTCATGCATTTCCAGCCGCTAAACAAGCACCGAACGACTGCAAAGTCGCTTTATATCGAAATCGAACAATTGAGTTTTGCGCTCGCTGTAGGCGTACGAGCTCGTTTTATACGATCAAAAACTCATCATTTTATGCAAATACTCGAGATCCATGCATTTCGAGCCGCCAAAAAAGCACCGAACGACTGCAAAGTCGCTTTTTAACGTAATCGAACGATTGAGTTTCGCACTCGCTGTAGGCGTTTCAGCTCGTATTAAAAGATCAGAAACTCGTTATTCTTCGCAAATACGCGAGATTCATGCATTTCGAGCCGCCAAACAAGCATTAAACGACTGCAAAGTCGCTTTTTAACGAAATCGAACGATTGAGTTTCGCACTCGCTGTAGGCGTTCCAGCTCGTATTATAAGATCACAAACTCGTTATTCTTTGCAAATACGCAATATTCATGCATTTCAAGCCGCTAAACAAGCACCGAACAACTGCAAAGTCGCTTTTTAACGAAATCGAACGATTGAGTTTCGCACTCGCTGTATGCGTTCCAGCTCGTATTAAAAGATCACAAACTCGTTATTTCTTGCAAATACGCGAGATTCATGCATTTCCAGCCGCTGAACAAGAACCAAACGACTGCAAAGTCGCTTTTTAACGAAATCGAACGATTGAGTTTCGCGCTCGCTGTAGGCGTTCCAGCTCGTTTTATACGATCAAAAACTCATCATTTTATGCAAATACGCAAGATTCATGCATTTCGAGCCGCCAAACAAGCATTAAACGACTGCAAAGTCGCTTTTTAACGAAATCGAACGATTGAGTTTCGCACTCGCTGTAGGCGTTCCAGCTCGTATTAAAAGACCACAAACTCGTTATTCTTTGCAAATACGCGAGATTCATGCATTTCCAGCCGCTGAACAAGAACCAAACGATTGCAAAGTCGCTTTTTAACGAAATCGAACGATTGAGTTTCGCGCTCGCTGTAGGCGTTCCAGCTCGTTTTATACGATCAAAAACTCTTTATTCTATGCAAATACGCAAGATTCATGCATTTTGAGCCGCCAAACAAGCACCGAACGACTGCAAAGTCGTTTTTTAACGAAATCGAACGATTGAGTTTCGCACTCGCTGTAGGCAATCCAGCTCGTATTAAAAGACCACAAACTCGTTATTCTTTGCAAATACGCGAGATTCATGCATTTCCAGCCGCTGAACAAGAACCAAACGATTGCAAAGTCGCTTTTTAACGAAATCGAACGATTGAGTTTCGCGCTCGCTGTAGGCGTTCCAGCTCGTTTTATACGATCAAAAACTCTTTATCCTATGCAAATACGCAAGATTCATGCATTTCGAGCCGCCAAACAAGCACCGAACAACTGCAAAGTCGCTTTTTAACGTGATCGAACGATTGAGTTTCGCACTCGCTGTAGCCGTTCCAGCTCGTATTATACGATCACAAACTCATTATTCTTTGCAAATACGCAATATTCATGCATTTCAAGCCGCTGAACAAGAACCAAACGATTGCAAAGTCGCTTTTTAACGAAATCGAACGATTGAGTTTCGCACTCGCTGTAGGCGTTCCAGCTCGTTTTATACGATCAAAAACTCTTTATTCTATGCAAATACGCAAGATTCATGCATTTTGAGCCGCCAAAGAAGCACCGAACGACTGCAAAGTCGCTTTTTAACGTGATCGAACGATTGAGTTTCGCACTCGCTGTAGGCGTTTCAGCTCCTTTTATACGATCAAAAACTCTTTATTCTATGCAAATACGCAAGATCCATGCATTTCGAGCCGCCAAAAAAGCACCGAACGACTGCAAAGTCGCTTTTTAACGAAATCGAACGATTGAGTTTCGCACTCGCTGTAGGCGTTCCAGCTCGTTTTATACGATCAAAAACTCTTTATTCTATGCAAATACGCAAGATTCATGCATTTTGAGCCGCCAAAGAAGCACCGAACGACTGCAAAGTCGCTTTTTAACGTGATCGAACGATTGAGTTTCGCACTCGCTGTAGGCGTTTCAGCTCCTTTTATACAATCAAAAACTCTTTATTCTATGCAAATACGCAAGATTCATGCATTTCGAGCGGCCAAACAAGCACCGAACGACTGCAAAGTCGCTTTTTAACGTAATCGAACGATTGAGTTTTGCGCTCGCTGTAGGCGTTCCAGCTCGTTTTATACGATCAAAAACTCGTTATTTTATGCAAATACGCAATATTCATGCATTTCGACCCGCTAAACAAGCACTAAATGACTGCAAAGTCGCTTTACAACGAAATCGAACGATTGAGTTTCGCACTCGCCGTAGGCGTTCCAGCTCGTATTATAAGATCACAAACTCGTTATTTTATGCAAATACGCAAAATTCATGCATTTCGAGCCGCTAAACAAGCACTAAACGACTAAAAAGTAACTTTTTAACGAAATCGCACAATTTAGTTTTGCGCTCGCTGTAGGCGTTCCAGCTTCTTTTATACGATCAAAAACTCTTTATCCTATGCGAATACGCAAGATTCATGCATTTCGAGCTGCTAAACAAGCACCAAACGACTGCAAAGTCGCTTTTTAACGAAATCGAACGATTGAGGTTCGCACTCGCTGTAGGCATTCCAGCTCGTATTATAAGATCACAAACTCGTTATTCTTTGCGAATACGCAAGATTCATGCATTTCGAGCCGCTAAACAAGCACCAAACGACTGCAAAGTCGCTTCTTAACGAAATCGAACGATCGAGTTTCGCGCTCGCTGTAGGCGTTCCAGCTCCTTTTATACGATCAAAAACTCTTTATTCTATGCAAATACGCAAGATTCATGCATTTTGAGCCGCCAAAGAAGCACCGAACGACTGCAAAGTCGCTTTTTAACGTAATCGAACGATTGAGTTTCGCACTCGCTGTAGGCGTTTCAGCTCGTATTAAAAGATCACAAACTCGTTATTCTTTGCAAATACGCGAGATTCATGCATTTCCAGCCGCTAAACAAGCACCGAACGACTGCAAAGTCGCTTTTTAACGAAATCGAACGATTGAGTTTCGCACTCGCTGTAGGCGTTCCAGCTCGTATTAAAAGATCACAAACTCGTTATTTCTTGCAAATACGCGAGATTCATGCATTTCCAGCCGCTGAACAAGAACCAAACGATTGCAAAGTCGCTTTTTAACGAAATCGAACGATTGAGTTTCGCGCTCGCTGTAGGCGTTCCAGCTCGTTTTATACGATCAAAAACTCTTTATTCTATGCAAATACGCAAGATTCATGCATTTCGAGCCGCCAAACAAGCACCGAACGACTGCAAAGTCGCTTTTTAACGTGATCGAACGATTGAGTTTCGCACTCGCTGTAGCCGTTCCAGCTCGTATTATAAGATCACAAACTCGTTATTCTTTGCAAATACGCAATATTCATGCATTTCAAGCCGCTAAACAAGCACCGAACGACTGCAAAGTCGCTTTATATCGAAATCGAACAATTGAGTTTTGCGCTCGCTGTAGGCGTTCCAGCTCGTTTTATACGATCAAAAACTCATCATTTTATGCAAATACTCGAGATCCATGCATTTCGAGCCGCCAAACAAGCATTAAACGACTGCAAAGTCGCTTTTTAACGAAATCGAACGATTGAGTTTCGCACTCGCTGTAGGCGTTCCAGCTCGTATTATAAGATCACAAACTCGTTATTCTTTGCAAATACGCAATATTCATGCATTTCAAGCCGCTAAACAAGCACCGAACGACTGCAAAGTCGCTTTTTAACGAAATCGAACGATTGAGTTTCGCACTCGCTGTAGGCGTTCCAGCTCGTATTAAAAGATCACAAACTCGTTATTTCTTGCAAATACGCGAGATTCATGCATTTCCAGCCGCTGAACAAGCACCAAACGACTGCAAAGTCGCTTTTCAACGAAATCGAACGATTGAGTTTCGCACTCGCTGTAGGCGTTCCAGCTCGTTTTATACGATCAAAAACTCTTTATTCTATGCAAATACGCAAGATTCATGCATTTTAAGCCGCCAAAGAAGCACCGAACGACTGCAAAGTCGCTTTTTAACGTGATCGAACGATTGAGTTTC
This sequence comes from Amblyteles armatorius, assembly GCA_933228735.2. Lineage (NCBI taxonomy): Eukaryota > Metazoa > Arthropoda > Insecta > Hymenoptera > Ichneumonidae > Amblyteles > Amblyteles armatorius. The sequence goes on along the minus strand of OW121688.1, from coordinate 5,563,090 downwards.
GCACTCGCTGTAGGCGTTTCAGCTCCTTTTATACGATCAAAAACTCTTTATTCTATGCAAATACGCAAGATTCATGCATTTCGAGCTGCCAAACAAGCACCGAACGACTGCAAAGTCGCTTTTTAACGTAATCGAACGATTGAGTTTCGCACTCGCTGTAGGCGTTTCAGCTCGTATTAAAAGATCACAAACTCGTTATTCTTTGCAAATACGCGAGATTCATGCATTTCCAGCCGCTGAACAAGAACCAAACGATTGCAAAGTCGCTTTTTAACGAAATCGAACGATTGAGTTTCGCGCTCGCTGTAGGCGTTCCAGCTCGTTTTATACGATCAAAAACTCTTTATTCTATGCAAATACGCAAGATTCATGCATTTCGAGCCGCCAAACAAGCACCGAACGACTGCAAAGTCGCTTTTTAACGTGATCGAACGATTGAGTTTCGCACTCGCTGTAGCCGTTCCAGCTCGTATTATAAGATCACAAACTCGTTATTCTTTGCAAATACGCAATATTCATGCATTTCAAGCCGCTGAACAAGAACCAAACGATTGCAAAGTCGCTTTTTAACGAAATCGAACGATTGAGTTTCGCACTCGCTGTAGGCGTTCCAGCTCGTATTAAAAGATCACAAACTCGTTATTTCTTGCAAATACGCGAGATTCATGCATTTCCAGCCGCTGAACAAGAACCAAACGATTGCAAAGTCGCTTTTTAACGAAATCGAACGATTGAGTTTCGCGCTCGCTGTAGGCGTTCCAGCTCGTTTTATACGATCAAAAACTCTTTATTCTATGCAAATACGCAAGATTCATGCATTTCGAGCCGCCAAACAAGCACCGAACGACTGCAAAGTCGCTTTTTAACGTGATCGAACGATTGAGTTTCGCACTCGCTGTAGCCGTTCCAGCTCGTATTATAAGATCACAAACTCGTTATTCTTTGCAAATACGCAATATTCATGCATTTCAAGCCGCTAAACAAGCACCGAACGACTGCAAAGTCGCTTTATATCGAAATCGAACAATTGAGTTTTGCGCTCGCTGTAGGCGCCCCAGCTCGTTTTATACGATCAAAAACTCATCATTTTACGCAAATACTCGAGATCCATGCATTTCGAGCCGCCAAAAAAGCACCGAACGACTGCAAAGTCGCTTTTTAATGTAATCGAACGATTGAGTTTCGCACTCGCTGTAGGCGTTTCAGCTCGTATTAAAAGACCACAAACTCGTTATTCTTTGCAAATACGCGAGATTCATGCATTTCCAGCCGCTGAACAAGAACCAAACGATTGCAAAGTCGCTTTTTAACGAAATCGAACGATTGAGTTTCGCACTCGCTGTAGGCGTTCCAGCTCGTATTAAAAGATCACAAACTCGTTATTTCTTGCAAATACGCGAGATTCATGCATTTCCAGCCGCTGAACAAGCACCAAACGACTGCAAAGTCGCTTTTTAACGTAATCGAACGATTGAGTTTCGCGCTCGCTGTAGGCGTTCCAGCTCGTTTTATGCGATCAAAAACTCATCATTTTATGCAAATACGCAAGATTCATGCATTTCGAGCCGCCAAACAAGCATTAAACGACTGCAAAGTCGCTTTTTGACGAAATCGAACGATTGAGTTTCGCGCTCGCTGTAGGCGTTCCAACTCGTATTGTAAGATCACAAACTCGTTATTCTTTGCGAATACGCAAGATTCATGCATTTCGAGCCGCTGAACAAGCACCAAACGACTAAAAAGTAACTTTTTAACGAAATCGCACAATTTAGTTTTGCGCTCGCTGTAGGCGTTCCAGCTCCTTTTATACGATCAAAAACTTTTTATTCTATGCGAATACGCAAGATTCATGCATTTCGAGCCGCCAAACAAGCACCGAACGACTGCAAAGTCGCGTTTTAACGTAATCGAACGATTGAGTTTCGCACTCGCTGTAGGCAATCCAGCTCGTGTTAAAAGACCACAAACTCGTTATTCTATGCAAATACTCGAGATCCATGCATTTCGAGCCGCCAAAAAAGCACCGAACGACTGCAAAGTCGCTTTTTAACGAAATCGAACGATTGAGTTTCGCACTCGCTGTAGGCGTTCCAGCTCGTTTTATACGATCAAAAACTCTTTATTCTATGCAAATACGCAAGATTCATGCATTTCGAGCCGCCAAACAAGCATTAAACGACTGCAAAGTCGCTTTTTAACGAAATCGAACGATTGAGTTTCGCACTCGCTGTAGGCGTTCCAGCTCGTATTAAAAGACCACAAACTCGTTATTCTTTGCAAATACGCGAGATTCATGCATTTCCAGCCGCTGAACAAGAACCAAACGATTGCAAAGTCGCTTTTTAACGAAATCGAACGATTGAGTTTCGCGCTCGCTGTAGGCGTTCCAGCTCGTTTTATACGATCAAAAACTCTTTATTCTATGCAAATACGCAAGATTCATGCATTTTGAGCCGCCAAACAAGCACCGAACGACTGCAAAGTCGTTTTTTAACGAAATCGAACGATTGAGTTTCGCACTCGCTGTAGGCAATTCAGCTCGTATTAAAAGACCACAAACTCGTTATTCTTTGCAAATACGCGAGATTCATGCATTTCCAGCCGCTAAACAAGAACCAAACGATTGCAAAGTCGCTTTTTAACGAAATCGAACGATTGAGTTTTGCGCTCGCTGTAGGCGTTCCAGCTTCTTTTATACGATCAAAAACTCTTTATCCTATGCGAATACGCAAGATTCATGCATTTCGAGCTGCTAAACAAGCACCAAACGACTGCAAAGTCGCTTTTTAACGAAATCGAACGATTGAGGTTCGCACTCGCTGTAGGCATTCCAGCTCGTATTATAAGATCACAAACTCGTTATTCTTTGCAAATACGCAATATTCATGCATTTCAAGCCGCTGAACAAGAACCAAACGATTGCAAAGTCGCTTTTTAACGAAATCGAACGATTGAGTTTCCCACTCGCTGTAGGCGTTCCAGCTCGTATTATAAGATCACAAACTCTTCATTCTATGCAAATACGCAAGGTTCATGCATTTCGAGCCGCCAAACAAGCACCGAACGACTGCAAAGTCGCTTTTTAACGTGATCGAACGATTGAGTTTCGCACTCGCTGTAGGCGTTTCAGCTACTTTTATACGATCACAAACTCGTTATTCTTTGCAAATACGCGAGATTCATGCATTTCCAGCCGCTGAACAAGAACCAAACGATTGCAAAGTCGCTTTTTAACGAAATCGAACGATTGAGTTTCACGCTCGCTGTAGGCGTTCCAGCTCGTTTTATACGATCAAAAACTCTTTATTCTATGCAAATACGCAAGATTCATGCATTTCGAGCCGCCAAACAAGCACCGAACGACTGCAAAGTCGCTTTTTAACGTGATCGAACGATTGAGTTTCGCACTCGCTGTAGGCGTTTCAGCTACTTTTATACGATCAAAAACTCTTTATTCTATGCAAATACGCAAGATTCATGCATTTCGAGCCGCCAAACAAGCACCGAACGACTGCAAAGTCGCTTTTTAACGTAATCGAACGATTGAGTTTCGCACTCGCCGTAGGCGTTCCAGCTCGTTTTATACGATCAAAAACTCGTTATTTTATGCAAATACGCAATATTCATGCATTTCGACCCGCTAAACAAGCACTAAATGACTGCAAAGTCGCTTTACAACGAAATCGGACGATTGAGTTTCGCACTCGCCGTAGGCGTTCCAGCTCGTATTATAAGATCACAAACTCGTTATTTTATGCAAATACGCAAAATTCATGCATTTCGAGCCGCTAAACAAGCACTAAACGACTAAAAAGTAACTTTTTAACGAAATCGCACAATTTAGTTTTGCGCTCGCTGTAGGCGTTCCAGCTTCTTTTATACGATCAAAAACTCTTTATCCTATGCGAATACGCAAGATTCATGCATTTCGAGCTGCTAAACAAGCACCAAACGACTGCAAAGTCGCTTTTTAACGAAATCGAACGATTGAGGTTCGCACTCGCTGTAGGCATTCCAGCTCGTATTATAAGATCACAAACTCGTTATTCTTTGCAAATACGCAAGATTCATGCATTTCGAGCCGCCAAAAAAGCACCGAACGACTGCAAAGTCGCTTTATATCGAAATCGAACAATTGAGTTTTGCGCTCGCTGTAGGCGTTCCAGCTCGTTTTATACGATCAAAAACTCATCATTTTATGCAAATACTCGAGATCCATGCATTTCGAGCCGCCAAACAAGCATTAAACGACTGCAAAGTCGCTTTTTAACGAAATCGAACGATTGAGTTTCGCACTCGCTGTAGGCGTTCCAGCTCGTATTATAAGATCACAAACTCGTTATTCTTTGCAAATACGCAATATTCATGCATTTCAAGCCGCTAAACAAGCACCGAACGACTGCAAAGTCGCTTTTTAACGTAATCGAACGATTGAGTTTCGCACTCGCTGTAGGCGTTTCAGCTCGTATTAAAAGATCACAAACTCGTTATTCTTTGCAAATACGCGAGATTCATGCATTTCCAGCCGCTGAACAAGAACCAAACGATTGCAAAGTCGCTTTTTAACGAAATCGAACGATTGAGTTTCGCGCTCGCTGTAGGCGTTCCAGCTCGTTTTATACGATCAAAAACTCTTTATTCTATGCAAATACGCAAGATTCATGCATTTCGAGCCGCCAAACAAGCACCGAACGACTGCAAAGTCGCTTTTTAACGTGATCGAACGATTGAGTTTCGCACTCGCTGTAGCCGTTCCAGCTCGTATTATAAGATCACAAACTCGTTATTCTTTGCAAATACGCGAGATTCATGCATTTCCAGCCGCTGAACAAGAACCAAACGATTGCAAAGTCGCTTTTTAACGAAATCGAACGATTGAGTTTCGCGCTCGCTGTAGGCGTTCCAGCTCGTTTTATACGATCAAAAACTCTTTATTCTATGCAAATACGCAAGATTCATGCATTTCGAGCCGCCAAACAAGCACCGAACGACTGCAAAGTCGCTTTTTAACGTGATCGAACGATTGAGTTTCGCACTCGCTGTAGCCGTTCCAGCTCGTATTATAAGATCACAAACTCGTTATTCTTTGCAAATACGCAATATTCATGCATTTCAAGCCGCTAAACAAGCACCGAACGACTGCAAAGTCGCTTTATATCGAAATCGAACAATTGAGTTTTGCGCTCGCTGTAGGCGCCCCAGCTCGTTTTATACGATCAAAAACTCATCATTTTACGCAAATACTCGAGATCCATGCATTTCGAGCCGCCAAAAAAGCACCGAACGACTGCAAAGTCGCTTTTTAATGTAATCGAACGATTGAGTTTCGCACTCGCTGTAGGCGTTTCAGCTCGTATTAAAAGACCACAAACTCGTTATTCTTTGCAAATACGCGAGATTCATGCATTTCCAGCCGCTGAACAAGAACCAAACGATTGCAAAGTCGCTTTTTAACGAAATCGAACGATTGAGTTTCGCACTCGCTGTAGGCGTTCCAGCTCGTATTAAAAGATCACAAACTCGTTATTTCTTGCAAATACGCGAGATTCATGCATTTCCAGCCGCTGAACAAGCACCAAACGACTGCAAAGTCGCTTTTTAACGTAATCGAACGATTGAGTTTCGCGCTCGCTGTAGGCGTTCCAGCTCGTTTTATGCGATCAAAAACTCATCATTTTATGCAAATACGCAAGATTCATGCATTTCGAGCCGCCAAACAAGCATTAAACGACTGCAAAGTCGCTTTTTGACGAAATCGAACGATTGAGTTTCGCGCTCGCTGTAGGCGTTCCAGCTCGTATTGTAAGATCACAAACTCGTTATTCTTTGCGAATACGCAAGATTCATGCATTTCGAGCCGCTGAACAAGCACCAAACGACTAAAAAGTAACTTTTTAACGAAATCGCACAATTTAGTTTTGCGCTCGCTGTAGGCGTTCCAGCTCCTTTTATACGATCAAAAACTTTTTATTCTATGCGAATACGCAAGATTCATGCATTTCGAGCCGCCAAACAAGCACCGAACGACTGCAAAGTCGCGTTTTAACGTAATCGAACGATTGAGTTTCGCACTCGCTGTAGGCAATCCAGCTCGTGTTAAAAGACCACAAACTCGTTATTCTATGCAAATACTCGAGATCCATGCATTTCGAGCCGCCAAAAAAGCACCGAACGACTGCAAAGTCGCTTTTTAACGAAATCGAACGATTGAGTTTCGCACTCGCTGTAGGCGTTCCAGCTCGTTTTATACGATCAAAAACTCTTTATTCTATGCAAATACGCAAGATTCATGCATTTCGAGCCGCCAAACAAGCATTAAACGACTGCAAAGTCGCTTTTTAACGAAATCGAACGATTGAGTTTCGCACTCGCTGTAGGCGTTCCAGCTCGTATTAAAAGACCACAAACTCGTTATTCTTTGCAAATACGCGAGATTCATGCATTTCCAGCCGCTGAACAAGAACCAAACGATTGCAAAGTCGCTTTTTAACGAAATCGAACGATTGAGTTTCGCGCTCGCTGTAGGCGTTCCAGCTCGTTTTATACGATCAAAAACTCTTTATTCTATGCAAATACGCAAGATTCATGCATTTTGAGCCGCCAAACAAGCACCGAACGACTGCAAAGTCGTTTTTTAACGAAATCGAACGATTGAGTTTCGCACTCGCTGTAGGCAATTCAGCTCGTATTAAAAGACCACAAACTCGTTATTCTTTGCAAATACGCGAGATTCATGCATTTCCAGCCGCTAAACAAGAACCAAACGATTGCAAAGTCGCTTTTTAACGAAATCGAACGATTGAGTTTTGCGCTCGCTGTAGGCGTTCCAGCTTCTTTTATACGATCAAAAACTCTTTATCCTATGCGAATACGCAAGATTCATGCATTTCGAGCTGCTAAACAAGCACCAAACGACTGCAAAGTCGCTTTTTAACGAAATCGAACGATTGAGGTTCGCACTCGCTGTAGGCATTCCAGCTCGTATTATAAGATCGCAAACTCGTTATTCTTTGCAAATACGCAATATTCATGCATTTCAAGCCGCTGAACAAGAACCAAACGATTGCAAAGTCGCTTTTTAACGAAATCGAACGATTGAGTTTCCCACTCGCTGTAGGCGTTCCAGCTCGTATTATAAGATCACAAACTCTTCATTCTATGCAAATACGCAAGGTTCATGCATTTCGAGCCGCCAAACAAGCACCGAACGACTGCAAAGTCGCTTTTTAACGTGATCGAACGATTGAGTTTCGCACTCGCTGTAGGCGTTTCAGCTACTTTTATACGATCACAAACTCGTTATTCTTTGCAAATACGCGAGATTCATGCATTTCCAGCCGCTGAACAAGAACCAAACGATTGCAAAGTCGCTTTTTAACGAAATCGAACGATTGAGTTTCACGCTCGCTGTAGGCGTTCCAGCTCGTTTTATACGATCAAAAACTCTTTATTCTATGCAAATACGCAAGATTCATGCATTTCGAGCCGCCAAACAAGCACCGAACGACTGCAAAGTCGCTTTTTAACGTGATCGAACGATTGAGTTTCGCACTCGCTGTAGGCGTTTCAGCTACTTTTATACGATCAAAAACTCTTTATTCTATGCAAATACGCAAGATTCATGCATTTCGAGCCGCCAAACAAGCACCGAACGACTGCAAAGTCGCTTTTTAACGTAATCGAACGATTGAGTTTCGCACTCGCCGTAGGCGTTCCAGCTCGTTTTATACGATCAAAAACTCGTTATTTTATGCAAATACGCAATATTCATGCATTTCGACCCGCTAAACAAGCACTAAATGACTGCAAAGTCGCTTTACAACGAAATCGGACGATTGAGTTTCGCACTCGCCGTAGGCGTTCCAGCTCGTATTATAAGATCACAAACTCGTTATTTTATGCAAATACGCAAAATTCATGCATTTCGAGCCGCTAAACAAGCACTAAACGACTAAAAAGTAACTTTTTAACGAAATCGCACAATTTAGTTTTGCGCTCGCTGTAGGCGTTCCAGCTTCTTTTATACGATCAAAAACTCTTTATCCTATGCGAATACGCAAGATTCATGCATTTCGAGCTGCTAAACAAGCACCAAACGACTGCAAAGTCGCTTTTTAACGAAATCGAACGATTGAGGTTCGCACTCGCTGTAGGCATTCCAGCTCGTATTATAAGATCACAAACTCGTTATTCTTTGCAAATACGCAAGATTCATGCATTTCGAGCCGCCAAAAAAGCACCGAACGACTGCAAAGTCGCTTTATATCGAAATCGAACAATTGAGTTTTGCGCTCGCTGTAGGCGTTCCAGCTCGTTTTATACGATCAAAAACTCATCATTTTATGCAAATACTCGAGATCCATGCATTTCGAGCCGCCAAACAAGCATTAAACGACTGCAAAGTCGCTTTTTAACGAAATCGAACGATTGAGTTTCGCACTCGCTGTAGGCGTTCCAGCTCGTATTATAAGATCACAAACTCGTTATTCTTTGCAAATACGCAATATTCATGCATTTCCAGCCGCTGAACAAGAACCAAACGATTGCAAAGTCGCTTTTTGACGAAATCGACCGATTGAGTTTCGCACTCGCTGTAGGCGTTCCAGCTCGTATTAAAAGATCACAAACTCGTTATTTCTTGCAAATACGCGAGATTCATGCATTTCCAGCCGCTGAACAAGCACCAAACGACTGCAAAGTCGCTTTTTAACGTAATCGAACGATTGAGTTTCGCGCTCGCTGTAGGCGTTCCAGCTCGTTTTATGCGATCAAAAACTCATCATTTTATGCAAATACGCAAGATTCATGCATTTCGAGCCGCCAAACAAGCATTAAACGACTGCAAAGTCGCTTTTTGACGAAATCGAACGATTGAGTTTCGCGCTCGCTGTAGGCGTTCCAGCTCGTATTGTAAGATCACAAACTCGTTATTCTTTGCGAATACGCAAGATTCATGCATTTCGAGCCGCTGAACAAGCACCAAACGACTAAAAAGTAACTTTTTAACGAAATCGCACAATTTAGTTTTGCGCTCGCTGTAGGCGTTCCAGCTCCTTTTATACGATCAAAAACTTTTTATTCTATGCGAATACGCAAGATTCATGCATTTCGAGCTGCTAAACAAGCACCAAACGACTGCAAAGTCGCTTTTTAACGAAATCGAACGATTGAGTTTCGCACTCGCTGTAGGCAATCCAGCTCGTATTAAAAGACCACAAACTCGTTATTCTTTGTAAATACGCGAGATTCATGCATTTCCAGCCGCTGAACAAGAACCAAACGATTGCAAAGTCGCTTTTTAACGAAATCGAACGATTGAGTTTCGCGCTCGCTGTAGGCGTTCCAGCTCGTTTTATACGATCAAAAACTCTTTATTCTATGCAAATACTCGAGATCCATGCATTTCGAGCCTCCAAAAAAGCACCGAACGACTGCAAAGTCGCTTTTTAACGAAATCGAACGATTGAGTTTCGCACTCGCTGTAGGCGTTCCAGCTCGTATTATAAGATCACAAACTCGTTATTCTTTGCAAATACGCAATATTCATGCATTTCAAGCCGCTAAACAAGCACCGAACGACTGCAAAGTCGCTTTTTAACGAAATCGAACGATTGAGTTTCGCACTCGCTGTAGGCGTTCCAGCTCGTATTAAAAGATCACAAACTCGTTATTTCTTGCAAATACGCGAGATTCATGCATTTCCAGCCGCTGAACAAGCACCAAACGACTGCAAAGTCGCTTTTTAACGAAATCGAACGATTGAGTTTCGCACTCGCTGTAGGCGTTCCAGCTCGTTTTATACGATCAAAAACTCTTTATTCTATGCAAATACGCAAGATTCATGCATTTTGAGCCGCCAAAGAAGCACCGAACGACTGCAAAGTCGCTTTTTAACGTGATCGAACGATTGAGTTTCGCACTCGCTGTAGGCGTTTCAGCTCCTTTTATACGATCAAAAACTCTTTATTCTATGCAAATACGCAAGATTCATGCATTTCGAGGTGCCAAACAAGCACCGAACGACTGCAAAGTCGCTTTTTAACGTAATCGAACGATTGAGTTTCGCACTCGCTGTAGGCGTTTCAGCTCGTATTAAAAGATCACAAACTCGTTATTCTTTGCAAATACGCGAGATTCATGCATTTCCAGCCGCTGAACAAGAACCAAACGATTGCAAAGTCGCTTTTTAACGAAATCGAACGATTGAGTTTCGCGCTCGCTGTAGGCGTTCCAGCTCGTTTTATACGATCAAAAACTCTTTATTCTATGCAAATACGCAAGATTCATGCATTTCGAGCCGCCAAACAAGCACCGAACGACTGCAAAGTCGCTTTTTAACGTGACCGAACGATTGAGTTTCGCACTCGCTGTAGGCGTTTCAGCTACTTTTATACGATCACAAACTCGTTATTCTTTGCAAATACGCGAGATTCATGCATTTCCAGCCGCTGAACAAGAACCAAACGATTGCAAAGTCGCTTTTTAACGAAATCGAACGATTGAGTTTCGCGCTCGCTGTAGGCGTTCCAGCTCGTTTTATACGATCAAAAACTCTTTATTCTATGCAAATACGCAAGATTCATGCATTTCGAGCCGCCAAACAAGCACCGAACGACTGCAAAGTCGCTTTTTAACGTGATCGAACGATTGAGTTTCGCACTCGCTGTAGGCGTTTCAGCTACTTTTATACGATCAAAAACTCTTTATTCTATGCAAATACGCAAGATTCATGCATTTCAAGCCGCCAAACAAGCACCGAACGACTGCAAAGTCGCTTTTTAACGTAATCGAACGATTGAGTTTCGCACTCGCTGTAGGCAATCCAGCTCGTCTTAAAAGACCACAAACTCGTTATTCTTTGCAAATACGCGAGATTCATGCATTTCCAGCCGCTGAACAAGAACCAAACGATTGCAAAGTCGCTTTTTAACGAAATCGAACGATTGAGTTTTGCGCTCGCTGTAGGCGTTCCAGCTCGTTTTATACGATCAAAAACTCGTTATTTTATGCAAATACGCAATATTCATGCATTTCGACCCGCTAAACAAGCACTAAATGACTGCAAAGTCGCTTTACAACGAAATCGAACGATTGAGTTTCGCACTCGCCGTAGGCGTTCCAGCTCGTATTATAAGATCACAAACTCGTTATTTTATGCAAATACGCAAAATTCATGCATTTCGAGCCGCTAAACAAGCACTAAACGACTAAAAAGTAACTTTTTAACGAAATCGCACAATTTAGTTTTGCGCTCGCTGTAGGCGTTCCAGCTTCTTTTATACGATCAAAAACTCTTTATTCTATGCGAATACGCAAGATTCATGCATTTCGAGCTGCTAAACAAGCACCAAACGACTGCAAAGTCGCTTTTTAACGAAATCGAACGATTGAGGTTCGCACTCGCTGTAGGCATTCCAGCTCGTATTATAAGATCACAAACTCGTTATTCTTTGCGAATACGCAAGATTCATTCATTTCGAGCCGCTAAACAAGCACCAAACGACTGCAAAGTCGCTTCTTAACGAAATCGAACGATCGAGTTTCGCGCTCGCTGTAGGCGTTCCAGCTCCTTTTATACGATCAAAAACTCTTTATTCTATGCAAATACTCGAGATCCATGCATTTCGAGCCGCCAAAAAAGCACCGAACGACTGCAAAGTCGCTTTTTAACGAAATCGAACGATTGAGTTTCGCGCTCGCTGTAGGCGTTCCAGCTCGTTTTATACGATCAAAAACTCTTTATTCTATGCAAATACGCAAGATTCATGCATTTCGAGCCGCCAAACAAGCACCGAACGACTGCAAAGTCGCTTTTTAACGTGACCGAACGATTGAGTTTCGCACTCGCTGTAGGCGTTTCAGCTACTTTTATACGATCACAAACTCGTTATTCTTTGCAAATACGCGAGATTCATGCATTTCCAGCCGCTGAACAAGAACCAAACGATTGCAAAGTCGCTTTTTAACGAAATCGAACGTTTGAGTTTCGCGCTCGCTGTAGGCGTTCCAGCTCGTTTTATACGATCAAAAACTCTTTATTCTATGCAAATACGCAAGATTCATGCATTTCGAGCCGCCAAACAAGCACCGAACGACTGCAAAGTCGCTTTTTAACGTGATCGAACGATTGAGTTTCGCACTCGCTGTAGGCGTTTCAGCTACTTTTATACGATCAAAAACTCTTTATTCTATGCAAATACGCAAGATTCATGCATTTCAAGCCGCCAAACAAGCACCGAACGACTGCAAAGTCGCTTTTTAACGTAATCGAACGATTGAGTTTCGCACTCGCTGTAGGCAATCCAGCTCGTCTTAAAAGACCACAAACTCGTTATTCTTTGCAAATACGCGAGATTCATGCATTTCCAGCCGCTGAACAAGAACCAAACGATTGCAAAGTCGCTTTTTAACGAAATCGAACGATTGAGTTTTGCGCTCGCTGTAGGCGTTCCAGCTCGTTTTATATGATCAAAAACTCGTTATTTTATGCAAATACGCAATATTCATGCATTTCGACCCGCTAAACAAGCACTAAATGACTGCAAAGTCGCTTTACAACGAAATCGAACGATTGAGTTTCGCACTCGCCGTAGGCGTTCCAGCTCGTATTATAAGATCACAAACTCGTTATTTTATGCAAATACGCAAAATTCATGCATTTCGAGCCGCTAAACAAGCACTAAACGACTAAAAAGTAACTTTTTAACGAAATCGCACAATTTAGTTTTGCGCTCGCTGTAGGCGTTCCAGCTTCTTTTATACGATCAAAAACTCTTTATTCTATGCAAATACGCAAGATTCATGCATTTCGAGCTGCTAAACAAGCACCAAACGACTGCAAAGTCGCTTTTTAACGAAATCGAACGATTGAGGTTCGCACTCGCTGTAGGCATTCCAGCTCGTATTATAAGATCACAAACTCGTTATTCTTTGCGAATACGCAAGATTCATTCATTTCGAGCCGCTAAACAAGCACCAAACGACTGCAAAGTCGCTTCTTAACGAAATCGAACGATCGAGTTTCGCGCTCGCTGTAGGCGTTCCAGCTCCTTTTATACGATCAAAAACTCTTTATTCTATGCAAATACTCGAGATCCATGCATTTCAAGCCGCCAAAAAAGCACCGAACGACTGCAAAGTCGCTTTTTAACGAAATCGAACGATTGAGTTTCGCACTCGCTGTAGGCGTTCCAGCTCGTTTTATACGATCAAAAACTCTTTATTCTATGCAAATACGCAAGATTCATGCATTTTGAGCCGCCAAAGAAGCACCGAACGACTGCAAAGTCGCTTTTTAACGTTATCGAACGATTGAGTTTCGCACTCGCTGTAGGCGTTTCAGCTCCTTTTATACGATCAAAAACTCTTTATTCTATGCAAATACGCAAGATTCATGCATTTCGAGCGGCCAAACAAGCACGGAACGACTGCAAAGTCGCTTTTTAACGTAATCGAACGATTCAGTTTCGCACTCGCTGTAGGCGTTTCAGCTCGTATTAAAAGATCACAAACTCGTTATTCTCTGCAAATACGCGAGATTCATGCATTTCCAGCCGCTAAACAAGCACCGAACGACTGCAAAGTCGCTTTTTAACGAAATCGAACGATTGAGTTTCGCACTCGCTGTAGGCGTTCCAGCTCGTATTAAAAGATCACAAACTCGTTATTTCTTGCAAATACGCGAGATTCATGCATTTCCAGCCGCTGAACAAGAACCAAACGATTGCAAAGTCGCTTTTTAACGAAATCGAACGATTGAGTTTCGCGCTCGCTGTAGGCGTTCCAGCTCGTTTTATACGATCAAAAACTCTTTATTCTATGCAAATACGCAAGATTCATGCATTTCGAGCCGCCAAACAAGCACCGAACGACTGCAAAGTCACTTTTTAACGTGATCGAACGATTGAGTTTCGCACTCGCTGTAGCCGTTCCAGCTCGTATTATAAGATCACAAACTCATTATTCTTTGCAAATACGCAATATTCATGCATTTCAAGCCGCTGAACAAGAACCAAACGATTGCAAAGTCACTTTTTAACGAAATCGAACGATTGAGTTTCCCACTCGCTGTAGGCGTTCCAGCTCGTATTATAAGATCACAATCTCGTTATTCTTTGCAAATACGCAATATTCATGCATTTCAAGCCGCTAAACAAGCACCGAACGACTGCAAAGTCGCTTTATATCGAAATCGAACAATTGAGTTTTGCGCTCGCTGTAGGCGTTCCAGCTCGTTTTATACGATCAAAAACTCATCATTTTATGCGAATACTCGAGATCCATGCATTTCGAGCCGCCAAAAAAGCACCGAACGACTGCAAAGTCGCTTTTTAACGTAATCGAACGATTGAGTTTCGCACTCGCTGTAGGCGTTTCAGCTCGTATTAAAAGATCAGAAACTCGTTATTCTTCGCAAATACGCAAGATTCATGCATTTCGAGCCGCCAAACAAGCATTAAACGACTGCAAAGTCGCTTTTTAACGAAATCGAACGATTGAGTTTCGCACTCGCTGTAGGCGTTCCAGCTCGTATTATAAGATCACAAACTCGTTATTCTTTGCAAATACGCAATATTCATGCATTTCAAGCCGCTAAACAAGCACCGAACAACTGCAAAGTCGCTTTTTAACGAAATCGAACGATTGAGTTTCGCACTCGCTGTATGCGTTCCAGCTCGTTTTATACGATCAAAAACTCATCATTTTATGCAAATACGCAAGATTCATGCATTTTGAGCCGCCAAAGAAGCACCGAACGACTGCAAAGTCGCTTTTTAACGTTATCGAACGATTGAGTTTCGCACTCGCTGTAGGCGTTTCAGCTCCTTTTATACGATCAAAAACTCTTTATTCTATGCAAATACGCAAGATTCATGCATTTCGAGCGGCCAAACAAGCACCGAACGACTGCAAAGTCGCTTTTTAACGTAATCGAACGATTGAGTTTCGCACTCGCTGTAGGCGTTTCAGCTCGTATTAAAAGATCACAAACTCGTTATTCTTTGCAAATACGCGAGATTCATGCATTTCCAGCCGCTAAACAAGCACCGAACGACTGCAAAGTCGCTTTTTAACGAAATCGAACGATTGAGTTTCGCACTCGCTGTAGGCGTTCCAGCTCGTATTAAAAGATCACAAACTCGTTATTTCTTGCAAATACGCGAGATTCATGCATTTCCAGCCGCTGAACAAGAACCAAACGATTGCAAAGTCGCTTTTTAACGAAATCGAACGATTGAGTTTCGCGCTCGCTGTAGGCGTTCCAGCTCGTTTTATACGATCAAAAACTCTTTATTCTATGCAAATACGCAAGATTCATGCATTTCGAGCCGCCAAACAAGCACCGAACGACTGCAAAGTCACTTTTTAACGTGATCGAACGATTGAGTTTCGCACTCGCTGTAGCCGTTCCAGCTCGTATTATAAGATCACAAACTCATTATTCTTTGCAAATACGCAATATTCATGCATTTCAAGCCGCTGAACAAGAACCAAACGATTGTAAAGTCACTTTTTAACGAAATCGAACGATTGAGTTTCCCACTCGCTGTAGGCGTTCCAGCTCGTATTATAAGATCACAAACTCGTTATTCTTTGCAAATACGCAATATTCATGCATTTCAAGCCGCTAAACAAGCACCGAACGACTGCAAAGTCGCTTTATATCGAAATCGAACAATTGAGTTTTGCGCTCGCTGTAGGCGTTCCAGCTCGTTTTATACGATCAAAAACTCATCATTTTATGCGAATACTCGAGATCCATGCATTTCGAGCCGCCAAAAAAGCACCGAACGACTGCAAAGTCGCTTTTTAACGTAATCGAACGATTGAGTTTCGCACTCGCTGTAGGCGTTTCAGCTCGTATTAAAAGATCAGAAACTCGTTATTCTTCGCAAATACGCAAGATTCATGCATTTCGAGCCGCCAAACAAGCATTAAACGACTGCAAAGTCGCTTTTTAACGAAATCGAACGATTGAGTTTCGCACTCGCTGTAGGCGTTCCAGCTCGTATTATAAGATCACAAACTCGTTATTCTTTGCAAATACGCAATATTCATGCATTTCAAGCCGCTAAACAAGCACCGAACAACTGCAAAGTCGCTTTTTAACGAAATCGAACGATTGAGTTTCGCACTCGCTGTATGCGTTCCAGCTCGTTTTATACGATCAAAAACTCATCATTTTATGCAAATACGCAAGATTCATGCATTTCGAGCCGCCAAACAAGCATTAAACGACTGCAAAGTCGCTTTTTAACGAAATCGAACGATTGAGTTTCGCACTCGCTGTAGGCGTTCCAGCTCGTATTAAAAGACCACAAACTCGTTATTCTTTGCAAATACGCGAGATTCATGCATTTCCAGCCGCTGAACAAGAACCAAACGATTGCAAAGTCGCTTTTTAACGAAATCGAACGATTGAGTTTCGCGCTCGCTGTAGGCGTTCCAGCTCGTTTTATACGATCAAAAACTCTTTATTCTATGCAAATACGCAAGTTTCATGCATTTTGAGCCGCCAAACAAGCACCGAACGACTGCAAAGTCGTTTTTTAACGAAATCGAACGATTGAGTTTCGCACTCGCTGTAGGCAATCCAGCTCGTATTAAAAGACCACAAACTCGTTATTCTTTGCAAATACGCGAGATTCATGCATTTCCAGCCGCTGAACAAGAACCAAACGATTGCAAAGTCGCTTTTTAACGAAATCGAACGATTGAGTTTCGCGCTCGCTGTAGGCGTTCCAGCTCGTTTTATACGATCAAAAACTCTTTATCCTATGCAAATACGCAAGATTCATGCATTTCGAGCCGCCAAACAAGCACCGAACAACTGCAAAGTCGCTTTTTAACGTGATCGAACGATTGAGTTTCGCACTCGCTGTAGCCGATCCAGCTCGTATTATAAGATCACAAACTCATTATTCTTTGCAAATACGCAATATTCATGCATTTCAAGCCGCTGAACAAGAACCAAACGATTGCAAAGTCGCTTTTTAACGAAATCGAACGATTGAGTTTCCCACTCGCTGTAGGCGTTCCAGCTCGTATTATAAGATCACAAACTCGTTATTCTTTGCAAATACGCAATATTCATCCATTTCAAGCCGCTAAACAAGCACCGAACGACTGCAAAGTCGCTTTATATCGAAATCGAACAATTGAGTTTTGCGCTCGCTGTAGGCGTTCCAGCTCGTTTTATACGATCAAAAACTCTTTATTCAATGCAAATACGCAAGATTCATGCATTTCGAGCCGCCAAACAAGCACCGAACGACTGCAAAGTCGCTTTTTAACGTTATCGAACGATTGAGTTTCGCACTCGCTGTAGGCGTTTCAGCTACTTTTATACGATCACAAACTCGTTATTCTTTGCAAATACGCGAGATTCATGCATTTCCAGCCGCTGAACAAGAACCAAACGATTGCAAAGTCGCTTTTTAACGAAATCGAACGATTGAGTTTCGCGCTCGCTGTAGGCGTTCCAGCTCGTTTTATACGATCAAAAACTCTTTATTCTATGCAAATACGCAAGATTCATGCATTTCGAGCCGCCAAACAAGCACCGAACGACTGCAAAGTCGCTTTTTAACGTGATCGAACGATTGAGTTTCGCACTCGCTGTAGGCGTTTCAGCTACTTTTATACGATCAAAAACTCTTTATTCTATGCAAATACGCAAGATTCATGCATTTCGAGCCGCCAAACAAGCACCGAACGACTGCAAAGTCGCTTTTTAACGTAATCGAACGATCGAGTTTCGCGCTCGCTGTAGGCGTTCCAGCTCCTTTTATACGATCAAAAACTATTTATTCTATGCAAATACTCGAGATCCATGCATTTCGAGCCGCCAAAAAAGCACCGAACGACTGCAAAGTCGCTTTTTAACGAAATCGAACGATTGAGTTTCGCACTCGCTGTAGGCGTTCCAGCTCGTTTTATACGATCAAAAACTCTTTATTCTATGCAAATACGCAAGATTCATCCATTTCGAGCGGCTAAACAAGCACCGAACGACTGCAAAGTCGCTTTTTAACGTAATCGAACGATTGAGTTTCGCACTCGCTGTAGGCGTTTCAGCTCGTATTAAAAGATCACAAACTCGTTATTCTTTGCAAATACGCGAGATTCATGCATTTCCAGCCGCTAAACAAGCACCGAACGACTGCAAAGTCGCTTTTTAACGAAATCGAACGATTGAGTTTCGCACTCGCTGTAGGCGTTCCAGCTCGTATTAAAAGATCACAAACTCGTTATTTCTTGCAAATACGCGAGATTCATGCATTTCCAGCCGCTGAACAAGAACCCAACGATTGCAAAGTCGCTTTTTAACGAAATCGAACGATTGAGTTTCGCGCTCGCTGTAGGCGTTCCAGCTCGTTTTATACGATCAAAAACTCTTTATTCTATGCAAATACGCAAGATTCATGCATTTCGAGCCGCCAAACAAGCACCGAACGACTGCAAAGTCGCTTTTTAACGTGATCGAACGATTGAGTTTCGCACTCGCTGTAGGCGTTCCAGCTCGTATTATAAGATCACAAACTCGTTATTCTTTGCAAATACGCAATATTCATGCATTTCAAGCCGCTAAACAAGCACCGAACGACTGCAAAGTCGCTTTTTAACGAAATCGAACGATTGAGTTTCGCACTCGCTGTAGGCGTTCCAGCTCGTATTAAAAGATCACAAACTCGTTATTTCTTGCAAATACGCGAGATTCATGCATTTCCAGCCGCTGAACAAGCACCAAACGACTGCAAAGTCGCTTTTTAACGAAATCGAACGATTGAGTTTCGCACTCGCTGTAGGCGTTCCAGCTCGTTTTATACGATCAAAAACTCTTTATCCTATGCAAATACGCAAGATTCATGCATTTCGAGCCGCCAAACAAGCACCGAACAACTGCAAAGTCGCTTTTTAACGTAATCGAACGATTGAGTTTCGCACTCGCTGTAGGCGTTTCAGCTCGTATTAAAAGATCACAAACTCGTTATTCTTTGCAAATACGCGAGATTCATGCATTTCCAGCCGCTGAACAAGAACCAAACGATTGCAAAGTCGCTTTTTAACGAAATCGAACGATTGAGTTTCCCACTCGCTGTAGGCGTTCCAGCTCGTATTATAAGATCACAAACTCATTATTCTTTGCAAATACGCAATATTCATGCATTTCAAGCCGCTGAACAAGAACCAAACGATTGCAAAGTCGCTTTTTAACGAAATCGAACGATTGCGTTTCCCACTCGCTGTAGGCGTTCCAGCTCGTATTATAAGATCACAAACTCGTTATTCTTTGCAAATACGCAATATTCATCCATTTCAAGCCGCTAAACAAGCACCGAACGACTGCAAAGTCGCTTTATATCGAAATCGAACAATTGAGTTTTGCGCTCGCTGTAGGCGTTCCAGCTCGTTTTATACGATCAAAAACTCATCATTTTATGCAAATACTCGAGATCCATGCATTTCGAGCCGCCAAAAAAGCACCGAACGACTGCAAAGTCGCTTTTTAACGTGATCGAACGATTGAGTTTCGCACTCGCTGTAGCCGTTCCAGCTCGTATTATAAGATCACAAACTCGTTATTCTTTGCAAATACGCAATATTCATGCATTTCAAGCCGCTGAACAAGAACCAAACGATTGCAAAGTCGCTTTTTAACGAAATCGAACGATTGAGTTTCCCACTCGCTGTAGGCGTTCCAGCTCGTATTATAAGATCACAAACTCGTTATTCTTTGCAAATACGCAATATTCATGCATTTCAAGCCGCTAAACAAGCACCAAACGACTGCAAAGTCGCTTTTTAACGTAATCGAACGATTGAGTTTCGCGCTCGCTGTAGGCGTTCCAGCTCGTTTTATGCGATCAAAAACTCATCATTTTATGCAAATACGCAAGATTCATGCATTTCGAGCCGCCAAACAAGCATTAAACGACTGCAAAGTCGCTTTTTGACGAAATCGAACGATTGAGTTTCGCGCTCGCTGTAGGCGTTCCAGCTCGTATTATAAGATCACAAACTCGTTATTCTTTGCAAATACGCAATATTCATGCATTTCGAGCCGCTGAACAAGAACCAAACGATTGCAAAGTCGCTTTTTAACGAAATCGAACGATTGAGTTTCCCACTCGCTGTAGGCGTTCTAGCTCGTATTATAAGATCACAAACTCGTTATTCTTTGCAAATACGCAATATTCATCCATTTCAAGCCGCTAAACAAGCACCGAACGACTGCAAAGTCGCTTTATATCGAAATCGAACAATTGAGTTTTGCGCTCGCTGTAGGCGTTCCAGCTCGTTTTATACGATCAAAAACTCATCATTTTATGCAAATACTCGAGATCCATGCATTTCGAGCCGCCAAAAAAGCACCGAACGACTGCAAAGTCGCTTTTTAACGTAATCGAACGATTGAGTTTCGCACTCGCTGTAGGCGTTTCAGCTCGTATTAAAAGATCACAAACTCGTTATTCTTTGCAAATACGCGAGATTCATGCATTTCCAGCCGCTGAACAAGAACCAAACGATTGCAAAGTCGCTTTTTAACGAAATCGAACGATTGAGTTTCCCACTCGCTGTAGGCGTTCCAGCTCGTATTATAAGATCACAAACTCGTTATTCTTTGCAAATACGCAATATTCATGCATTTCAAGCCGCTAAACAAGCACCGAACGACTGCAAAGTCGCTTTATATCGAAATCGAACAATTGAGTTTTGCGCTCGCTGTAGGCGTTCCAGCTCGTTTTATACGATCAAAAACTCGTCATTTTATGCAAATACGCAAGATTCATGCATTTCGAGCCGCTAAACAAGCACCAAACGACTTCAAAGTCGCTTTTTAACGAAATCGAACGATTGAGTTTCGCACTCGCTGTAGGCGTTCCAGCTCGTATTATAAGATCACAAACTCGTTATTCTTTGCAAATACGCGAGATTCATGCATTTCCAGCCGCTGAACAAGAACCCAACGATTGCAAAGTCGCTTTTTAACGAAATCGAACGATTGAGTTTCGCGCTCGCTGTAGGCGTTCCAGCTCGTTTTATACGATCGAAAACTCTTTATTCTATGCAAATACGCAAGATTCATGCATTTCGAGCCGCCAAACAAGCACCGAACGACTGCAAAGTCGCTTTTTAACGTGATCGAACGATTGAGTTTCGCACTCGCTGTAGCCGTTCCAGCTCGTATTATAAGATCACAAACTCGTTATTCTTTGCAAATACGCAATATTCATGCATTTCAAGCCGCTGAACAAGAACCAAACGATTGCAAAGTCGCTTTTTAACGAAATCGAACGATTGAGTTTCCCACTCGCTGTAGGCGTTCCAGCTCGTATTATAAGATCACAAACTCGTTATTCTTTGCAAATACGCAATATTCATGCATTTCAAGCCGCTAAACAAGCACCGAACGACTGCAAATTCGCTTTATATCGAAATCGAACAATTGAGTTTTGCGCTCGCTGTAGGCGTTCCAGCTCGTTTTATACGATCAAAAACTGATCATTTTATGCAAATACTCGAGATCCATGCATTTCGAGCCGCCAAAAAAGCACCGAACGACTGCAAAGTCGCTTTTTAACGTAATCGAACGATTGAGTTTCGCACTCGCTGTAGGCGTTTCAGCTCGTATTAAAAGATCAGAAACTCGTTATTCTTCGCAAATACGCAAGATTCATGCATTTCGAGCCGCCAAACAAGCATTAAACGACTGCAAAGTCGCTTTTTAACGAAATCGAACGATTGAGTTTCGCACTCGCTGTAGGCGTTCCAGCTCGTATTATAAGATCACAAACTCGTTATTCTTTGCAAATACGCAATATTCATGCATTTCAAGCCGCTAAACAAGCACCGAACGACTGCAAAGTCGCTTTTTAACGAAATCGAACGATTGAGTTTCGCACTCGCTGTAGGCGTTCCAGCTCGTATTAAAAGATCACAAACTCGTTATTTCTTGCAAATACGCGAGATTCATGCATTTCCAGCCGCTGAACAAGCACCAAACGACTGCAAAGTCGCTTTTTAACGAAATCGAACGATTGAGTTTCGCACTCGCTGTAGGCGTTCCAGCTCGTTTTATACGATCAAAAACTCTTTATCCTATGCAAATACGCAAGATTCATGCATTTCGAGCCGCCAAACAAGCACCGAACAACTGCAAAGTCGCTTTTTAACATGATCGAACGATTGAGTTTCGCACTCGCTGTAGCCGTTCCAGCTCGTATTATAAGATCACAAACTCGTTATTCTTTGCAAATACGCAATATTCATCCATTTCAAGCCGCTAAACAAGCACCGAACGACTGCAAAGTCGCTTTATATCGAAATCGAACAATTGAGTTTTGCGCTCGCTGTAGGCGTTCCAGCTCGTTTTATACGATCAAAAACTCATCATTTTATGCAAATACTCGAGATCCATGCATTTCGAGCCGCCAAAAAAGCACCGAACGACTGCAAAGTCGCTTTTTAACGTAATCGAACGATTGAGTTTCGCACTCGCTGTAGGCGTTTCAGCTCGTATTAAAAGATCACAAACTCGTTATTCTTTGCAAATACGCGAGATTCATGCATTTCCAGCCGCTGAACAAGAACCAAACGATTGCAAAGTCGCTTTTTAACGAAATCGAACGATTGAGTTTCCCACTCGCTGTAGGCGTTCCAGCTCGTATTATAAGATCACAAACTCATTATTCTTTGCAAATACGCAATATTCATGCATTTCAAGCCGCTGAACAAGAACCAAACGATTGCAAAGTCGCTTTTTAACGAAATCGAACGATTGAGTTTCCCACTCGCTGTAGGCGTTCCAGCTCGTATTATAAGATCACAAACTCGTTATTCTTTGCAAATACGCAATATTCATCCATTTCAAGCCGCTAAACAAGCACCGAACGACTGCAAAGTCGCTTTATATCGAAATCGAACAATTGAGTTTTGCGCTCGCTGTAGGCGTTCCAGCTCGTTTTATACGATCAAAAACTCATCATTTTATGCAAATACTCGAGATCCATGCATTTCGAGCCGCCAAAAAAGCACCGAACGACTGCAAAGTCGCTTTTTAACGCAATCGAACGATTGAGTTTCGCACTCGCTGTAGGCGTTTCAGCTCGTATTAAAAGATCACAAACTCGTTATTCTTTGCAAATACGCGAGATTCATGCATTTCCAGCCGCTGAACAAGAACCAAACGATTGCAACGTCGCTTTTTAACGAAATCGAACGATTGAGTTTCCCACTCGCTGTAGGCGTTCCAGCTCGTATTATAAGATCACAAACTCGTTATTCTTTGCAAATACGCAATATTCATGCATTTCAAGCCGCTAAACAAGCACCGAACGACTGCAAAGTCGCTTTATATCGAAATCGAACAATTGAGTTTTGCGCTCGCTGTAGGCGTTCCAGCTCGTTTTATACGATCAAAAACTCGTCATTTTATGCAAATACGCAAGATTCATGCATTTCGAGCCGCTAAACAAGCACCAAACGACTGCAAAGTCGCTTTTTAACGAAATCGAACGATTGAGTTTCGCACTCGCTGTAGGCGTTCCAGCTCGTATTATAAGATCACAAACTCGTTATTTCTTGCAAATACGCGAGATTCATGCATTTCCAGCCGCTGAACAAGCACCAAACAACTGCAAAGTCGCTTTTTAACGTAATCGAACGATTGAGTTTCGCGCTCGCTGTAGGCGTTCCAGCTCGTATTGTAAGATCACAAACTCGTTATTCTTTGCGAATACGCAAGATTCATGCATTTCAAGCCGCTGAACAAGCACCAAACGACTAAAAAGTAACTTTTTAACGAAATCGCACAATTTAGTTTTGCGCTCGCTGTAGGCGTTCCAGCTCCTTTTATACGATCAAAAACTCTTTATTCTATGCGAATACGCAAGATTCATGCATTTCGAGCTGCTAAACAAGCACCAAACGACTGCAAAGTCGCTTTTTAACGAAATCGAACGATTGAGTTTCGCACTCGCTGTAGGCAATCCAGCTCGTATTAAAAGACCACATACTCGTTATTCTTTGTAACTACGCGAGATTCATGCATTTCCAGCCGCTGAACAAGAACCAAACGATTGCAAAGTCGCTTTTTAACGAAATCGAACGATTGAGTTTCGCGCTCGCTGTAGGCGTTCCAGCTCGTTTTATACGATCAAAAACTCTTTATTCTGTGCAAATACGCAAGATTCATGCATTTCGAGCCGCCAAACAAGCACCGAACGACTGCAAAGTCGCCTTTTAACGTGATCGAACGATTGAGTTTCGCACACGCTGTAGGCGTTTCAGCTACTTTTATACGATCAAAAACTCTTTATTCTATGCAAATACGCAAGATTCATGCATTTCGAATGGCCAAACAAGCACCGAACGACTGCAAAGTCGCTTTTTAACGTGATCGAACGATTGAGTTTCGCACTCGCTGTAGCCGTTCCAGCTCGTATTATAGGATCACAAACTCGTTATTCTTTGCAAATACGCAATATTCATGCATTTCAAGCCGCTGAACAAGAACCAAACGATTGCAAAGTCGCTTTTTAACGAAATCGAACGATTGAGTTTTGCGCTCGCTGTAGGCGTTCCAGCTCGTTTTATACGATCAAAAACTCGTTATTTTATGCAAATACGCAATATTCATGCATTTCGACCCGCTAAACAAGCACTAAATGACTGCAAAGTCGCTTTACAACGAAATCGAACGATTGAGTTTCGCACTCGCCGTAGGCGTTCCAGCTCGTATTATAAGATCACAAACTCGTTATTTTATGCAAATACGCAAAATTCATGCATTTCGAGCCGCTAAACAAGCACTAAACGACTAAAAAGTAACTTTTTAACGAAATCGCACAATTTAGTTTTGCGCTCGCTGTAGGCGTTCCAGCTTCTTTTATACGATCAAAAACTCTTTATCCTATGCGAATACGCAAGATTCATGCATTTCGAGCTGCTAAACAAGCACCAAACGACTGCAAAGTCGCTTTTTAACGAAATCGAACGATTGAGGTTCGCACTCGCTGTAGGCATTCCAGCTCGTATTATAAGATCACAAACTCGTTATTCTTTGCGAATACGCAAGATTCATGCATTTCGAGCCGCTAAACAAGCACCAAACGACTGCAAAGTCGCTTCTTAACGAAATCGAACGATCGAGTTTCGCGCTCGCTGTAGGCGTTCCAGCTCCTTTTATACGATCAAAAACTCTTTATTCTATGCAAATACTCGAGATCCATGCATTTCGAGCCGCCAAAAAAGCACCGAACGACTGCAAAGTCGCTTTTTAACGAAATCGAACGATTGAGTTTCGCACTCGCTGTAGGCGTTCCAGCTCGTTTTATACGATCAAAAACTCTTTATTCTATGCAAATACGCAAGATTCATGCATTTTGAGCCGCCAAAGAAGCACCGAACGACTGCAAAGTCGCTTTTTAACGTGATCGAACGATTGAGTTTCGCACTCGCTGTAGCCGTTCCAGCTCGTATTATAAGATCACAAACTCGTTATTCTTTGCAAATACGCAATATTCATGCATTTCAAGCCGCTGAACAAGAACCAAACGATTGCAAAGTCGCTTTTTAACGAAATCGAACGATTGAGTTTCCCACTCGCTGTAGGCGTTCCAACTCGTATTATAAGATCACAAACTCGTTATTCTTTGCAAATACGCAATATTCATCCATTTCAAGCCGCTAAACAAGCACCGAACGACTGCAAAGTCGCTTTATATCGAAATCGAACAATTGAGTTTTGCGCTCGCTGTAGGCGTTCCAGCTCGTTTTATACGATCAAAAACTCATCATTTTATGCAAATACGCAAGATTCATGCATTTCGAGCCGCTAAACAAGCACCAAACGACTGCAAAGTCGCTTTTTAACGTGATCGAACGATTGAGTTTCGCGCTCGCTGTAGGCGTTCCAGCTCGTTTTATACGATCAAAAACTCTTCATTCTATGCAAATACGCAAGATTCATGCATTTCGAGCCGCCAAAAAAGCACCGAACGACTGCAAAGTCGCTTTTTAACGTAATCGAACGATTGAGTTTCGCACTCGCTGTAGGCGTTTCAGCTCGTATTAAAAGATCAGAAACTCGTTATTCTTCGCAAATACGCAAGATTCATGCATTTCGAGCCGCCAAACAAGCATTAAACGACTGCAAAGTCGCTTTTTAACGAAATCGAACGATTGAGTTTCGCACTCGCTGTAGGCGTTCCAGCTCGTATTATAAGATCACAAACTCGTTATTCTTTGCAAATACGCAATATTCATGCATTTCAAGCCGCTAAACAAGCACCGAACGACTGCAAAGTCGCTTTTTAACGAAATCGAACGATTGAGTTTCGCACTCGCTGTAGGCGTTCCAGCTCGTATTAAAAGATCACAAACTCGTTATTTCTTGCAAATACGCGAGATTCATGCATTTCCAGCCGCTGAACAAGCACCAAACGACTGCAAAGTCGCTTTTTAACGAAATCGAACGATTGAGTTTCGCACTCGCTGTAGGCGTTCCAGCTCGTTTTATACGATCAAAAACTCTTTATCCTATGCAAATACGCAAGATTCATGCATTTCGAGCCGCCAAACAAGCACCGAACAACTGCAAAGTCGCTTTTTAACATGATCGAACGATTGAGTTTCGCACTCGCTGTAGCCGTTCCAGCTCGTATTATAAGATCACAAACTCGTTATTCTTTGCAAATACGCAATATTCATCCATTTCAAGCCGCTAAACAAGCACCGAACGACTGCAAAGTCGCTTTATATCGAAATCGAACAATTGAGTTTTGCGCTCGCTGTAGGCGTTCCAGCTCGTTTTATACGATCAAAAACTCATCATTTTATGCAAATACTCGAGATCCATGCATTTCGAGCCGCCAAAAAAGCACCGAACGACTGCAAAGTCGCTTTTTAACGTAATCGAACGATTGAGTTTCGCACTCGCTGTAGGCGTTTCAGCTCGTATTAAAAGATCACAAACTCGTTATTCTTTGCAAATACGCGAGATTCATGCATTTCCAGCCGCTGAACAAGAACCAAACGATTGCAAAGTCGCTTTTTAACGAAATCGAACGATTGAGTTTCCCACTCGCTGTAGGCGTTCCAGCTCGTATTATAAGATCACAAACTCATTATTCTTTGCAAATACGCAATATTCATGCATTTCAAGCCGCTGAACAAGAACCAAACGATTGCAAAGTCGCTTTTTAACGAAATCGAACGATTGAGTTTCCCACTCGCTGTAGGCGTTCCAGCTCGTATTATAAGATCACAAACTCGTTATTCTTTGCAAATACGCAATATTCATCCATTTCAAGCCGCTAAACAAGCACCGAACGACTGCAAAGTCGCTTTATATCGAAATCGAACAATTGAGTTTTGCGCTCGCTGTAGGCGTTCCAGCTCGTTTTATACGATCAAAAACTCATCATTTTATGCAAATACTCGAGATCCATGCATTTCGAGCCGCCAAAAAAGCACCGAACGACTGCAAAGTCGCTTTTTAACGCAATCGAACGATTGAGTTTCGCACTCGCTGTAGGCGTTCCAGCTCGTATTATAAGATCACAAACTCGTTATTTCTTGCAAATACGCGAGATTCATGCATTTCCAGCCGCTGAACAAGCACCAAACAACTGCAAAGTCGCTTTTTAACGTAATCGAACGATTGAGTTTCGCGCTCGCTGTAGGCGTTCCAGCTCGTATTGTAAGATCACAAACTCGTTATTCTTTGCGAATACGCAAGATTCA
This sequence comes from Amblyteles armatorius, assembly GCA_933228735.2. NCBI lineage: Eukaryota > Metazoa > Arthropoda > Insecta > Hymenoptera > Ichneumonidae > Amblyteles > Amblyteles armatorius. The sequence goes on along the minus strand of OW121688.1, from coordinate 5,535,340 downwards.
TGCATTTCAAGCCGCTGAACAAGCACCAAACGACTAAAAAGTAACTTTTTAACGAAATCGCACAATTTAGTTTTGCGCTCGCTGTAGGCGTTCCAGCTCCTTTTATACGATCAAAAACTCTTTATTCTATGCGAATACGCAAGATTCATGCATTTCGAGCTGCTAAACAAGCACCAAACGACTGCAAAGTCGCTTTTTAACGAAATCGAACGATTGAGTTTCGCACTCGCTGTAGGCAATCCAGCTCGTATTAAAAGACCACATACTCGTTATTCTTTGTAACTACGCGAGATTCATGCATTTCCAGCCGCTGAACAAGAACCAAACGATTGCAAAGTCGCTTTTTAACGAAATCGAACGATTGAGTTTCGCGCTCGCTGTAGGCGTTCCAGCTCGTTTTATACGATCAAAAACTCTTTATTCTGTGCAAATACGCAAGATTCATGCATTTCGAGCCGCCAAACAAGCACCGAACGACTGCAAAGTCGCCTTTTAACGTGATCGAACGATTGAGTTTCGCACACGCTGTAGGCGTTTCAGCTACTTTTATACGATCAAAAACTCTTTATTCTATGCAAATACGCAAGATTCATGCATTTCGAATGGCCAAACAAGCACCGAACGACTGCAAAGTCGCTTTTTAACGTGATCGAACGATTGAGTTTCGCACTCGCTGTAGCCGTTCCAGCTCGTATTATAGGATCACAAACTCGTTATTCTTTGCAAATACGCAATATTCATGCATTTCAAGCCGCTGAACAAGAACCAAACGATTGCAAAGTCGCTTTTTAACGAAATCGAACGATTGAGTTTTGCGCTCGCTGTAGGCGTTCCAGCTCGTTTTATACGATCAAAAACTCGTTATTTTATGCAAATACGCAATATTCATGCATTTCGACCCGCTAAACAAGCACTAAATGACTGCAAAGTCGCTTTACAACGAAATCGAACGATTGAGTTTCGCACTCGCCGTAGGCGTTCCAGCTCGTATTATAAGATCACAAACTCGTTATTTTATGCAAATACGCAAAATTCATGCATTTCGAGCCGCTAAACAAGCACTAAACGACTAAAAAGTAACTTTTTAACGAAATCGCACAATTTAGTTTTGCGCTCGCTGTAGGCGTTCCAGCTTCTTTTATACGATCAAAAACTCTTTATCCTATGCGAATACGCAAGATTCATGCATTTCGAGCTGCTAAACAAGCACCAAACGACTGCAAAGTCGCTTTTTAACGAAATCGAACGATTGAGGTTCGCACTCGCTGTAGGCATTCCAGCTCGTATTATAAGATCACAAACTCGTTATTCTTTGCGAATACGCAAGATTCATGCATTTCGAGCCGCTAAACAAGCACCAAACGACTGCAAAGTCGCTTCTTAACGAAATCGAACGATCGAGTTTCGCGCTCGCTGTAGGCGTTCCAGCTCCTTTTATACGATCAAAAACTCTTTATTCTATGCAAATACTCGAGATCCATGCATTTCGAGCCGCCAAAAAAGCACCGAACGACTGCAAAGTCGCTTTTTAACGAAATCGAACGATTGAGTTTCGCACTCGCTGTAGGCGTTCCAGCTCGTTTTATACGATCAAAAACTCTTTATTCTATGCAAATACGCAAGATTCATGCATTTTGAGCCGCCAAAGAAGCACCGAACGACTGCAAAGTCGCTTTTTAACGTGATCGAACGATTGAGTTTCGCACTCGCTGTAGCCGTTCCAGCTCGTATTATAAGATCACAAACTCGTTATTCTTTGCAAATACGCAATATTCATGCATTTCAAGCCGCTGAACAAGAACCAAACGATTGCAAAGTCGCTTTTTAACGAAATCGAACGATTGAGTTTCCCACTCGCTGTAGGCGTTCCAACTCGTATTATAAGATCACAAACTCGTTATTCTTTGCAAATACGCAATATTCATCCATTTCAAGCCGCTAAACAAGCACCGAACGACTGCAAAGTCGCTTTATATCGAAATCGAACAATTGAGTTTTGCGCTCGCTGTAGGCGTTCCAGCTCGTTTTATACGATCAAAAACTCATCATTTTATGCAAATACGCAAGATTCATGCATTTCGAGCCGCTAAACAAGCACCAAACGACTGCAAAGTCGCTTTTTAACGTGATCGAACGATTGAGTTTCGCGCTCGCTGTAGGCGTTCCAGCTCGTTTTATACGATCAAAAACTCTTCATTCTATGCAAATACGCAAGATTCATGCATTTCGAGCCGCCAAACAAGCACCGAACGACTGCAAAGTCGCTTTTTAACGTGATCGAACGATTGAGTTTCGCACTCGCTGTAGGCGTTTCAGCTACTTTTATACGATCACAAACTCGTTATTCTTTGCAAATACGCGAGATTCATGCATTTCCAGCCGCTGAACAAGAACCAAACGATTGCAAAGTCGCTTTTTAACGAAATCGAACGATTGAGTTTCCCACTCGCTGTAGGCGTTCCAACTCGTATTATAAGATCACAAACTCTTTATTCTATGCAAATACGCAAGATTCATGCATTTCGAGCCGCCAAACAAGCACCGAACGACTGCAAAGTCGCTTTTTAACGTAATCGAACGATTGAGTTTCGCACTCGCTGTAGGCAATCCAGCTCGTATTAAAAGACCACAAACTCGTTATTCTTTGCAAATACGCGAGATTCATGCATTTCCAGCCGCTGAACAAGAACCAAACGATTGCAAAGTCGCTTTTTAACGAAATCGAACGATTGAGTTTTGCGCTCGCTGTAGGCGTTCCAGCTCGTTTTATACGATCAAAAACTCGTTATTTTATGCAAATACGCAATATTCATGCATTTCGACCCGCTAAACAAGCACTAAATGACTGCAAAGTCGCTTTACAACGAAATCGAACGATTGAGTTTCGCACTCGCCGTAGGCGTTCCAGCTCGTATTATAAGATCACAAACTCGTTATTTTATGCAAATACGCAAAATTCATGCATTTCGAGCCGCTAAACAAGCACTAAACGACTAAAAAGTAACTTTTTAACGAAATCGCACAATTTAGTTTTGCGCTCGCTGTAGGCGTTCCAGCTTCTTTTATACGATCAAAAACTCTTTATCCTATGCGAATACGCAAGATTCATGCATTTCGAGCTGCTAAACAAGCACCAAACGACTGCAAAGTCGCTTTTTAACGAAATCGAACGATTGAGGTTCGCACACGCTGTAGGCATTCCAGCTCGTATTATAAGATCACAAACTCGTTATTCTTTGCGAATACGCAAGATTCATGCATTTCGAGCCGCTAAACAAGCACCAAACGACTGCAAAGTCGCTTCTTAACGAAATCGAACGATCGAGTTTCGCGCTCGCTGTAGGCGTTCCAGCTCCTTTTATACGATCAAAAACTCTTTATTCTATGCAAATACTCGAGATCCATGCATTTCGAGCCGCCAAAAAAGCACCGAACGACTGCAAAGTCGCTTTTTAACGAAATCGAACGATTGAGTTTCGCACTCGCTGTAGGCGTTCCAGCTCGTTTTATACGATCAAAAACTCTTTATTCTATGCAAATACGCAAGATTCATGCATTTTGAGCCGCCAAAGAAGCACCGAACGACTGCAAAGTCGCTTTTTAACGTGATCGAACGATTGAGTTTCGCACTCGCTGTAGGCGTTTCAGCTCCTTTTATACGATCAAAAACTCTTTATTCTATGCAAATACGCAAGATTCATGCATTTCGAGCGGCCAAACAAGCACCGAACGACTGCAAAGTCGCTTTTTGACGTAATCGAACGATTGAGTTTCGCACTCGCTGTAGGCGTTTCAGCTCGTATTAAAAGATCACAAACTCGTTATTCTTTGCAAATACGCGAGATTCATGCATTTCCAGCCGCTAAACAAGCACCGAACGACTGCAAAGTCGCTTTATATCGAAATCGAACAATTGAGTTTTGCGCTCGCTGTAGGCGTTCCAGCTCGTTTTATACGATCAAAAACTCATCATTTTATGCAAATACTCGAGATCCATGCATTTCGAGCCGCCAAAAAAGCACCGAACGACTGCAAAGTCGCTTTTTAACGAAATCGAACGATTGAGTTTCGCACTCGCTGTAGGCGTTCCAGCTCGTATTATAAGATCACAAACTCGTTATTCTTTGCAAATACGCAATATTCATGCATTTCAAGCCGCTAAACAAGCACCGAACAACTGCAAAGTCGCTTTTTAACGAAATCGAACGATTGAGTTTCGCACTCGCTGTATGCGTTCCAGCTCGTATTAAAAGATCACAAACTCGTTATTTCTTGCAAATACGCGAGATTCATGCATTTCCAGCCGCTGAACAAGAACCAAACGATTGCAAAGTCGCTTTTTAACGAAATCGAACGATTGAGTTTCGCGCTCGCTGTAGGCGTTCCAGCTCGTTTTATACGATCAAAAACTCTTTATCCTATGCAAATACGCAAGATTCATGCATTTCGAGCCGCCAAACAAGCACCGAACAACTGCAAAGTCGCTTTTTAACGTGATCGAACGATTGAGTTTCGCACTCGCTGTAGGCAATCCAGCTCGTATTAAAAGACCACAAACTCGTTATTCTTTGCAAATACGCGAGATTCATGCATTTCCAGCCGCTGAACAAGAACCAAACGATTGCAAAGTCGCTTTTTAACGAAATCGAACGATTGAGTTTCGCGCTCGCTGTAGGCGTTCCAGCTCGTTTTATACGATCAAAAACTCTTTATCCTATGCAAATACGCAAGATTCATGCATTTCGAGCCGCCAAACAAGCACCGAACAACTGCAAAGTCGCTTTTTAACGTGATCGAACGATTGAGTTTCGCACTCGCTGTAGCCGTTCCAGCTCGTATTATAAGATCACAAACTCATTATTCTTTGCAAATACGCAATATTCATGCATTTCAAGCCGCTGAACAAGAACCAAACGATTGCAAAGTCGCTTTTTAACGAAATCGAACGATTGAGTTTCCCACTCGCTGTAGGCGTTCCAGCTCGTATTATAAGATCACAAACTCGTTATTCTTTGCAAATACGCAATATTCATCCATTTCAAGCCGCTAAACAAGCACCGAACGACTGCAAAGTCGCTTTATATCGAAATCGAACAATTGAGTTTTGCGCTCGCTGTAGGCGTTCCAGCTCGTTTTATACGATCAAAAACTCATCATTTTATGCAAATACGCAAGATTCATGCATTTCGAGCCGCTAAACAAGCACCAAACGACTGCAAAGTCGCTTTTTAACGTGATCGAACGATTGAGGTTCGCACTCGCTGTAGGCATTCCAGCTCGTATTATAAGATCACAAACTCGTTATTTTATGCAAATACGCAAAATTCATGCATTTCGAGCCGCTAAACAAGCACTAAACGACTAAAAAGTAACTTTTTAACGAAATCGCACAATTTAGTTTTGCGCTCGCTGTAGGCGTTCCAGCTTCTTTTATACGATCAAAAACTCTTTATCCTATGCGAATACGCAAGATTCATGCATTTCGAGCTGCTAAACAAGCACCAAACGACTGCAAAGTCGCTTTTTAACGAAATCGAACGATTGAGGTTCGCACACGCTGTAGGCATTCCAGCTCGTATTATAAGATCACAAACTCGTTATTCTTTGCGAATACGCAAGATTCATGCATTTCGAGCCGCTAAACAAGCACCAAACGACTGCAAAGTCGCTTCTTAACGAAATCGAACGATCGAGTTTCGCGCTCGCTGTAGGCGTTCCAGCTCCTTTTATACGATCAAAAACTCTTTATTCTATGCAAATACTCGAGATCCATGCATTTCGAGCCACCAAAAAAGCACCGAACGACTGCAAAGTCGCTTTTTAACGAAATCGAACGATTGAGTTTCGCACTCGCTGTAGGCGTTCCAGCTCGTTTTATACGATCAAAAACTCTTTATTCTATGCAAATACGCAAGATTCATGCATTTTGAGCCGCCAAAGAAGCACCGAACGACTGCAAAGTCGCTTTTTAACGTGATCGAACGATTGAGTTTCGCACTCGCTGTAGGCGTTTCAGCTCCTTTTATACGATCAAAAACTCTTTATTCTATGCAAATACGCAAGATTCATGCATTTCGAGCGGCCAAACAAGCACCGAACGACTGCAAAGTCGCTTTTTGACGTAATCGAACGATTGAGTTTCGCACTCGCTGTAGGCGTTTCAGCTCGTATTAAAAGATCACAAACTCGTTATTCCTTTGCAAATACGCGAGATTCATGCATTTCCAGCCGCTAAACAAGCACCGAACGACTGCAAAGTCGCTTTATATCGAAATCGAACAATTGAGTTTTGCGCTCGCTGTAGGCGTTCCAGCTCGTTTTATACGATCAAAAACTCATCATTTTATGCAAATACTCGAGATCCATGCATTTCGAGCCGCCAAAAAAGCACCGAACGACTGCAAAGTCGCTTTTTAACGAAATCGAACGATTGAGTTTCGCACTCGCTGTAGGCGTTCCAGCTCGTATTACAAGATCACAAACTCGTTATTCTTTGCAAATACGCAATATTCATGCATTTCAAGCCGCTAAACAAGCACCGAACAACTGCAAAGTCGCTTTTTAACGAAATCGAACGATTGAGTTTCGCACTCGCTGTATGCGTTCCAGCTCGTATTAAAAGATCACAAACTCGTTATTTCTTGCAAATACGCGAGATTCATGCATTTCCAGCCGCTGAACAAGAACCAAACGACTGCAAAGTCGCTTTTTAACGAAATCGAACGATTGAGTTTCGCGCTCGCTGTAGGCGTTCCAGCTCGTTTTGTACGATCAAAAACTCTTTATCCTATGCAAATACGCAAGATTCATGCATTTCGAGCCGCCAAACAAGCACCGAACAACTGCAAAGTCGCTTTTTAACGTGATCGAACGATTGAGTTTCGCACTCGCTGTAGGCAATCCAGCTCGTATTAAAAGACCACATACTCGTTATTCTTTGTAACTACGCGAGATTCATGCATTTCCAGCCGCTGAACAAGAACCAAACGATTGCAAAGTCGCTTTTTAACGAAATCGAACGATTGAGTTTCGCGCTCGCTGTAGGCGTTCCAGCTCGTTTTATACGATCAAAAACTCTTTATTCTGTGCAAATACGCAAGATTCATGCATTTCGAGCCGCCAAACAAGCACCGAACGACTGCAAAGTCGCCTTTTAACGTGATCGAACGATTGAGTTTCGCACACGCTGTAGGCGTTTCAGCTACTTTTATACGATCAAAAACTCTTTATTCTATGCAAATACGCAAGATTCATGCATTTCGAATGGCCAAACAAGCACCGAACGACTGCAAAGTCGCTTTTTAACGTGATCGAACGATTGAGTTTCGCACTCGCTGTAGCCGTTCCAGCTCGTATTATAGGATCACAAACTCGTTATTCTTTGCAAATACGCAATATTCATGCATTTCAAGCCGCTGAACAAGAACCAAACGATTGCAAAGTCGCTTTTTAACGAAATCGAACGATTGAGTTTTGCGCTCGCTGTAGGCGTTCCAGCTCGTTTTATACGATCAAAAACTCGTTATTTTATGCAAATACGCAATATTCATGCATTTCGACCCGCTAAACAAGCACTAAATGACTGCAAAGTCGCTTTACAACGAAATCGAACGATTGAGTTTCGCACTCGCCGTAGGCGTTCCAGCTCGTATTATAAGATCACAAACTCGTTATTTTATGCAAATACGCAAAATTCATGCATTTCGAGCCGCTAAACAAGCACTAAACGACTAAAAAGTAACTTTTTAACGAAATCGCACAATTTAGTTTTGCGCTCGCTGTAGGCGTTCCAGCTTCTTTTATACGATCAAAAACTCTTTATCCTATGCGAATACGCAAGATTCATGCATTTCGAGCTGCTAAACAAGCACCAAACGACTGCAAAGTCGCTTTTTAACGAAATCGAACGATTGAGGTTCGCACTCGCTGTAGGCATTCCAGCTCGTATTATAAGATCACAAACTCGTTATTCTTTGCGAATACGCAAGATTCATGCATTTCGAGCCGCTAAACAAGCACCAAACGACTGCAAAGTCGCTTCTTAACGAAATCGAACGATCGAGTTTCGCGCTCGCTGTAGGCGTTCCAGCTCCTTTTATACGATCAAAAACTCTTTATTCTATGCAAATACTCGAGATCCATGCATTTCGAGCCGCCAAAAAAGCACCGAACGACTGCAAAGTCGCTTTTTAACGAAATCGAACGATTGAGTTTCGCACTCGCTGTAGGCGTTCCAGCTCGTTTTATACGATCAAAAACTCTTTATTCTATGCAAATACGCAAGATTCATGCATTTTGAGCCGCCAAAGAAGCACCGAACGACTGCAAAGTCGCTTTTTAACGTGATCGAACGATTGAGTTTCGCACTCGCTGTAGCCGTTCCAGCTCGTATTATAAGATCACAAACTCGTTATTCTTTGCAAATACGCAATATTCATGCATTTCAAGCCGCTGAACAAGAACCAAACGATTGCAAAGTCGCTTTTTAACGAAATCGAACGATTGAGTTTCCCACTCGCTGTAGGCGTTCCAACTCGTATTATAAGATCACAAACTCGTTATTCTTTGCAAATACGCAATATTCATCCATTTCAAGCCGCTAAACAAGCACCGAACGACTGCAAAGTCGCTTTATATCGAAATCGAACAATTGAGTTTTGCGCTCGCTGTAGGCGTTCCAGCTCGTTTTATACGATCAAAAACTCATCATTTTATGCAAATACGCAAGATTCATGCATTTCGAGCCGCTAAACAAGCACCAAACGACTGCAAAGTCGCTTTTTAACGTGATCGAACGATTGAGTTTCGCGCTCGCTGTAGGCGTTCCAGCTCGTTTTATACGATCAAAAACTCTTCATTCTATGCAAATACGCAAGATTCATGCATTTCGAGCCGCCAAACAAGCACCGAACGACTGCAAAGTCGCTTTTTAACGTGATCGAACGATTGAGTTTCGCACTCGCTGTAGGCGTTTCAGCTACTTTTATACGATCACAAACTCGTTATTCTTTGCAAATACGCGAGATTCATGCATTTCCAGCCGCTGAACAAGAACCAAACGATTGCAAAGTCGCTTTTTAACGAAATCGAACGATTGAGTTTCCCACTCGCTGTAGGCGTTCCAACTCGTATTATAAGATCACAAACTCTTTATTCTATGCAAATACGCAAGATTCATGCATTTCGAGCCGCCAAACAAGCACCGAACGACTGCAAAGTCGCTTTTTAACGTAATCGAACGATTGAGTTTCGCACTCGCTGTAGGCAATCCAGCTCGTATTAAAAGACCACAAACTCGTTATTCTTTGCAAATACGCGAGATTCATGCATTTCCAGCCGCTGAACAAGAACCAAACGATTGCAAAGTCGCTTTTTAACGAAATCGAACGATTGAGTTTTGCGCTCGCTGTAGGCGTTCCAGCTCGTTTTATACGATCAAAAACTCGTTATTTTATGCAAATACGCAATATTCATGCATTTCGACCCGCTAAACAAGCACTAAATGACTGCAAAGTCGCTTTACAACGAAATCGAACGATTGAGTTTCGCACTCGCCGTAGGCGTTCCAGCTCGTATTATAAGATCACAAACTCGTTATTTTATGCAAATACGCAAAATTCATGCATTTCGAGCCGCTAAACAAGCACTAAACGACTAAAAAGTAACTTTTTAACGAAATCGCACAATTTAGTTTTGCGCTCGCTGTAGGCGTTCCAGCTTCTTTTATACGATCAAAAACTCTTTATCCTATGCGAATACGCAAGATTCATGCATTTCGAGCTGCTAAACAAGCACCAAACGACTGCAAAGTCGCTTTTTAACGAAATCGAACGATTGAGGTTCGCACACGCTGTAGGCATTCCAGCTCGTATTATAAGATCACAAACTCGTTATTCTTTGCGAATACGCAAGATTCATGCATTTCGAGCCGCTAAACAAGCACCAAACGACTGCAAAGTCGCTTCTTAACGAAATCGAACGATCGAGTTTCGCGCTCGCTGTAGGCGTTCCAGCTCCTTTTATACGATCAAAAACTCTTTATTCTATGCAAATACTCGAGATCCATGCATTTCGAGCCGCCAAAAAAGCACCGAACGACTGCAAAGTCGCTTTTTAACGAAATCGAACGATTGAGTTTCGCACTCGCTGTAGGCGTTCCAGCTCGTTTTATACGATCAAAAACTCTTTATTCTATGCAAATACGCAAGATTCATGCATTTTGAGCCGCCAAAGAAGCACCGAACGACTGCAAAGTCGCTTTTTAACGTGATCGAACGATTGAGTTTCGCACTCGCTGTAGGCGTTTCAGCTCCTTTTATACGATCAAAAACTCTTTATTCTATGCAAATACGCAAGATTCATGCATTTCGAGCGGCCAAACAAGCACCGAACGACTGCAAAGTCGCTTTTTGACGTAATCGAACGATTGAGTTTCGCACTCGCTGTAGGCGTTTCAGCTCGTATTAAAAGATCACAAACTCGTTATTCTTTGCAAATACGCGAGATTCATGCATTTCCAGCCGCTAAACAAGCACCGAACGACTGCAAAGTCGCTTTATATCGAAATCGAACAATTGAGTTTTGCGCTCGCTGTAGGCGTTCCAGCTCGTTTTATACGATCAAAAACTCATCATTTTATGCAAATACTCGAGATCCATGCATTTCGAGCCGCCAAAAAAGCACCGAACGACTGCAAAGTCGCTTTTTAACGAAATCGAACGATTGAGTTTCGCACTCGCTGTAGGCGTTCCAGCTCGTATTATAAGATCACAAACTCGTTATTCTTTGCAAATACGCAATATTCATGCATTTCAAGCCGCTAAACAAGCACCGAACAACTGCAAAGTCGCTTTTTAACGAAATCGAACGATTGAGTTTCGCACTCGCTGTATGCGTTCCAGCTCGTATTAAAAGATCACAAACTCGTTATTTCTTGCAAATACGCGAGATTCATGCATTTCCAGCCGCTGAACAAGAACCAAACGATTGCAAAGTCGCTTTTTAACGAAATCGAACGATTGAGTTTCGCGCTCGCTGTAGGCGTTCCAGCTCGTTTTATACGATCAAAAACTCTTTATCCTATGCAAATACGCAAGATTCATGCATTTCGAGCCGCCAAACAAGCACCGAACAACTGCAAAGTCGCTTTTTAACGTGATCGAACGATTGAGTTTCGCACTCGCTGTAGGCAATCCAGCTCGTATTAAAAGACCACAAACTCGTTATTCTTTGCAAATACGCGAGATTCATGCATTTCCAGCCGCTGAACAAGAACCAAACGATTGCAAAGTCGCTTTTTAACGAAATCGAACGATTGAGTTTCGCGCTCGCTGTAGGCGTTCCAGCTCGTTTTATACGATCAAAAACTCTTTATCCTATGCAAATACGCAAGATTCATGCATTTCGAGCCGCCAAACAAGCACCGAACAACTGCAAAGTCGCTTTTTAACGTGATCGAACGATTGAGTTTCGCACTCGCTGTAGCCGTTCCAGCTCGTATTATAAGATCACAAACTCATTATTCTTTGCAAATACGCAATATTCATGCATTTCAAGCCGCTGAACAAGAACCAAACGATTGCAAAGTCGCTTTTTAACGAAATCGAACGATTGAGTTTCCCACTCGCTGTAGGCGTTCCAGCTCGTATTATAAGATCACAAACTCGTTATTCTTTGCAAATACGCAATATTCATCCATTTCAAGCCGCTAAACAAGCACCGAACGACTGCAAAGTCGCTTTATATCGAAATCGAACAATTGAGTTTTGCGCTCGCTGTAGGCGTTCCAGCTCGTTTTATACGATCAAAAACTCATCATTTTATGCAAATACGCAAGATTCATGCATTTCGAGCCGCTAAACAAGCACCAAACGACTGCAAAGTCGCTTTTTAACGTGATCGAACGATTGAGGTTCGCACTCGCTGTAGGCATTCCAGCTCGTATTATAAGATCACAAACTCGTTATTTTATGCAAATACGCAAAATTCATGCATTTCGAGCCGCTAAACAAGCACTAAACGACTAAAAAGTAACTTTTTAACGAAATCGCACAATTTAGTTTTGCGCTCGCTGTAGGCGTTCCAGCTTCTTTTATACGATCAAAAACTCTTTATCCTATGCGAATACGCAAGATTCATGCATTTCGAGCTGCTAAACAAGCACCAAACGACTGCAAAGTCGCTTTTTAACGAAATCGAACGATTGAGGTTCGCACACGCTGTAGGCATTCCAGCTCGTATTATAAGATCACAAACTCGTTATTCTTTGCGAATACGCAAGATTCATGCATTTCGAGCCGCTAAACAAGCACCAAACGACTGCAAAGTCGCTTCTTAACGAAATCGAACGATCGAGTTTCGCGCTCGCTGTAGGCGTTCCAGCTCCTTTTATACGATCAAAAACTCTTTATTCTATGCAAATACTCGAGATCCATGCATTTCGAGCCACCAAAAAAGCACCGAACGACTGCAAAGTCGCTTTTTAACGAAATCGAACGATTGAGTTTCGCACTCGCTGTAGGCGTTCCAGCTCGTTTTATACGATCAAAAACTCTTTATTCTATGCAAATACGCAAGATTCATGCATTTTGAGCCGCCAAAGAAGCACCGAACGACTGCAAAGTCGCTTTTTAACGTGATCGAACGATTGAGTTTCGCACTCGCTGTAGGCGTTTCAGCTCCTTTTATACGATCAAAAACTCTTTATTCTATGCAAATACGCAAGATTCATGCATTTCGAGCGGCCAAACAAGCACCGAACGACTGCAAAGTCGCTTTTTGACGTAATCGAACGATTGAGTTTCGCACTCGCTGTAGGCGTTTCAGCTCGTATTAAAAGATCACAAACTCGTTATTCCTTTGCAAATACGCGAGATTCATGCATTTCCAGCCGCTAAACAAGCACCGAACGACTGCAAAGTCGCTTTATATCGAAATCGAACAATTGAGTTTTGCGCTCGCTGTAGGCGTTCCAGCTCGTTTTATACGATCAAAAACTCATCATTTTATGCAAATACTCGAGATCCATGCATTTCGAGCCGCCAAAAAAGCACCGAACGACTGCAAAGTCGCTTTTTAACGAAATCGAACGATTGAGTTTCGCACTCGCTGTAGGCGTTCCAGCTCGTATTACAAGATCACAAACTCGTTATTCTTTGCAAATACGCAATATTCATGCATTTCAAGCCGCTAAACAAGCACCGAACAACTGCAAAGTCGCTTTTTAACGAAATCGAACGATTGAGTTTCGCACTCGCTGTATGCGTTCCAGCTCGTATTAAAAGATCACAAACTCGTTATTTCTTGCAAATACGCGAGATTCATGCATTTCCAGCCGCTGAACAAGAACCAAACGACTGCAAAGTCGCTTTTTAACGAAATCGAACGATTGAGTTTCGCGCTCGCTGTAGGCGTTCCAGCTCGTTTTGTACGATCAAAAACTCTTTATCCTATGCAAATACGCAAGATTCATGCATTTCGAGCCGCCAAACAAGCACCGAACAACTGCAAAGTCGCTTTTTAACGTGATCGAACGATTGAGTTTCGCACTCGCTGTAGGCAATCCAGCTCGTATTAAAAGACCACAAACTCGTTATTCTTTGCAAATACGCGAGATTCATGCATTTCCAGCCGCTGAACAAGAACCAAACGATTGCAAAGTCGCTTTTTATCGAAATCGAACGATTGAGTTTCGCGCTCGCTGTAGGCGTTCCAGCTCGTTTTATACGATCAAAAACTCTTTATCCTATGCAAATACGCAAGATTCATGCATTTCGAGCCGCCAAACAAGCACCGAACAACTGCAAAGTCGCTTTTTAACGTGATCGAACGATTGAGTTTCGCACTCGCTGTAGCCGTTCCAGCTCGTATTATAAGATCACAAACTCATTATTCTTTGCAAATACGCAATATTCATGCATTTCAAGCCGCTGAACAAGAACCAAACGATTGCAAAGTCGCTTTTTAACGAAATCGAACGATTGAGTTTCCCACTCGCTGTAGGCGTTCCAGCTCGTATTATAAGATCACAAACTCGTTATTCTTTGCAAATACGCAATATTCATCCATTTCAAGCCGCTAAACAAGCACCGAACGACTGCAAAGTCGCTTTATATCGAAATCGAACAATTGAGTTTTGCGCTCGCTGTAGGCGTTCCAGCTCGTTTTATACGATCAAAAACTCATCATTTTATGCAAATACGCAAGATTCATGCATTTCGAGCCGCTAAACAAGCACCAAACGACTGCAAAGTCGCTTTTTAACGTGATCGAACGATTGAGGTTCGCACTCGCTGTAGGCATTCCAGCTCGTATTATAAGATCACAAACTCGTTATTCTTTGCGAATACGCTAGATTCATGCATTTCGAGCCGCTAAACAAGCACCAAACGACTGCAAAGTCGCTTCTTAACGAAATCGAACGATCGAGTTTCGCGCTCGCTGTAGGCGTTCCAGCTCCTTTTATACGATCAAAAACTCTTTATTCTATGCAAATACGCAAGATCCATGCATTTCGAGCCGCCAAAAAAGCACCGAACGACTGCAAAGTCGCTTTTTAACGAAATCGAACGATTGAGTTTCGCACTCGCTGTAGGCGTTCCAGCTCGTTTTATACGATCAAAAACTCATCATTTTATGCAAATACGCAAGATTCATGCATTTCGAGCCGCTAAACAAGCACCAAACGACTGCAAAGTCGCTTTTTAACGTGATCGAACGATTGAGTTTCGCGCTCGCTGTAGGCGTTCCAGCTCGTTTTATACGATCAAAAACTCTTCATTCTATGCAAATACGCAAGATTCATGCATTTCGAGCCGCCAAAAAAGCACCGAACGACTGCAAAGTCGCTTTTTAACGTAATCGAACGATTGAGTTTCGCACTCGCTGTAGGCGTTTCAGCTCGTATTAAAAGATCAGAAACTCGTTATTCTTCGCAAATACGCAAGATTCATGCATTTCGAGCCGCCAAACAAGCATTAAACGACTGCAAAGTCGCTTTTTAACGAAATCGAACGATTGAGTTTCGCACTCGCTGTAGGCGTTCCAGCTCGTATTATAAGATCACAAACTCGTTATTCTTTGCAAATACGCAATATTCATGCATTTCAAGCCGCTAAACAAGCACCGAACGACTGCAAAGTCGCTTTTTAACGAAATCGAACGATTGAGTTTCGCACTCGCTGTAGGCGTTCCAGCTCGTATTAAAAGATCACAAACTCGTTATTTCTTGCAAATACGCGAGATTCATGCATTTCCAGCCGCTGAACAAGCACCAAACGACTGCAAAGTCGCTTTTTAACGAAATCGAACGATTGAGTTTCGCACTCGCTGTAGGCGTTCCAGCTCGTTTTATACGATCAAAAACTCTTTATCCTATGCAAATACGCAAGATTCATGCATTTCGAGCCGCCAAACAAGCACCGAACAACTGCAAAGTCGCTTTTTAACATGATCGAACGATTGAGTTTCGCACTCGCTGTAGCCGTTCCAGCTCGTATTATAAGATCACAAACTCGTTATTCTTTGCAAATACGCAATATTCATCCATTTCAAGCCGCTAAACAAGCACCGAACGACTGCAAAGTCGCTTTATATCGAAATCGAACAATTGAGTTTTGCGCTCGCTGTAGGCGTTCCAGCTCGTTTTATACGATCAAAAACTCATCATTTTATGCAAATACTCGAGATCCATGCATTTCGAGCCGCCAAAAAAGCACCGAACGACTGCAAAGTCGCTTTTTAACGTAATCGAACGATTGAGTTTCGCACTCGCTGTAGGCGTTTCAGCTCGTATTAAAAGATCACAAACTCGTTATTCTTTGCAAATACGCGAGATTCATGCATTTCCAGCCGCTGAACAAGAACCAAACGATTGCAAAGTCGCTTTTTAACGAAATCGAACGATTGAGTTTCCCACTCGCTGTAGGCGTTCCAGCTCGTATTATAAGATCACAAACTCATTATTCTTTGCAAATACGCAATATTCATGCATTTCAAGCCGCTGAACAAGAACCAAACGATTGCAAAGTCGCTTTTTAACGAAATCGAACGATTGAGTTTCCCACTCGCTGTAGGCGTTCCAGCTCGTATTATAAGATCACAAACTCGTTATTCTTTGCAAATACGCAATATTCATCCATTTCAAGCCGCTAAACAAGCACCGAACGACTGCAAAGTCGCTTTATATCGAAATCGAACAATTGAGTTTTGCGCTCGCTGTAGGCGTTCCAGCTCGTTTTATACGATCAAAAACTCATCATTTTATGCAAATACTCGAGATCCATGCATTTCGAGCCGCCGAAAAAGCACCGAACGACTGCAAAGTCGCTTTTTAACGCAATCGAACGATTGAGTTTCGCACTCGCTGTAGGCGTTCCAGCTCGTATTATAAGATCACAAACTCGTTATTTCTTGCAAATACGCGAGATTCATGCATTTCCAGCCGCTGAACAAGCACCAAACAACTGCAAAGTCGCTTTTTAACGTAATCGAACGATTGAGTTTCGCGCTCGCTGTAGGCGTTCCAGCTCGTATTGTAAGATCACAAACTCGTTATTCTTTGCGAATACGCAAGATTCATGCATTTCAAGCCGCTGAACAAGCACCAAACGAGTAAAAAGTAACTTTTTAACGAAATCGCACAATTTAGTTTTGCGCTCGCTGTAGGCGTTCCAGCTCCTTTTATACGATCAAAAACTCTTTATTCTATGCGAATACGCAAGATTCATGCATTTCGAGCTGCTAAACAAGCACCAAACGACTGCAAAGTCGCTTTTTAACGAAATCGAACGATTGAGTTTCGCACTCGCTGTAGGCAATCCAGCTCGTATTAAAAGACCACATACTCGTTATTCTTTGTAACTACGCGAGATTCATGCATTTCCAGCCGCTGAACAAGAACCAAACGATTGCAAAGTCGCTTTTTAACGAAATCGAACGATTGAGTTTCGCGCTCGCTGTAGGCGTTCCAGCTCGTTTTATACGATCAAAAACTCTTTATTCTGTGCAAATACGCAAGATTCATGCATTTCGAGCCGCCAAACAAGCACCGAACGACTGCAAAGTCGCCTTTTAACGTGATCGAACGATTGAGTTTCGCACACGCTGTAGGCGTTTCAGCTACTTTTATACGATCAAAAACTCTTTATTCTATGCAAATACGCAAGATTCATGCATTTCGAATGGCCAAACAAGCACCGAACGACTGCAAAGTCGCTTTTTAACGTGATCGAACGATTGAGTTTCGCACTCGCTGTAGCCGTTCCAGCTCGTATTATAGGATCACAAACTCGTTATTCTTTGCAAATACGCAATATTCATGCATTTCAAGCCGCTGAACAAGAACCAAACGATTGCAAAGTCGCTTTTTAACGAAATCGAACGATTGAGTTTTGCGCTCGCTGTAGGCGTTCCAGCTCGTTTTATACGATCAAAAACTCGTTATTTTATGCAAATACGCAATATTCATGCATTTCGACCCGCTAAACAAGCACTAAATGACTGCAAAGTCGCTTTACAACGAAATCGAACGATTGAGTTTCGCACTCGCCGTAGGCGTTCCAGCTCGTATTATAAGATCACAAACTCGTTATTTTATGCAAATACGCAAAATTCATGCATTTCGAGCCGCTAAACAAGCACTAAACGACTAAAAAGTAACTTTTTAACGAAATCGCACAATTTAGTTTTGCGCTCGCTGTAGGCGTTCCAGCTTCTTTTATACGATCAAAAACTCTTTATCCTATGCGAATACGCAAGATTCATGCATTTCGAGCTGCTAAACAAGCACCAAACGACTGCAAAGTCGCTTTTTAACGAAATCGAACGATTGAGGTTCGCACTCGCTGTAGGCATTCCAGCTCGTATTATAAGATCACAAACTCGTTATTCTTTGCGAATACGCAAGATTCATGCATTTCGAGCCGCTAAACAAGCACCAAACGACTGCAAAGTCGCTTCTTAACGAAATCGAACGATCGAGTTTCGCGCTCGCTGTAGGCGTTCCAGCTCCTTTTATACGATCAAAAACTCTTTATTCTATGCAAATACTCGAGATCCATGCATTTCGAGCCGCCAAAAAAGCACCGAACGACTGCAAAGTCGCTTTTTAACGAAATCGAACGATTGAGTTTCGCACTCGCTGTAGGCGTTCCAGCTCGTTTTATACGATCAAAAACTCTTTATTCTATGCAAATACGCAAGATTCATGCATTTTGAGCCGCCAAAGAAGCACCGAACGACTGCAAAGTCGCTTTTTAACGTGATCGAACGATTGAGTTTCGCACTCGCTGTAGCCGTTCCAGCTCGTATTATAAGATCACAAACTCGTTATTCTTTGCAAATACGCAATATTCATGCATTTCAAGCCGCTGAACAAGAACCAAACGATTGCAAAGTCGCTTTTTAACGAAATCGAACGATTGAGTTTCCCACTCGCTGTAGGCGTTCCAACTCGTATTATAAGATCACAAACTCGTTATTCTTTGCAAATACGCAATATTCATCCATTTCAAGCCGCTAAACAAGCACCGAACGACTGCAAAGTCGCTTTATATCGAAATCGAACAATTGAGTTTTGCGCTCGCTGTAGGCGTTCCAGCTCGTTTTATACGATCAAAAACTCATCATTTTATGCAAATACGCAAGATTCATGCATTTCGAGCCGCTAAACAAGCACCAAACGACTGCAAAGTCGCTTTTTAACGTGATCGAACGATTGAGTTTCGCGCTCGCTGTAGGCGTTCCAGCTCGTTTTATACGATCAAAAACTCTTCATTCTATGCAAATACGCAAGATTCATGCATTTCGAGCCGCCAAACAAGCACCGAACGACTGCAAAGTCGCTTTTTAACGTGATCGAACGATTGAGTTTCGCACTCGCTGTAGGCGTTTCAGCTACTTTTATACGATCACAAACTCGTTATTCTTTGCAAATACGCGAGATTCATGCATTTCCAGCCGCTGAACAAGAACCAAACGATTGCAAAGTCGCTTTTTAACGAAATCGAACGATTGAGTTTCCCACTCGCTGTAGGCGTTCCAACTCGTATTATAAGATCACAAACTCTTTATTCTATGCAAATACGCAAGATTCATGCATTTCGAGCCGCCAAACAAGCACCGAACGACTGCAAAGTCGCTTTTTAACGTAATCGAACGATTGAGTTTCGCACTCGCTGTAGGCAATCCAGCTCGTATTAAAAGACCACAAACTCGTTATTCTTTGCAAATACGCGAGATTCATGCATTTCCAGCCGCTGAACAAGAACCAAACGATTGCAAAGTCGCTTTTTAACGAAATCGAACGATTGAGTTTTGCGCTCGCTGTAGGCGTTCCAGCTCGTTTTATACGATCAAAAACTCGTTATTTTATGCAAATACGCAATATTCATGCATTTCGACCCGCTAAACAAGCACTAAATGACTGCAAAGTCGCTTTACAACGAAATCGAACGATTGAGTTTCGCACTCGCCGTAGGCGTTCCAGCTCGTATTATAAGATCACAAACTCGTTATTTTATGCAAATACGCAAAATTCATGCATTTCGAGCCGCTAAACAAGCACTAAACGACTAAAAAGTAACTTTTTAACGAAATCGCACAATTTAGTTTTGCGCTCGCTGTAGGCGTTCCAGCTTCTTTTATACGATCAAAAACTCTTTATCCTATGCGAATACGCAAGATTCATGCATTTCGAGCTGCTAAACAAGCACCAAACGACTGCAAAGTCGCTTTTTAACGAAATCGAACGATTGAGGTTCGCACACGCTGTATGCATTCCAGCTCGTATTATAAGATCACAAACTCGTTATTCTTTGCGAATACGCAAGATTCATGCATTTCGAGCCGCTAAACAAGCACCAAACGACTGCAAAGTCGCTTCTTAACGAAATCGAACGATCGAGTTTCGCGCTCGCTGTAGGCGTTCCAGCTCCTTTTATACGATCAAAAACTCTTTATTCTATGCAAATACTCGAGATCCATGCATTTCGAGCCGCCAAAAAAGCACCGAACGACTGCAAAGTCGCTTTTTAACGAAATCGAACGATTGAGTTTCGCACTCGCTGTAGGCGTTCCAGCTCGTATTATAAGATCACAAACTCTTTATCCTATGCAAATACGCAAGATTCATGCATTTCGAGCCGCCAAACAAGCACCGAACAACTGCAAAGTCGCTTTTTAACGTGATCGAACGATTGAGTTTCGCACTCGCTGTAGGCAATCCAGCTCGTATTAAAAGACCACAAACTCGTTATTCTTTGCAAATACGCGAGATTCATGCATTTCCAGCCGCTGAACAAGAACCAAACGATTGCAAAGTCGCTTTTTAACGAAATCGAACGATTGAGTTTCGCGCTCGCTGTAGGCGTTCCAGCTCGTTTTATACGATCAAAAACTCTTTATCCTATGCAAATACGCAAGATTCATGCATTTCGAGCCGCCAAACAAGCACCGAACAACTGCAAAGTCGCTTTTTAACGTGATCGAACGATTGAGTTTCGCACTCGCTGTAGCCGTTCCAGCTCGTATTATAAGATCACAAACTCATTATTCTTTGCAAATACGCAATATTCATGCATTTCAAGCCGCTGAACAAGAACCAAACGATTGCAAAGTCGCTTTTTAACGAAATCGAACGATTGAGTTTCCCACTCGCTGTAGGCGTTCCAGCTCGTATTATAAGATCACAAACTCGTTATTCTTTGCAAATACGCAATATTCATCCATTTCAAGCCGCTAAACAAGCACCGAACGACTGCAAAGTCGCTTTATATCGAAATCGAACAATTGAGTTTTGCGCTCGCTGTAGGCGTTCCAGCTCGTTTTATACGATCAAAAACTCATCATTTTATGCAAATACGCAAGATTCATGCATTTCGAGCCGCTAAACAAGCACCAAACGACTGCAAAGTCGCTTTTTAACGTGATCGAACGATTGAGGTTCGCACTCGCTGTAGGCATTCCAGCTCGTATTATAAGATCACAAACTCGTTATTTTATGCAAATACGCAAAATTCATGCATTTCGAGCCGCTAAACAAGCACTAAACGACTAAAAAGTAACTTTTTAACGAAATCGCACAATTTAGTTTTGCGCTCGCTGTAGGCGTTCCAGCTTCTTTTATACGATCAAAAACTCTTTATCCTATGCGAATACGCAAGATTCATGCATTTCGAGCTGCTAAACAAGCACCAAACGACTGCAAAGTCGCTTTTTAACGAAATCGAACGATTGAGGTTCGCACACGCTGTAGGCATTCCAGCTCGTATTATAAGATCACAAACTCGTTATTCTTTGCGAATACGCAAGATTCATGCATTTCGAGCCGCTAAACAAGCACCAAACGACTGCAAAGTCGCTTCTTAACGAAATCGAACGATCGAGTTTCGCGCTCGCTGTAGGCGTTCCAGCTCCTTTTATACGATCAAAAACTCTTTATTCTATGCAAATACTCGAGATCCATGCATTTCGAGCCACCAAAAAAGCACCGAACGACTGCAAAGTCGCTTTTTAACGAAATCGAACGATTGAGT
This sequence comes from Amblyteles armatorius, assembly GCA_933228735.2. NCBI lineage: Eukaryota > Metazoa > Arthropoda > Insecta > Hymenoptera > Ichneumonidae > Amblyteles > Amblyteles armatorius. The sequence continues at coordinate 5,513,807 of OW121688.1, read as the reverse complement.
TTCGCACTCGCTGTAGGCGTTCCAGCTCGTTTTATACGATCAAAAACTCTTTATTCTATGCAAATACGCAAGATTCATGCATTTTGAGCCGCCAAAGAAGCACCGAACGACTGCAAAGTCGCTTTTTAACGTGATCGAACGATTGAGTTTCGCACTCGCTGTAGGCGTTTCAGCTCCTTTTATACGATCAAAAACTCTTTATTCTATGCAAATACGCAAGATTCATGCATTTCGAGCGGCCAAACAAGCACCGAACGACTGCAAAGTCGCTTTTTGACGTAATCGAACGATTGAGTTTCGCACTCGCTGTAGGCGTTTCAGCTCGTATTAAAAGATCACAAACTCGTTATTCCTTTGCAAATACGCGAGATTCATGCATTTCCAGCCGCTAAACAAGCACCGAACGACTGCAAAGTCGCTTTATATCGAAATCGAACAATTGAGTTTTGCGCTCGCTGTAGGCGTTCCAGCTCGTTTTATACGATCAAAAACTCATCATTTTATGCAAATACTCGAGATCCATGCATTTCGAGCCGCCAAAAAAGCACCGAACGACTGCAAAGTCGCTTTTTAACGAAATCGAACGATTGAGTTTCGCACTCGCTGTAGGCGTTCCAGCTCGTATTATAAGATCACAAACTCGTTATTCTTTGCAAATACGCAATATTCATGCATTTCAAGCCGCTAAACAAGCACCGAACAACTGCAAAGTCGCTTTTTAACGAAATCGAACGATTGAGTTTCGCACTCGCTGTATGCGTTCCAGCTCGTATTAAAAGATCACAAACTCGTTATTTCTTGCAAATACGCGAGATTCTTGCATTTCCAGCCGCTGAACAAGAACCAAACGACTGCAAAGTCGCTTTTTAACGAAATCGAACGATTGAGTTTCGCGCTCGCTGTAGGCGTTCCAGCTCGTTTTATACGATCAAAAACTCTTTATCCTATGCAAATACGCAAGATTCATGCATTTCGAGCCGCCAAACAAGCACCGAACAACTGCAAAGTCGCTTTTTAACGTGATCGAACGATTGAGTTTCGCACTCGCTGTAGGCAATCCAGCTCGTATTAAAAGACCACAAACTCGTTATTCTTTGCAAATACGCGAGATTCATGCATTTCCAGCCGCTGAACAAGAACCAAACGATTGCAAAGTCGCTTTTTATCGAAATCGAACGATTGAGTTTCGCGCTCGCTGTAGGCGTTCCAGCTCGTTTTATACGATCAAAAACTCTTTATCCTATGCAAATACGCAAGATTCATGCATTTCGAGCCGCCAAACAAGCACCGAACAACTGCAAAGTCGCTTTTTAACGTGATCGAACGATTGAGTTTCGCACTCGCTGTAGCCGTTCCAGCTCGTATTATAAGATCACAAACTCATTATTCTTTGCAAATACGCAATATTCATGCATTTCAAGCCGCTGAACAAGAACCAAACGATTGCAAAGTCGCTTTTTAACGAAATCGAACGATTGAGTTTCCCACTCGCTGTAGGCGTTCCAGCTCGTATTATAAGATCACAAACTCGTTATTCTTTGCAAATACGCAATATTCATCCATTTCAAGCCGCTAAACAAGCACCGAACGACTGCAAAGTCGCTTTATATCGAAATCGAACAATTGAGTTTTGCGCTCGCTGTAGGCGTTCCAGCTCGTTTTATACGATCAAAAACTCATCATTTTATGCAAATACGCAAGATTCATGCATTTCGAGCCGCTAAACAAGCACCAAACGACTGCAAAGTCGCTTTTTTAACGTGATCGAACGATTGAGGTTCGCACTCGCTGTAGGCATTCCAGCTCGTATTATAAGATCACAAACTCGTTATTCTTTGCGAATACGCTAGATTCATGCATTTCGAGCCGCTAAACAAGCACCAAACGACTGCAAAGTCGCTTCTTAACGAAATCGAACGATCGAGTTTCGCGCTCGCTGTAGGCGTTCCAGCTCCTTTTATACGATCAAAAACTCTTTATTCTATGCAAATACGCAAGATCCATGCATTTCGAGCCGCCAAAAAAGCACCGAACGACTGCAAAGTCGCTTTTTAACGAAATCGAACGATTGAGTTTCGCACTCGCTGTAGGCGTTCCAGCTCGTTTTATACGATCAAAAACTCTTTATTCTATGCAAATACGCAAGATTCATGCATTTTGAGCCGCCAAAGAAGCACCGAACGACTGCAAAGTCGCTTTTTAACGTGATCGAACGATTGAGTTTCGCACTCGCTGTAGGCGTTTCAGCTCCTTTTATACGATCAAAAACTCTTTATTCTATGCAAATACGCAAGATTCATGCATTTCGAGCGGCCAAACAAGCACCGAACGACTGCAAAGTCGCTTTTTAACGTAATCGAACGATTGAGTTTCGCACTCGTTGAAGGCGTTTCAGCTCGTATTAAAAGATCACAAACTCGTTATTCTTTGCAAATACGCGAGATTCATGCATTTCCAGCCGCTAAACAAGCACCGAACGACTGCAAAGTCGCTTTATATCGAAATCGAACAATTGAGTTTTGCGCTCGCTGTAGGCGTTCCAGCTCGTTTTATACGATCAAAAACTCATCATTTTATGCAAATACTCGAGATCCATGCATTTCGAGCCGCCAAAAAAGCACCGAACGACTGCAAAGTCGCTTTTTAACGTAATCGAACGATTGAGTTTCGCACTCGCTGTAGGCGTTTCAGCTCGTATTAAAAGATCAGAAACTCGTTATTCTTCGCAAATACGCGAGATTCATGCATTTCGAGCCGCCAAACAAGCATTAAACGACTGCAAAGTCGCTTTTTAACGCAATCGAACGATTGAGTTTCGCACTCGCTGTAGGCGTTCCAGCTCGTATTATAAGATCACAAACTCGTCATTCTTTGCAAATACGCAAAATTCATGCATTTCGAGCCGCTAAACAAGCACTAAACGACTAAAAAGTAACTTTTTAACGAAATCGCACAATTTAGTTTTGCGCTCGCTGTAGGCGTTCCAGCTTCTTTTATACGATCAAAAACTCGTTATTCTTTGCGAATACGCAAGATTCATGCAATTCGAGCCGCTAAACAAGCACCAAACGACTGCAAAGTCGCTTCTTAACGAAATCGAACGATCGAGTTTCGCGCTCGCTGTAGGCGTTCCAGCTCCTTTTATACGATCAAAAACTCTTTATTCTATGCAAATACTCGAGATCCATGCATTTCGAGCCGCCAAAAAAGCACCGAACGACTGCAAAGTCGCTTTTTAACGAAATCGAACGATTGAGTTTCGCACTCGCTGTAGGCGTTCCAGCTCGTTTTATACGATCAAAAACTCTTTATTCTATGCAAATACGCAAGATTCATGCATTTTGAGCCGCCAAATGAAGCACCGAACGACTGCAAAGTCGCTTTTTAACGTGATCGAACGATTGAGTTTCGCACTCGCTGTAAGGCGTTTCAGCTCCTTTTATACGATCAAAAACTCTTTATTCTATGCAAATACGCAATATTCATACATTTCAAGCCGCTAAACAAGCACCGAACAACTGCAAAGTCGCTTTTTTAACGAAATCGAACGATTGAGTTTCGCACTCGCTGTATGCGTTCCAGCTCGTATATAAAAGATCACAAACTCGTTATTTCTTGCAAATACGCGAGATTCATGCATTTCGAGCCGCTAAACAAGCACCAAACGACTGCAAAGTCGCTTTTTAACGAAATCGAACGATTGAGTTTCCGCACTCGCTGTAGGCGTTCCAGCTCGTATTATAAGATCACAAACTCGTTATTTCTTGCAAATACGCGAGATTCATGCATTTCCAGCCGCTGAACAAGCACCAAACGACTGCAAAGTCGCTTTTTAACGTAATCGAACGATTGAGTTTCGCGCTCGCTGTAGGCGTTCCAGCTCGTTTTATGCGATCAAAAACTCATCATTTTATGCAAATACGCAAGATTCATGCATTTCGAGCCGCCAAACAAGCATTAAACGACTGCAAAGTCGCTTTTTAACGAAATCGAACGATTGAGTTTCGCGCTCGCTGTAGGCGTTCCAGCTCGTATTAAAAGATCAGAAACTCGTTATTCTTCGCAAATACGCAAGATTCATGCATTTCGAGCCGCCAAACAAGCATTAAACGACTGCAAAGTCGCTTTTTAACGAAATCGAACGATTGAGTTTCGCACTCGCTGTAGGCGTTCCAGCTCGTATTATAAGATCACAAACTCGTTATTCTTTGCAAATACGCAATATTCATGCATTTCAAGCCGCTAAACAAGCACCGAACGACTGCAAAGTCGCTTTTTAACGAAATCGAACGATTGAGTTTCGCACTCGCTGTAGGCGTTCCAGCTCGTATTAAAAGATCACAAACTCGTTATTTCTTGCAAATACGCGAGATTCATGCATTTCCAGCCGCTGAACAAGCACCAAACGACTGCAAAGTCGCTTTTTAACGAAATCGAACGATTGAGTTTCGCACTCGCTGTAGGCGTTCCAGCTCGTTTTATACGATCAAAAACTCTTTATCCTATGCAAATACGCAAGATTCATGCATTTCGAGCCGCCAAACAAGCACCGAACAACTGCAAAGTCGCTTTTTAACATGATCGAACGATTGAGTTTCGCACTCGCTGTAGCCGTTCCAGCTCGTATTATAAGATCACAAACTCGTTATTCTTTGCAAATACGCAATATTCATCCATTTCAAGCCGCTAAACAAGCACCGAACGACTGCAAAGTCGCTTTATATCGAAATCGAACAATTGAGTTTTGCGCTCGCTGTAGGCGTTCCAGCTCGTTTTATACGATCAAAAACATTTTATGCAAATACTCGAGATCCATGCATTTCGAGCCGCCAAAAAAGCACCGAACGACTGCAAAGTCGCTTTTTAACGTAATCGAACGATTGAGTTTCGCACTCGCTGTAGGCGTTTCAGCTCGTATTAAAAGATCACAAACTCGTTATTCTTTGCAAATACGCGAGATTCATGCATTTCCAGCCGCTGAACAAGAACCAAACGATTGCAAAGTCGCTTTTTAACGAAATCGAACGATTGAGTTTCCCACTCGCTGTAGGCGTTCCAGCTCGTATTATAAGATCACAAACTCATTATTCTTTGCAAATACGCAATATTCATGCATTTCAAGCCGCTGAACAAGAACCAAACGATTGCAAAGTCGCTTTTTAACGAAATCGAACGATTGAGTTTCCCACTCGCTGTAGGCGTTCCAGCTCGTATTATAAGATCACAAACTCGTTATTCTTTGCAAATACGCAATATTCATCCATTTCAAGCCGCTAAACAAGCACCGAACGACTGCAAAGTCGCTTTATATCGAAATCGAACAATTGAGTTTTGCGCTCGCTGTAGGCGTTCCAGCTCGTTTTATACGATCAAAAACTCATCATTTTATGCAAATACTCGAGATCCATGCATTTCGAGCCGCCAAAAAAGCACCGAACGACTGCAAAGTCGCTTTTTAACGCAATCGAACGATTGAGTTTCGCACTCGCTGTAGGCGTTCCAGCTCGTATTATAAGATCACAAACTCGTTATTTCTTGCAAATACGCGAGATTCATGCATTTCCAGCCGCTGAACAAGCACCAAACAACTGCAAAGTCGCTTTTTAACGTAATCGAACGATTGAGTTTCGCGCTCGCTGTAGGCGTTCCAGCTCGTATTGTAAGATCACAAACTCGTTATTCTTTGCGAATACGCAAGATTCATGCATTTCAAGCCGCTGAACAAGCACCAAACGACTAAAAAGTAACTTTTTAACGAAATCGCACAATTTAGTTTTGCGCTCGCTGTAGGCGTTCCAGCTCCTTTTATACGATCAAAAACTCTTTATTCTATGCGAATACGCAAGATTCATGCATTTCGAGCTGCTAAACAAGCACCAAACGACTGCAAAGTCGCTTTTTAACGAAATCGAACGATTGAGTTTCGCACTCGCTGTAGGCAATCCAGCTCGTATTAAAAGACCACATACTCGTTATTCTTTGTAACTACGCGAGATTCATGCATTTCCAGCCGCTGAACAAGAACCAAACGATTGCAAAGTCGCTTTTTAACGAAATCGAACGATTGAGTTTCGCGCTCGCTGTAGGCGTTCCAGCTCGTTTTATACGATCAAAAACTCTTTATTCTGTGCAAATACGCAAGATTCATGCATTTCGAGCCGCCAAACAAGCACCGAACGACTGCAAAGTCGCCTTTTAACGTGATCGAACGATTGAGTTTCGCACACGCTGTAGGCGTTTCAGCTACTTTTATACGATCAAAAACTCTTTATTCTATGCAAATACGCAAGATTCATGCATTTCGAATGGCCAAACAAGCACCGAACGACTGCAAAGTCGCTTTTTAACGTGATCGAACGATTGAGTTTCGCACTCGCTGTAGCCGTTCCAGCTCGTATTATAGGATCACAAACTCGTTATTCTTTGCAAATACGCAATATTCATGCATTTCAAGCCGCTGAACAAGAACCAAACGATTGCAAAGTCGCTTTTTAACGAAATCGAACGATTGAGTTTTGCGCTCGCTGTAGGCGTTCCAGCTCGTTTTATACGATCAAAAACTCGTTATTTTATGCAAATACGCAATATTCATGCATTTCGACCCGCTAAACAAGCACTAAATGACTGCAAAGTCGCTTTACAACGAAATCGAACGATTGAGTTTCGCACTCGCCGTAGGCGTTCCAGCTCGTATTATAAGATCACAAACTCGTTATTTTATGCAAATACGCAAAATTCATGCATTTCGAGCCGCTAAACAAGCACTAAACGACTAAAAAGTAACTTTTTAACGAAATCGCACAATTTAGTTTTGCGCTCGCTGTAGGCGTTCCAGCTTCTTTTATACGATCAAAAACTCTTTATCCTATGCGAATACGCAAGATTCATGCATTTCGAGCTGCTAAACAAGCACCAAACGACTGCAAAGTCGCTTTTTAACGAAATCGAACGATTGAGGTTCGCACTCGCTGTAGGCATTCCAGCTCGTATTATAAGATCACAAACTCGTTATTCTTTGCGAATACGCAAGATTCATGCATTTCGAGCCGCTAAACAAGCACCAAACGACTGCAAAGTCGCTTCTTAACGAAATCGAACGATCGAGTTTCGCGCTCGCTGTAGGCGTTCCAGCTCCTTTTATACGATCAAAAACTCTTTATTCTATGCAAATACTCGAGATCCATGCATTTCGAGCCGCCAAAAAAGCACCGAACGACTGCAAAGTCGCTTTTTAACGAAATCGAACGATTGGGTTTCGCACTCGCTGTAGGCGTTCCAGCTCGTTTTATACGATCAAAAACTCTTTATTCTATGCAAATACGCAAGATTCATGCATTTTGAGCCGCCAAAGAAGCACCGAACGACTGCAAAGTCGCTTTTTAACGTGATCGAACGATTGAGTTTCGCACTCGCTGTAGCCGTTCCAGCTCGTATTATAAGATCACAAACTCGTTATTCTTTGCAAATACGCAATATTCATGCATTTCAAGCCGCTGAACAAGAACCAAACGATTGCAAAGTCGCTTTTTAACGAAATCGAACGATTGAGTTTCCCACTCGCTGTAGGCGTTCCAACTCGTATTATAAGATCACAAACTCGTTATTCTTTGCAAATACGCAATATTCATCCATTTCAAGCCGCTAAACAAGCACCGAACGACTGCAAAGTCGCTTTATATCGAAATCGAACAATTGAGTTTTGCGCTCGCTGTAGGCGTTCCAGCTCGTTTTATACGATCAAAAACTCATCATTTTATGCAAATACGCAAGATTCATGCATTTCGAGCCGCTAAACAAGCACCAAACGACTGCAAAGTCGCTTTTTAACGTGATCGAACGATTGAGTTTCGCGCTCGCTGTAGGCGTTCCAGCTCGTTTTATACGATCAAAAACTCTTCATTCTATGCAAATACGCAAGATTCATGCATTTCGAGCCGCCAAACAAGCACCGAACGACTGCAAAGTCGCTTTTTAACGTGATCGAACGATTGAGTTTCGCACTCGCTGTAGGCGTTTCAGCTACTTTTATACGATCACAAACTCGTTATTCTTTGCAAATACGCGAGATTCATGCATTTCCAGCCGCTGAACAAGAACCAAACGATTGCAAAGTCGCTTTTTAACGAAATCGAACGATTGAGTTTCCCACTCGCTGTAGGCGTTCCAACTCGTATTATAAGATCACAAACTCTTTATTCTATGCAAATACGCAAGATTCATGCATTTCGAGCCGCCAAACAAGCACCGAACGACTGCAAAGTCGCTTTTTAACGTAATCGAACGATTGAGTTTCGCACTCGCTGTAGGCAATCCAGCTCGTATTAAAAGACCACAAACTCGTTATTCTTTGCAAATACGCGAGATTCATGCATTTCCAGCCGCTGAACAAGAACCAAACGATTGCAAAGTCGCTTTTTAACGAAATCGAACGATTGAGTTTTGCGCTCGCTGTAGGCGTTCCAGCTCGTTTTATACGATCAAAAACTCGTTATTTTATGCAAATACGCAATATTCATGCATTTCGACCCGCTAAACAAGCACTAAATGACTGCAAAGTCGCTTTACAACGAAATCGAACGATTGAGTTTCGCACTCGCCGTAGGCGTTCCAGCTCGTATTATAAGATCACAAACTCGTTATTTTATGCAAATACGCAAAATTCATGCATTTCGAGCCGCTAAACAAGCACTAAACGACTAAAAAGTAACTTTTTAACGAAATCGCACAATTTAGTTTTGCGCTCGCTGTAGGCGTTCCAGCTTCTTTTATACGATCAAAAACTCTTTATCCTATGCGAATACGCAAGATTCATGCATTTCGAGCTGCTAAACAAGCACCAAACGACTGCAAAGTCGCTTTTTAACGAAATCGAACGATTGAGGTTCGCACACGCTGTAGGCATTCCAGCTCGTATTATAAGATCACAAACTCGTTATTCTTTGCGAATACGCAAGATTCATGCATTTCGAGCCGCTAAACAAGCACCAAACGACTGCAAAGTCGCTTCTTAACGAAATCGAACGATCGAGTTTCGCGCTCGCTGTAGGCGTTCCAGCTCCTTTTATACGATCAAAAACTCTTTATTCTATGCAAATACTCGAGATCCATGCATTTCGAGCCGCCAAAAAAGCACCGAACGACTGCAAAGTCGCTTTTTAACGAAATCGAACGATTGAGTTTCGCACTCGCTGTAGGCGTTCCAGCTCGTATTATAAGATCACAAACTCGTTATTCTTTGCAAATACGCAATATTCATGCATTTCAAGCCGCTAAACAAGCACCGAACAACTGCAAAGTCGCTTTTTAACGAAATCGAACGATTGAGTTTCGCACTCGCTGTATGCGTTCCAGCTCGTATTAAAAGATCACAAACTCGTTATTTCTTGCAAATACGCGAGATTCATGCATTTCCAGCCGCTGAACAAGAACCAAACGATTGCAAAGTCGCTTTTTAACGAAATCGAACGATTGAGTTTCGCGCTCGCTGTAGGCGTTCCAGCTCGTTTTATACGATCAAAAACTCTTTATCCTATGCAAATACGCAAGATTCATGCATTTCGAGCCGCCAAACAAGCACCGAACAACTGCAAAGTCGCTTTTTAACGTGATCGAACGATTGAGTTTCGCACTCGCTGTAGGCAATCCAGCTCGTATTAAAAGACCACAAACTCGTTATTCTTTGCAAATACGCGAGATTCATGCATTTCCAGCCGCTGAACAAGAACCAAACGATTGCAAAGTCGCTTTTTAACGAAATCGAACGATTGAGTTTCGCGCTCGCTGTAGGCGTTCCAGCTCGTTTTATACGATCAAAAACTCTTTATCCTATGCAAATACGCAAGATTCATGCATTTCGAGCCGCCAAACAAGCACCGAACAACTGCAAAGTCGCTTTTTAACGTGATCGAACGATTGAGTTTCGCACTCGCTGTAGCCGTTCCAGCTCGTATTATAAGATCACAAACTCATTATTCTTTGCAAATACGCAATATTCATGCATTTCAAGCCGCTGAACAAGAACCAAACGATTGCAAAGTCGCTTTTTAACGAAATCGAACGATTGAGTTTCCCACTCGCTGTAGGCGTTCCAGCTCGTATTATAAGATCACAAACTCGTTATTCTTTGCAAATACGCAATATTCATCCATTTCAAGCCGCTAAACAAGCACCGAACGACTGCAAAGTCGCTTTATATCGAAATCGAACAATTGAGTTTTGCGCTCGCTGTAGGCGTTCCAGCTCGTTTTATACGATCAAAAACTCATCATTTTATGCAAATACGCAATATTCATGCATTTCAAGCCGCTAAACAAGCACCGAACAACTGCAAAGTCGCTTTTTAACGAAATCGAACGATTGAGTTTCGCACTCGCTGTATGCGTTCCAGCTCGTATTAAAAGATCACAAACTCGTTATTTCTTGCAAATACGCGAGATTCTTGCATTTCCAGCCGCTGAACAAGAACCAAACGACTGCAAAGTCGCTTTTTAACGAAATCGAACGATTGAGTTTCGCGCTCGCTGTAGGCGTTCCAGCTCGTTTTATACGATCAAAAACTCTTTATCCTATGCAAATACGCAAGATTCATGCATTTCGAGCCGCCAAACAAGCACCGAACAACTGCAAAGTCGCTTTTTAACGTGATCGAACGATTGAGTTTCGCACTCGCTGTAGGCAATCCAGCTCGTATTAAAAGACCACAAACTCGTTATTCTTTGCAAATACGCGAGATTCATGCATTTCCAGCCGCTGAACAAGAACCAAACGATTGCAAAGTCGCTTTTTATCGAAATCGAACGATTGAGTTTCGCGCTCGCTGTAGGCGTTCCAGCTCGTTTTATACGATCAAAAACTCTTTATCCTATGCAAATACGCAAGATTCATGCATTTCGAGCCGCCAAACAAGCACCGAACAACTGCAAAGTCGCTTTTTAACGTGATCGAACGATTGAGTTTCGCACTCGCTGTAGCCGTTCCAGCTCGTATTATAAGATCACAAACTCATTATTCTTTGCAAATACGCAATATTCATGCATTTCAAGCCGCTGAACAAGAACCAAACGATTGCAAAGTCGCTTTTTAACGAAATCGAACGATTGAGTTTCCCACTCGCTGTAGGCGTTCCAGCTCGTATTATAAGATCACAAACTCGTTATTCTTTGCAAATACGCAATATTCATCCATTTCAAGCCGCTAAACAAGCACCGAACGACTGCAAAGTCGCTTTATATCGAAATCGAACAATTGAGTTTTGCGCTCGCTGTAGGCGTTCCAGCTCGTTTTATACGATCAAAAACTCATCATTTTATGCAAATACGCAAGATTCATGCATTTCGAGCCGCTAAACAAGCACCAAACGACTGCAAAGTCGCTTTTTAACGTGATCGAACGATTGAGGTTCGCACTCGCTGTAGGCATTCCAGCTCGTATTATAAGATCACAAACTCGTTATTCTTTGCGAATACGCTAGATTCATGCATTTCGAGCCGCTAAACAAGCACCAAACGACTGCAAAGTCGCTTCTTAACGAAATCGAACGATCGAGTTTCGCGCTCGCTGTAGGCGTTCCAGCTCCTTTTATACGATCAAAAACTCTTTATTCTATGCAAATACGCAAGATCCATGCATTTCGAGCCGCCAAAAAAGCACCGAACGACTGCAAAGTCGCTTTTTAACGAAATCGAACGATTGAGTTTCGCACTCGCTGTAGGCGTTCCAGCTCGTTTTATACGATCAAAAACTCTTTATTCTATGCAAATACGCAAGATTCATGCATTTTGAGCCGCCAAAGAAGCACCGAACGACTGCAAAGTCGCTTTTTAACGTGATCGAACGATTGAGTTTCGCACTCGCTGTAGGCGTTTCAGCTCCTTTTATACGATCAAAAACTCTTTATTCTATGCAAATACGCAAGATTCATGCATTTCGAGCGGCCAAACAAGCACCGAACGACTGCAAAGTCGCTTTTTAACGTAATCGAACGATTGAGTTTCGCACTCGTTGAAGGCGTTTCAGCTCGTATTAAAAGATCACAAACTCGTCATTCTTTGCAAATACGCGAGATTCATGCATTTCCAGCCGCTAAACAAGCACCGAACGACTGCAAAGTCGCTTTATATCGAAATCGAACAATTGAGTTTTGCGCTCGCTGTAGGCGTTCCAGCTCGTTTTATACGATCAAAAACTCATCATTTTATGCAAATACTCGAGATCCATGCATTTCGAGCCGCCAAAAAAGCACCGAACGACTGCAAAGTCGCTTTTTAACGTAATCGAACGATTGAGTTTCGCACTCGCTGTAGGCGTTTCAGCTCGTATTAAAAGATCAGAAACTCGTTATTCTTCGCAAATACGCGAGATTCATGCATTTCGAGCCGCCAAACAAGCATTAAACGACTGCAAAGTCGCTTTTTAACGCAATCGAACGATTGAGTTTCGCACTCGCTGTAGGCGTTCCAGCTCGTATTATAAGATCACAAACTCGTCATACTTTGCAAATACGCAAAATTCATGCATTTCGAGCCGCTAAACAAGCACTAAACGACTAAAAAGTAACTTTTTAACGAAATCGCACAATTTAGTTTTGCGCTCGCTGTAGGCGTTCCAGCTTCTTTTATACGATCAAAAACTCGTTATTCTTTGCGAATACGCAAGATTCATGCAATTCGAGCCGCTAAACAAGCACCAAACGACTGCAAAGTCGCTTCTTAACGAAATCGAACGATCGAGTTTCGCGCTCGCTGTAGGCGTTCCAGCTCCTTTTATACGATCAAAAACTCTTTATTCTATGCAAATACTCGAGATCCATGCATTTCGAGCCGCCAAAAAAGCACCGAACGACTGCAAAGTCGCTTTTTAACGAAATCGAACGATTGAGTTTCGCACTCGCTGTAGGCGTTCCAGCTCGTTTTATACGATCAAAAACTCTTTATTCTATGCAAATACGCAAGATTCATGCATTTTGAGCCGCCAAAGAAGCACCGAACGACTGCAAAGTCGCTTTTTAACGTGATCGAACGATTGAGTTTCGCACTCGCTGTAGGCGTTTCAGCTCCTTTTATACGATCAAAAACTCTTTATTCTATGCAAATACGCAATATTCATACATTTCAAGCCGCTAAACAAGCACCGAACAACTGCAAAGTCGCTTTTTAACGAAATCGAACGATTGAGTTTCGCACTCGCTGTATGCGTTCCAGCTCGTATTAAAAGATCACAAACTCGTTATTTCTTGCAAATACGCGAGATTCATGCATTTCGAGCCGCTAAACAAGCACCAAACGACTGCAAAGTCGCTTTTTAACGAAATCGAACGATTGAGTTTCGCACTCGCTGTAGGCGTTCCAGCTCGTATTATAAGATCACAAACTCGTTATTTCTTGCAAATACGCGAGATTCATGCATTTCCAGCCGCTGAACAAGCACCAAACGACTGCAAAGTCGCTTTTTAACGTAATCGAACGATTGAGTTTCGCGCTCGCTGTAGGCGTTCCAGCTCGTTTTATGCGATCAAAAACTCATCATTTTATGCAAATACGCAAGATTCATGCATTTCGAGCCGCCAAACAAGCATTAAACGACTGCAAAGTCGCTTTTTGACGAAATCGAACGATTGAGTTTCGCGCTCGCTGTAGGCGTTCCAGCTCGTATTGTAAGATCACAAACTCGTTATTCTTTGCGAATACGCAAGATTCATGCATTTCAAGCCGCTGAACAAGCACCAAACGACTAAAAAGTAACTTTTTAACGAAATCGCACAATTTAGTTTTGCGCTCGCTGTAGGCGTTCCAGCTCCTTTTATACGATCAAAAACTTTTTATTCTATGCGAATACGCAAGATTCATGCATTTCGAGCCGCCAAACAAGCACCGAACGACTGCAAAGTCGCTTTTTAACGAAATCGAACGATTGAGTTTCGCACTCGCTGTAGGCGTTCCAGCTCGTATTAAAAGATCACAAACTCGTTATTTCTTGCAAATACGCGAGATTCATGCATTTCCAGCCGCTGAACAAGAACCAAACGATTGCAAAGTCGCTTTTTAACGAAATCGAACGATTGAGTTTCGCGCTCGCTGTAGGCGTTCCAGCTCGTTTTATACGATCAAAAACTCTTTATTCTATGCAAATACGCAAGATTCATGCATTTCGAGCCGCCAAACAAGCACCGAACGACTGCAACGTCGCTTTTTAACGTGATCGAACGATTGAGTTTCGCACTCGCTGTAGGCGTTTCAGCTACTTTTATACGATCACAAACTCGTTATTCTTTGCAAATACGCGAGATTCATGCATTTCCAGCCGCTGAACAAGAACCAAACGATTGCAAAGTCGCTTTTTAACGAAATCGAACGATTGAGTTTCCCACTCGCTGTAGGCGTTCCAACTCGTATTATAAGATCACAAACTCTTTATTCTATGCAAATACGCAATATTCATGCATTTCGACCCGCTAAACAAGCACTAAATGACTGCAAAGTCGCTTTACAACGAAATCGAACGATTGAGTTTCGCACTCGCCGTAGGCGTTCCAGCTCGTATTATAAGATCACAAACTCGTTATTTTATGCAAATACGCAAAATTCATGCATTTCGAGCCGCTAAACAAGCACTAAACGACTAAAAAGTAACTTTTTAACGAAATCGCACAATTTAGTTTTGCGCTCGCTGTAGGCGTTCCAGCTTCTTTTATACGATCAAAAACTCGTTATTCTTTGCGAATACGCAAGATTCATGCATTTCGAGCCGCTAAACAAGCACCAAACGACTGCAAAGTCGCTTCTTAACGAAATCGAACGATCGAGTTTCGCGCTCGCTGTAGGCGTTCCAGCTCCTTTTATACGATCAAAAACTCTTTATTCTATGCAAATACTCGAGATCCATGCATTTCGAGCCGCCAAAAAAGCACCGAACGACTGCAAAGTCGCTTTTTAACGAAATCGAACGATTGAGTTTCGCACTCGCTGTAGGCGTTCCAGCTCGTTTTATACGATCAAAAACTCTTTATTCTATGCAAATACGCAAGATTCATGCATTTTGAGCCGCCAAAGAAGCACCGAACGACTGCAAAGTCGCTTTTTAACGTGATCGAACGATTGAGTTTCGCACTCGCTGTAGGCGTTTCAGCTCCTTTTATACGATCAAAAACTCTTTATTCTATGCAAATACGCAATATTCATGCATTTCAAGCCGCTAAACAAGCACCGAACAACTGCAAAGTCGCTTTTTAACGAAATCGAACGATTGAGTTTCGCACTCGCTGTATGCGTTCCAGCTCGTATGAAAAGATCACAAACTCGTTATTTCTTGCAAATACGCGAGATTCATGCATTTCGAGCCGCTAAACAAGCACCAAACGACTGCAAAGTCGCTTTTTAACGAAATCGAACGATTGAGTTTCGCACTCGCTGTAGGCGTTCCAGCTCGTATTATAAGATCACAAACTCGTTATTTCTTGCAAATACGCGAGATTCATGCATTTCCAGCCGCTGAACAAGCACCAAACGACTGCAAAGTCGCTTTTTAACGTAATCGAACGATTGAGTTTCGCGCTCGCTGTAGGCGTTCCAGCTCGTTTTATGCGATCAAAAACTCATCATTTTATGCAAATACGCAAGATTCATGCATTTCGAGCCGCCAAACAAGCACCGAACGACTGCAAAGTCGCTTTTTAACGTGATCGAACGATTGAGTTTCGCACTCGCTGTAGCCGTTCCAGCTCGTATTATAAGATCACAAACTCGTTATTCTTTGCAAATACGCAATATTCATGCATTTCAAGCCGCTGAACAAGAACCAAACGATTGCAAAGTCGCTTTTTAACGAAATCGAACGATTGAGTTTCCCACTCGCTGTAGGCGTTCCAGCTCGTATTATAAGATTACAAACTCGTTATTCTTTGCAAATACGCAATATTCATGCATTTCAAGCCGCTAAACAAGCACCGAACGACTGCAAAGTCGCTTTATATCGAAATCGAACAATTGAGTTTTGCGCTCGCTGTAGGCGTTCCAGCTCGTTTTATACGATCAAAAACTCATCATTTTATGCAAATACTCGAGATCCATGCATTTCGAGCCGCCAAAAAAGCACCGAACGACTGCAAAATCGCTTTTTAACGTAATCGAACGATTGAGTTTCGCACTCGCTGTAGGCGTTTCAGCTCGTATTAAAAGATCAGAAACTCGTTATTCTTCGCAAATACGCAAGATTCATGCATTTCGAGCCGCCAAACAAGCATTAAACGACTGCAAAGTCGCTTTTTAACGAAATCGAACGATTGAGTTTCGCACTCGCTGTAGGCGTTCCAGCTCGTATTATAAGATCACAAACTCGTTATTCTTTGCAAATACGCAATATTCATGCATTTCAAGCCGCTAAACAAGCACCGAACAACTGCAAAGTCGCTTTTTAACGAAATCGAACGATTGAGTTTCGCACTCGCTGTATGCGTTCCAGCTCGTATTAAAAGATCACAAACTCGTTATTTCTTGCAAATACGCGAGATTCATGCATTTCCAGCCGCTGAACAAGAACCAAACGACTGCAAAGTCGCTTTTTAACGAAATCGAACGATTGAGTTTCGCACTCGCTGTAGGCGTTCCAGCTCGTATTAAAAGACCACAAACTCGTTATTCTTTGCAAATACGCGAGATTCATGCATTTCCAGCCGCTGAACAAGAACCAAACGATTGCAAAGTCGCTTTTTAACGAAATCGAACGATTGAGTTTCGCGCTCGCTGTAGGCGTTCCAGCTCGTTTTATACGATCAAAAACTCTTAATTCTATGCAAATACGCAAGATTCATGCATTTTGAGCCGCCAAACAAGCACCGAACGACTGCAAAGTCGTTTTTTAACGAAATCGAACGATTGAGTTTCGCACTCGCTGTAGGCAATCCAGCTCGTATTAAAAGACCACAAACTCGTTATTCTTTGCAAATACGCGAGATTCATGCATTTCCAGCCGCTGAACAAGAACCAAACGGTTGCAAAGTCGCTTTTTAACGAAATCGAACGATTGAGTTTCGCGCTCGCTGTAGGCGTTCCAGCTCGTTTTATACGATCAAAAACTCTTCATTCTATGCAAATACGCATGATTCATGCATTTCGAGCCGCCAAACAAGCACCGAACGACTGCAAAGTCGCTTTTTAACGTGATCGAACGATTGAGTTTCGCACTCGCTGTAGGCGTTTCAGCTACTTTTATACGATCACAAACTCGTTATTCTTTGCAAATACGCGAGATTCATGCATTTCCAGCCGCTGAACAAGAACCAAACGATTGCAAAGTCGCTTTTTAACGAAATCGAACGATTGAGTTTCGCGCTCGCTGTAGGCGTTCCAGCTCGTTTTATACGATCAAAAACTCTTTATTCTATGCAAATACGCAAGATTCATGCATTTCGAGCCGCCAAACAAGCACCGAACGACTGCAAAGTCGCTTTTTAACGTGATCGAACGATTGAGTTTCGCACTCGCTGTAGCCGTTCCAGCTCGTATTATAAGATCACAAACTCATTATTCTTTGCAAATACGCAATATTCATCCATTTCAAGCCGCTAAACAAGCACCGAACGACTGCAAAGTCGCTTTATATCGAAATCGAACAACTGAGTTTTGCGCTCGCTGTAGGCGTTCCAGCTCGTTTTATACGATCAAAAACTCATCATTTTATGCAAATACGCAAGATTCATGCATTTCGAGCCGCTAAACAAGCACCAAACGACTGCAAAGTCGCTTTTTAACGTGATCGAACGATTGAGTTTCGCGCTCGCTGTAGGCGTTCCAGCTCGTTTTATACGATCAAAAACTCTTCATTCTATGCAAATACGCAAGATTCATGCATTTCGAGCCGCCAAACAAGCACCGAACGACTGCAAAGTCGCTTTTTAACGTGATCGAACGATTGAGTTTCGCACTCGCTGTAGGCGTTTCAGCTACTTTTATACGATCACAAACTCGTTATTCTTTGCAAATACGCGAGATTCATGCATTTCCAGCCGCTGAACAAGAACCAAACGATTGCAAAGTCGCTTTTTAACGAAATCGAACGATTGAGTTTCCCACTCGCTGTAGGCGTTCCAACTCGTATTATAAGATCACAAACTCTTTATTCTATGCAAATACGCAAGATTCATGCATTTCGAGCCGCCAAACAAGCATCGAACGACTGCAAAGTCGCTTTTTAACGTAATCGAACGATTGAGTTTCGCACTCGCTGTAGGCAATCCAGCTCGTATTAAAAGACCACAAACTCGTTATTCTTTGCAAATACGCGAGATTCATGCATTTCCAGCCGCTGAACAAGAACCAAACGATTGCAAAGTCGCTTTTTAACGAAATCGAACGATTGAGTTTTGCGCTCGCTGTAGGCGTTCCAGCTCGTTTTATACGATCAAAAACTCGTTATTTTATGCAAATACGCAATATTCATGCATTTCGACCCGCTAAACAAGCACTAAATGACTGCAAAGTCGCTTTACAACGAAATCGAACGATTGAGTTTCGCACTCGCCGTAGGCGTTCCAGCTCGTATTATAAGATCACAAACTCGTTATTTTATGCAAATACGCAAAATTCATGCATTTCGAGCCGCTAAACAAGCACTAAACGACTAAAAAGTAACTTTTTAACGAAATCGCACAATTTAGTTTTGCGCTCGCTGTAGGCGTTCCAGCTTCTTTTATACGATCAAAAACTCTTTATCCTATGCGAATACGCACGATTCATGCATTTCGAGCTGCTAAACAAGCACCAAACGACTGCAAAGTCGCTTTTTAACGAAATCGAACGATTGAGGTTCGCACACGCTGTAGGCATTCCAGCTCGTATTATAAGATCACAAACTCGTTATTCTTTGCGAATACGCAAGATTCATGCATTTCGAGCCGCTAAACAAGCACCAAACGACTGCAAAGTCGCTTCTTAACGAAATCGAACGATCGAGTTTCGCGCTCGCTGTAGGCGTTCCAGCTCCTTTCATACGATCAAAAACTCTTTATTCTATGCAAATACTCGAGATCCATGCATTTCGAGCCGCCAAAAAAGCACCGAACGACTGCAAAGTCGCTTTTTAACGAAATCGAACGATTGAGTTTCGCACTCGCTGTAGGCGTTCCAGCTCGTTTTATACGATCAAAAACTCTTTATTCTATGCAAATACGCAAGATTCATGCATTTTGAGCCGCCAAAGAAGCACCGAACGACTGCAAAGTCGCTTTTTAACGTGATCGAACGATTGAGTTTCGCACTCGCTGTAGGCGTTTCAGCTCCTTTTATACGATCAAAAACTCTTTATTCTATGCAAATACGCAAGATTCATGCATTTCGAGCGGCCAAACAAGCACCGAACGACTGCAAAGTCGCTTTTTAACGTAATCGAACGATTGAGTTTCGCACTCGCTGTAGGCGTTTCAGCTCGTATTAAAAGATCACAAACTCGTTATTCTTTGCAAATACGCGAGATTCATGCATTTCCAGCCGCTAAACAAGCACCGAACGACTGCAAAGTCGCTTTATATCGAAATCGAACAATTGAGTTTTGCGCTCGCTGTAGGCGTTCCAGCTCGTTTTATACGATCAAAAACTCATCATTTTATGCAAATACTCGAGATCCATGCATTTCGAGCCGCCAAAAAAGCACCGAACGACTGCAAAGTCGCTTTTTAACGAAATCGAACGATTGAGTTTCGCACTCGCTGTAGGCGTTCCAGCTCGTATTATAAGATCACAAACTCGTTATTCTTTGCAAATACGCAATATTCATGCATTTCAAGCCGCTAAACAAGCACCGAACAACTGCAAAGTCGCTTTTTAACGAAATCGAACGATTGAGTTTCGCACTCGCTGTATGCGTTCCAGCTCGTGTTAAAAGATCACAAACTCGTTATTTCTTGCAAATACGCGAGATTCATGCATTTCCAGCCGCTGAACAAGAACCAAACGACTGCAAAGTCGCTTTTTAACGAAATCGAACGATTGAGTTTCGCGCTCGCTGTAGGCGTTCCAGCTCGTTTTATACGATCAAAAACTCTTTGTCCTATGCAAATACGCAAGATTCATGCATTTCGAGCCGCCAAACAAGCACCGAACAACTGCAAAGTCGCTTTTTAACGTGATCGAACGATTGAGTTTCGCACTCGCTGTAGGCAATCCAGCTCGTATTAAAAGACCACAAACTCGTTATTCTTTGCAAATACGCGAGATTCATGCATTTCCAGCCGCTGAACAAGAACCAAACGATTGCAAAGTCGCTTTTTAACGAAATCGAACGATTGAGTTTCGCGCTCGCTGTAGGCGTTCCAGCTCGTTTTATACGATCAAAAACTCTTTATCCTATGCAAATACGCAAGATTCATGCATTTCGAGCCGCCAAACAAGCACCGAACAACTGCAAAGTCGCTTTTTAACGTGATCGAACGATTGAGTTTCGCACTCGCTGTAGCCGTTCCAGCTCGTATTATAAGATCACAAACTCATTATTCTTTGCAAATACGCAATATTCATGCATTTCAAGCCGCTGAACAAGAACCAAACGATTGCAAAGTCGCTTTTTAACGAAATCGAACGATTGAATTTCCCACTCGCTGTAGGCGTTCCAGCTCGTATTATAAGATCACAAACTCGTTATTCTTTGCAAATACGCAATATTCATCCATTTCAAGCCGCTAAACAAGCACTGAACGACTGCAAAGTCGCTTTATATCGAAATCGAACAATTGAGTTTTGCGCTCGCTGTAGGCGTTCCAGCTCGTTTTATACGATCAAAAACTCATCATTTTATGCAAATACGCAAGATTCATGCATTTCGAGCCGCTAAACAAGCACCAAACGACTGCAAAGTCGCTTTTTAACGTGATCGAACGATTGAGGTTCGCACTCGCTGTAGGCATTCCAGCTCGTATTATAAGATCACAAACTCGTTATTCTTTGCGAATACGCTAGATTCATGCATTTCGAGCCGCTAAACAAGCACCAAACGACTGCAAAGTCGCTTCTTAACGAAATCGAACGATCGAGTTTCGCGCTCGCTGTAGGCGTTCCAGCTCCTTTTATACGATCAAAAACTCTTTATTCTATGCAAATACTCGAGATCCATGCATTTCGAGCCGCCAAAAAAGCACCGAACGACTGCAAAGTCGCTTTTTAACGAAATCGAACGATTGAGTTTCGCACTGGCTGTAGGCGTTCCAGCTCGTTTTATACGATCAAAAACTCTTTATTCTATGCAAATACGCAATATTCATGCATTTCAAGCCGCTGAACAAGAACCAAACGATTGCAAAGTCGCTTTTTAACGAAATCGAACGATTGAGTTTCCCACTCGCTGTAGGCGTTTCAGCTCGTATTAAAAGATCACAAACTCGTTATTCTTTGCAAATACGCGAGATTCATGCATTTCCAGCCGCTAAACAAGCACTGAACGACTGCAAAGTCGCTTTATATCGAAATCGAACAATTGAGTTTTGCGCTCGCTGTAGGCGTTCCAGCTCGTTTTATACGATCAAAAACTAATCATTTTATGCAAATACTCGAGATCCATGCATTTCGAGCCGCCAAAAAAGCACCGAACGACTGCAAAGTCGCTTTTTAACGTAATCGAACGATTGAGTTTCGCACTCGCTGTAGGCGTTTCAGCTCGTATTAAAAGATCAGAAACTCGTTATTCTTCGCAAATACGCGAGATTCATGCATTTCGAGCCGCCAAACAAGCATTAAACGACTGCAAAGTCGCTTTTTAACGAAATCGAACGATTGAGTTTCGCACTCGCTGTAGGCGTTCCAGCTCGTATTATAAGATCACAAACTCGTCATTCTTTGCAAATACGCAAAATTCATGCATTTCGAGCCGCTAAACAAGCACTAAACGACTAAAAAGTAACTTTTTAACGAAATCGCACAATTTAGTTTTGCGCTCGCTGTAGGCGTTCCAGCTTCTTTTATACGATCAAAAACTCGTTATTCTTTGCGAATACGCAAGATTCATGCATTTCGAGCCGCTAAACAAGCACCAAACGACTGCAAAGTCGCTTCTTAACGAAATCGAACGATCGAGTTTCGCGCTCGCTGTAGGCGTTCCAGCTCCTTTTATGCGATCAAAAACTCTTTATTCTATGCAAATACGCAAGATCCATGCATTTCGAGCCGCCAAAAAAGCACCGAACGACTGCAAAGTCGCTTTTTAACGAAATCGAACGATTGAGTTTCGCACTCGCTGTAGGCGTTCCAGCTCGTTTTATACGATCAAAAACTCTTTATTCTATGCAAATACGCAAGATTCATGCATTTTGAGCCGCCAAAGAAGCACCGAACGACTGCAAAGTCGCTTTTTAACGTGATCGAACGATTGAGTTTCGCACTCGCTGTAGGCGTTTCAGCTCCTTTTATACGATCAAAAACTCTTTATTCTATGCAAATACGCAAGATTCATGCATTTCGAGCGGCCAAACAAGCACCGAACGACTGCAAAGTCGCTTTTTAACGTAATCGAACGATTGAGTTTCGCACTCGTTGAAGGCGTTTCAGCTCGTATTAAAAGATCACAAACTCGTTATTCTTTGCAAATACGCGAGATTCATGCATTTCCAGCCGCTAAACAAGCACCGAACGACTGCAAAGTCGCTTTATATCGAAATCGAACAATTGAGTTTTGCGCTCGCTGTAGGCGTTCCAGCTCGTTTTATACGATCAAAAACTCATCATTTTATGCAAATACTCGAGATCCATGCATTTCGAGCCGCCAAAAAAGCACCGAACGACTGCAAAGTCGCTTTTTAACGTAATCGAACGATTGAGTTTCGCACTCGCTGTAGGCGTTTCAGCTCGTATTAAAAGATCAGAAACTCGTTATTCTTCGCAAATACGCGAGATTCATGCATTTCGAGCCGCCAAACAAGCATTAAACGACTGCAAAGTCGCTTTTTAACGAAATCGAACGATTGAGTTTCGCACTCGCTGTAGGCGTTCCAGCTCGTATTATAAGATCACAAACTCGTCATTCTTTGCAAATACGCAATATTCATGCATTTCAAGCCGCTAAACAAGCACCGAACAACTGCAAAGTCGCTTTTTAACGAAATCGAACGATTGAGTTTCGCACTCGCTGTAGGCGTTCCAGCTCGTATTAAAAGACCACAAACTCGTTATTCTTTGCAAATACGCGAGATTCATGCATTTCCAGCCGCTGAACAAGAACCAAACGATTGCAAAGTCGCTTTTTAACGAAATCGAACGATTGAGTTTCGCGCTCGCTGTAGGCGTTCCAGCTCGTTTTATACGATCAAAAACTCTTTATTCTATGCCAATACGCAAGATTCATGCATTTTGAGCCGCCAAACAAGCACCGAACGACTGCAAAGTCGTTTTTTAACGAAATCGAACGATTGAGTTTCGCACTCGCTGTAGGCAATCCAGCTCGTATTAAAAGACCACAAACTCGTTATTCTTTGCAAATACGCGAGATTCATGCATTTCCAGCCGCTGAACAAGAACCAAACGATTGCAAAGTCGCTTTTTAACGTGATCGAACGATTGAGTTTCGCACTCGCTGTAGGCGTTTCAGCTCCTTTTATACGATCAAAAACTCTTTATTCTATGCAAATACGCAAGATTCATGCATTTCGAGCGGCCAAACAAGCACCGAACGACTGCAAAGTCGCTTTTTAACGTAATCGAACGATTGAGTTTCGCACTCGTTGTAGGCGTTTCAGCTCGTATTAAAAGATCACAAACTCGTTATTCTTTGCAAATACGCGAGATTCATGCATTTCCAGCCGCTAAACAAGCACCGAACGACTGCAAAGTCGCTTTATATCGAAATCGAACAATTGAGTTTTGCGCTCGCTGTAGGCGTTCCAGCTCGTTTTATACGATCAAAAACTCATCATTTTATGCAAATACTCGAGATCCATGCATTTCGAGCCGCCAAAAAAGCACCGAACGACTGCAAAGTCGCTTTTTAACGTAATCGAACGATTGAGTTTCGCACTCGCTGTAGGCGTTTCAGCTCGTATTAAAAGATCAGAAACTCGTTATTCTTCGCAAATACGCGAGATTCATGCATTTCGAGCCGCCAAACAAGCATTAAACGACTGCAAAGTCGCTTTTTAACGAAATCGAACGATTGAGTTTCGCACTCGCTGTAGGCGTTCCAGCTCGTATTATAAGATCACAAACTCGTTATTCTTTGCAAATACGCAATATTCATGCATTTCAAGCCAAACAAGCACCGAACAACTGCAAAGTCGCTTTTTAACGAAATCGAACGATTGAGTTTCGCACTCGCTGTAGGCGTTCCAGCTCGTATTAAAAGACCACAAACTCGTTATTTCTTGCAAATACGCGAGATTCATGCATTTCCAGCCGCTGAACAAGAACCAAACGACTGCAAAGTCGCTTTTTAACGAAATCGAACGATTGAGTTTCGCGCTCGCTGTAGGCGTTCCAGCTCGTATTAAAAGACCACAAACTCGTTATTCTTTGTAAATACGCGAGATTCATGCATTTCCAGCCGCTGAACAAGAACCAAACGATTGCAAAGTCGCTTTTTAACGAAATCGAACGATTGAGTTTCGCGCTCGCTGTAGGCGTTCCAGCTCGTTTTATACGATCAAAAACTCTTTATTCTATGCAAATACTCGAGATCCATGCATTTCGAGCCGCCAAAAAAGCACCGAACGACTGCAAAGTCGCTTTTTAACGAAATCGAACGATTGAGTTTCGCACTCGCTGTAGGCGTTCCAGCTCGTATTATAAGATCACAAACTCGTTATTCTTTGCAAATACGCAATATTCATGCATTTCAAGCCGCTAAACAAGCACCGAACGACTGCAAAGTCGCTTTTTAACGAAATCGAACGATTGAGTTTCGCACTCGCTGTAGGCGTTCCAGCTCGTATTAAAAGATCACAAACTCGTTATTTCTTGCAAATACGCGAGATTCATGCATTTCCAGCCGCTGAACAAGCACCAAACGACTGCAAAGTCGCTTTTTAACGAAATCGAACGATTGAGTTTCGCACTCGCTGTAGGCGTTCCAGCTCGTTTTATACGATCAAAAACTCTTTATTCTATGCAAATACGCAAGATTCATGCATTTTGAGCCGCCAAAGAAGCACCGAACGACTGCAAAGTCGCTTTTTAACGTGATCGAACGATTGAGTTTCGCACTCGCTGTAGGCGTTTCAGCTCCTTTTATACGATCAAAAACTCTTTATTCTATGCAAATACGCAAGATTCATGCATTTCGAGGTGCCAAACAAGCACCGAACGACTGCAAAGTCGCTTTTTAACGTAATCGAACGATTGAGTTTCGCACTCGCTGTAGGCGTTTCAGCTCGTATTAAAAGATCACAAACTCGTTATTCTTTGCAAATACGCGAGATTCATGCATTTCCAGCCGCTGAACAAGAACCAAACGATTGCAAAGTCGCTTTTTAACGAAATCGAACGATTGAGTTTCGCGCTCGCTGTAGGCGTTCCAGCTCGTTTTATACGATCAAAAACTCTTTATTCTATGCAAATACGCAAGATTCATGCATTTCGAGCGGCCAAACAAGCACCGAACGACTGCAAAGTCGCTTTTTAACGTAATCGAACGATTGAGTTTCGCACTCGTTGAAGGCGTTTCAGCTCGTATTAAAAGATCACAAACTCGTTATTCTTTGCAAATACGCGAGATTCATGCATTTCCAGCCGCTAAACAAGCACCGAACGACTGCAAAGTCGCTTTATATCGAAATCGAACAATTGAGTTTTGCGCTCGCTGTAGGCGTTCCAGCTCGTTTTATACGATCAAAAACTCATCATTTTATGCAAATACTCGAGATCCATGCATTTCGAGCCGCCAAAAAAGCACCGAACGACTGCAAAGTCGCTTTTTAACGTAATCGAACGATTGAGTTTCGCACTCGCTGTAGGCGTTTCAGCTCGTATTAAAAGATCAGAAACTCGTTATTCTTCGCAAATACGCGAGATTCATGCATTTCGAGCCGCCAAACAAGCATTAAACGACTGCAAAGTCGCTTTTTAACGAAATCGAACGATTGAGTTTCGCACTCGCTGTAGGCGTTCCAGCTCGTATTATAAGATCACAAACTCGTCATTCTTTGCAAATACGCAATATTCATGCATTTCAAGCCGCTAAACAAGCACCGAACAACTGCAAAGTCGCTTTTTAACGAAATCGAACGATTGAGTTTCGCACTCGCTGTAGGCGTTCCAGCTCGTATTAAAAGACCACAAACTCGTTATTCTTTGCAAATACGCGAGATTCATGCATTTCCAGCCGCTGAACAAGAACCAAACGATTGCAAAGTCGCTTTTTAACGAAATCGAACGATTGAGTTTCGCGCTCGCTGTAGGCGTTCCAGCTCGTTTTATACGATCAAAAACTCTTTATTCTATGCCAATACGCAAGATTCATGCATTTTGAGCCGCCAAACAAGCACCGAACGACTGCAAAGTCGTTTTTTAACGAAATCGAACGATTGAGTTTCGCACTCGCTGTAGGCAATCCAGCTCGTATTAAAAGACCACAAACTCGTTATTCTTTGCAAATACGCGAGATTCATGCATTTCCAGCCGCTGAACAAGAACCAAACGATTGCAAAGTCGCTTTTTAACGTGATCGAACGATTGAGTTTCGCACTCGCTGTAGGCGTTTCAGCTCCTTTTATACGATCAAAAACTCTTTATTCTATGCAAATACGCAAGATTCATGCATTTCGAGCGGCCAAACAAGCACCGAACGACTGCAAAGTCGCTTTTTAACGTAATCGAACGATTGAGTTTCGCACTCGTTGTAGGCGTTTCAGCTCGTATTAAAAGATCACAAACTCGTTATTCTTTGCAAATACGCGAGATTCATGGATTTCCAGCCGCTAAACAAGCACCGAACGACTGCAAAGTCGCTTTATATCGAAATCGAACAATTGAGTTTTGCGCTCGCTGTAGGCGTTCCAGCTCGTTTTATACGATCAAAAACTCATCATTTTATGCAAATACTCGAGATCCATGCATTTCGAGCCGCCAAAAAAGCACCGAACGACTGCAAAGTCGCTTTTTAACGTAATCGAACGATTGAGTTTCGCACTCGCTGTAGGCGTTTCAGCTCGTATTGAAAGATCAGAAACTCGTTATTCTTCGCAAATACGCGAGATTCATGCATTTCGAGCCGCCAAACAAGCATTAAACGACTGCAAAGTCGCTTTTTAACGAAATCGAACGATTGAGTTTCGCACTCGCTGTAGGCGTTCCAGCTCGTATTATAAGATCACAAACTCGTTATTCTTTGCAAATACGCAATATTCATGCATTTCAAGCCAAACAAGCACCGAACAACTGCAAAGTCGCTTTTTAACGAAATCGAACGATTGAGTTTCGCACTCGCTGTAGGCGTTCCAGCTCGTATTAAAAGACCACAAACTCGTTATTTCTTGCAAATACGCGAGATTCATGCATTTCCAGCCGCTGAACAAGAACCAAACGACTGCAAAGTCGCTTTTTAACGAAATCGAACGATTGAGTTTCGCGCTCGCTGTAGGCGTTCCAGCTCGTATTAAAAGACCACAAACTCGTTATTCTTTGTAAATACGCGAGATTCATGCATTTCCAGCCGCTGAACAAGAACCAAACGATTGCAAAGTCGCTTTTTAACGAAATCGAACGATTGAGTTTCGCGCTCGCTGTAGGCGTTCCAGCTCGTTTTATACGATCAAAAACTCTTTATTCTATGCAAATACTCGAGATCCATGCATTTCGAGCCGCCAAAAAAGCACCGAACGACTGCAAAGTCGCTTTTTAACGAAATCGAACGATTGAGTTTCGCACTCGCTGTAGGCGTTCCAGCTCGTATTATAAGATCACAAACTCGTTATTCTTTGCAAATACGCAATATTCATGCATTTCAAGCCGCTAAACAAGCACCGAACGACTGCAAAGTCGCTTTTTAACGAAATCGAACGATTGAGTTTCGCACTCGCTGTAGGCGTTCCAGCTCGTATTAAAAGATCACAAACTCGTTATTTCTTGCAAATACGCGAGATTCATGCATTTCCAGCCGCTGAACAAGCACCAAACGACTGCAAAGTCGCTTTTTAACGAAATCGAACGATTGAGTTTCGCACTCGCTGTAGGCGTTCCAGCTCGTTTTATACGATCAAAAACTCTTTATTCTATGCAAATACGCAAGATTCATGCATTTTGAGCCGCCAAAGAAGCACCGAACGACTGCAAAGTCGCTTTTTAACGTGATCGAACGATTGAGTTTCGCACTCGCTGTAGGCGTTTCAGCTCCTTTTATACGATCAAAAACTCTTTATTCTATGCAAATACGCAAGATTCATGCATTTCGAGGTGCCAAACAAGCACCGAACGACTGCAAAGTCGCTTTTTAACGTAATCGAACGATTGAGTTTCGCACTCGCTGTAGGCGTTTCAGCTCGTATTAAAAGATCACAAACTCGTTATTCTTTGCAAATACGCGAGATTCATGCATTTCCAGCCGCTGAACAAGAACCAAACGATTGCAAAGTCGCTTTTTAACGAAATCGAACGATTGAGTTTCGCGCTCGCTGTAGGCGTTCCAGCTCGTTTTATACGATCAAAAACTCTTTATTCTATGCAAATACGCAAGATTCATGCATTTCGAGCCGCCAAACAAGCACCGAACGACTGCAAAGTCGCTTTTTAACGTGACCGAACGATTGAGTTTCGCACTCGCTGTAGGCGTTTCAGCTACTTTTATACGATCACAAACTCGTTATTCTTTGCAAATACGCGAGATTCATGCATTTCCAGCCGCTGAACAAGAACCAAACGATTGCAAAGTCGCTTTTTAACGAAATCGAACGATTGAGTTTCGCGCTCGCTGTAGGCGTTCCAGCTCGTTTTATACGATCAAAAACTCTTTATTCTATGCAAATACGCAAGATTCATGCATTTCGAGCCGCCAAACAAGCACCGAACGACTGCAAAGTCGCTTTTTAACGTGATCGAACGATTGAGTTTCGCACTCGCTGTAGGCGTTTCAGCTACTTTTATACGATCAAAAACTCTTTATTCTATGCAAATACGCAAGATTCATGCATTTCAAGCCGCCAAACAAGCACCGAACGACTGCAAAGTCGCTTTTTAACGTAATCGAACGATTGAGTTTCGCACTCGCTGTAGGCAATCCAGCTCGTCTTAAAAGACCACAAACTCGTTATTCTTTGCAAATACGCGAGATTCATGCATTTCCAGCCGCTGAACAAGAACCAAACGATTGCAAAGTCGCTTTTTAACGAAATCGAACGATTGAGTTTTGCGCTCGCTGTAGGCGTTCCAGCTCGTTTTATACGATCAAAAACTCGTTATTTTATGCAAATACGCAATATTCATGCATTTCGACCCGCTAAACAAGCACTAAATGACTGCAAAGTCGCTTTACAACGAAATCGAACGATTGAGTTTCGCACTCGCCGTAGGCGTTCCAGCTCGTATTATAAGATCACAAACTCGTTATTTTATGCAAATACGCAAAATTCATGCATTTCGAGCCGCTAAACAAGCACTAAACGACTAAAAAGTAACTTTTTAACGAAATCGCACAATTTAGTTTTGCGCTCGCTGTAGGCGTTCCAGCTTCTTTTATACGATCAAAAACTCTTTATTCTATGCGAATACGCAAGATTCATGCATTTCGAGCTGCTAAACAAGCACCAAACGACTGCAAAGTCGCTTTTTAACGAAATCGAACGATTGAGGTTCGCACTCGCTGTAGGCATTCCAGCTCGTATTATAAGATCACAAACTCGTTATTCTTTGCGAATACGCAAGATTCATTCATTTCGAGCCGCTAAACAAGCACCAAACGACTGCAAAGTCGCTTCTTAACGAAATCGAACGATCGAGTTTCGCGCTCGCTGTAGGCGTTCCAGCTCCTTTTATACGATCAAAAACTCTTTATTCTATGCAAATACTCGAGATCCATGCATTTCGAGCCGCCAAAAAAGCACCGAACGACTGCAAAGTCGCTTTTTAACGAAATCGAACGATTGAGTTTCGCGCTCGCTGTAGGCGTTCCAGCTCGTTTTATACGATCAAAAACTCTTTATTCTATGCAAATACGCAAGATTCATGCATTTCGAGCCGCCAAACAAGCACCGAACGACTGCAAAGTCGCTTTTTAACGTGACCGAACGATTGAGTTTCGCACTCGCTGTAGGCGTTTCAGCTACTTTTATACGATCACAAACTCGTTATTCTTTGCAAATACGCGAGATTCATGCATTTCAAGCCGCCAAACAAGCACCGAACGACTGCAAAGTCGCTTTTTAACGTAATCGAACGATTGAGTTTCGCACTCGCTGTAGGCAATCCAGCTCGTCTTAAAAGACCACAAACTCGTTATTCTTTGCAAATACGCGAGATTCATGCATTTCCAGCCGCTGAACAAGAACCAAACGATTGCAAAGTCGCTTTTTAACGAAATCGAACGATTGAGTTTTGCGCTCGCTGTAGGCGTTCCAGCTCGTTTTATATGATCAAAAACTCGTTATTTTATGCAAATACGCAATATTCATGCATTTCGACCCGCTAAACAAGCACTAAATGACTGCAAAGTCGCTTTACAACGAAATCGAACGATTGAGTTTCGCACTCGCCGTAGGCGTTCCAGCTCGTATTATAAGATCACAAACTCGTTATTTTATGCAAATACGCAAAATTCATGCATTTCGAGCCGCTAAACAAGCACTAAACGACTAAAAAGTAACTTTTTAACGAAATCGCACAATTTAGTTTTGCGCTCGCTGTAGGCGTTCCAGCTTCTTTTATACGATCAAAAACTCTTTATTCTATGCAAATACGCAAGATTCATGCATTTCGAGCTGCTAAACAAGCACCAAACGACTGCAAAGTCGCTTTTTAACGAAATCGAACGATTGAGGTTCGCACTCGCTGTAGGCATTCCAGCTCGTATTATAAGATCACAAACTCGTTATTCTTTGCGAATACGCAAGATTCATTCATTTCGAGCCGCTAAACAAGCACCAAACGACTGCAAAGTCGCTTCTTAACGAAATCGAACGATCGAGTTTCGCGCTCGCTGTAGGCGTTCCAGCTCCTTTTATACGATCAAAAACTCTTTATTCTATGCAAATACTCGAGATCCATGCATTTCGAGCCGCCAAAAAAGCACCGAACGACTGCAAAGTCGCTTTTTAACGAAATCGAACGATTGAGTTTCGCACTCGCTGTAGGCGTTCCAGCTCGTTTTATACGATCAAAAACTCTTTATTCTATGCAAATACGCAAGATTCATGCATTTTGAGCCGCCAAAGAAGCACCGAACGACTGCAAAGTCGCTTTTTAACGTTATCGAACGATTGAGTTTCGCACTCGCTGTAGGCGTTTCAGCTCCTTTTATACGATCAAAAACTCTTTATTCTATGCAAATACGCAAGATTCATGCATTTCGAGCGGCCAAACAAGCACCGAACGACTGCAAAGTCGCTTTTTAACGTAATCGAACGATTGAGTTTCGCACTCGCTGTAGGCGTTTCAGCTCGTATTAAAAGATCACAAACTCGTTATTCTCTGCAAATACGCGAGATTCATGCATTTCCAGCCGCTAAACAAGCACCGAACGACTGCAAAGTCGCTTTTTAACGAAATCGAACGATTGAGTTTCGCACTCGCTGTAGGCGTTCCAGCTCGTATTAAAAGATCACAAACTCGTTATTTCTTGCAAATACGCGAGATTCATGCATTTCCAGCCGCTGAACAAGAACCAAACGATTGCAAAGTCGCTTTTTAACGAAATCGAACGATTGAGTTTCGCGCTCGCTGTAGGCGTTCCAGCTCGTTTTATACGATCAAAAACTCTTTATTCTATGCAAATACGCAAGATTCATGCATTTCGAGCCGCCAAACAAGCACCGAACGACTGCAAAGTCACTTTTTAACGTGATCGAACGATTGAGTTTCGCACTCGCTGTAGCCGTTCCAGCTCGTATTATAAGATCACAAACTCATTATTCTTTGCAAATACGCAATATTCATGCATTTCAAGCCGCTGAACAAGAACCAAACGATTGCAAAGTCACTTTTTAACGAAATCGAACGATTGAGTTTCCCACTCGCTGTAGGCGTTCCAGCTCGTATTATAAGATCACAAACTCGTTATTCTTTGCAAATACGCAATATTCATGCATTTCAAGCCGCTAAACAAGCACCGAACGACTGCAAAGTCGCTTTATATCGAAATCGAACAATTGAGTTTTGCGCTCGCTGTAGGCGTTCCAGCTCGTTTTATACGATCAAAAACTCATCATTTTATGCGAATACTCGAGATCCATGCATTTCGAGCCGCCAAAAAAGCACCGAACGACTGCAAAGTCGCTTTTTAACGTAATCGAACGATTGAGTTTCGCACTCGCTGTAGGCGTTTCAGCTCGTATTAAAAGATCAGAAACTCGTTATTCTTCGCAAATACGCAAGATTCATGCATTTCGAGCCGCCAAACAAGCATTAAACGACTGCAAAGTCGCTTTTTAACGAAATCGAACGATTGAGTTTCGCACTCGCTGTAGGCGTTCCAGCTCGTATTATAAGATCACAAACTCGTTATTCTTTGCAAATACGCAATATTCATGCATTTCAAGCCGCTAAACAAGCACCGAACAACTGCAAAGTCGCTTTTTAACGAAATCGAACGATTGAGTTTCGCACTCGCTGTATGCGTTCCAGCTCGTTTTATACGATCAAAAACTCATCATTTTATGCAAATACGCAAGATTCATGCATTTCGAGCCGCCAAACAAGCATTAAACGACTGCAAAGTCGCTTTTTAACGAAATCGAACGATTGAGTTTCGCACTCGCTGTAGGCGTTCCAGCTCGTATTAAAAGACCACAAACTCGTTATTCTTTGCAAATACGCGAGATTCATGCATTTCAAGCCGCTAAACAAGCACCGAACGACTGCAAAGTCGCTTTTTAACGAAATCGAACGATTGAGTTTCGCACTCGCTGTAGGCGTTCCAGCTCGTATTAAAAGATCACAAACTCGTTATTTCTTGCAAATACGCGAGATTCATGCATTTCCAGCCGCTGAACAAGCACCAAACGACTGCAAAGTCGCTTTTTAACGAAATCGAACGATTGAGTTTCGCACTCGCTGTAGGCGTTCCAGCTCGTTTTATACGATCAAAAACTCTTTATCCTATGCAAATACGCAAGATTCATGCATTTCGAGCCGCCAAACAAGCACCGAACAACTGCAAAGTCGCTTTTTAACGTGATCGAACGATTGAGTTTCGCACTCGCTGTAGCCGTTCCAGCTCGTATTATAAGATCACAAACTCGTTATCCTTTGCAAATACGCAATATTCATCTATTTCAAGCCGCTAAACAAGCACCGAACGACTGCAAAGTCGCTTTATATCGAAATCGAACAATTGAGTTTTGCACTCGCTGTAGGCGTTCCAGCTCGTTTTATACGATCAAAAACTCATCATTTTATGCAAATACTCGAGATCCATGCATTTCGAGCCGCCAAAAAAGCACCGAACGACTGCAAAGTCGCTTTTTAACGTAATCGAACGATTGAGTTTCGCACTCGCTGTAGGCGTTTCAGCTCGTATTAAAAGATCACAAACTCGTTATTCTTTGCAAATACGCGAGATTCATGCATTTCCAGCCGCTGAACAAGAACCAAACGATTGCAAAGTCGCTTTTTAACGAAATCGAACGATTGAGTTTCCCACTCGCTGTAGGCGTTCCAGCTCGTATTATAAGATCACAAACTCATTATTCTTTGCAAATACGCAATATTCATGCATTTCAAGCCGCTGAACAAGAACCAAACGATTGCAAAGTCGCTTTTTAACGAAATCGAACGATTGAGTTTCCCACTCGCTGTAGGCGTTCCAGCTCGTATTATAAGATCACAAACTCGTTATTCTTTGCAAATACGCAATATTCATCCATTTCAAGCCGCTAAACAAGCACCGAACGACTGCAAAGTCGCTTTATATCGAAATCGAACAATTGAGTTTTGCGCTCGCTGTAGGCGTTCCAGCTCGTTTTATACGATCAAAAACTCATCATTTTATGCAAATACTCGAGATCCATGCATTTCGAGCCGCCAAAAAAGCACCGAACGACTGCAAAGTCGCTTTTTAACGTGATCGAACGATTGAGTTTCGCACTCGCTGTAGCCGTTCCAGCTCGTATTATAAGATCACAAACTCGTTATTCTTTGCAAATACGCAATATTCATGCAT
Source organism: Amblyteles armatorius (assembly GCA_933228735.2). Classification (NCBI taxonomy): domain Eukaryota; kingdom Metazoa; phylum Arthropoda; class Insecta; order Hymenoptera; family Ichneumonidae; genus Amblyteles; species Amblyteles armatorius. The sequence goes on along the minus strand of OW121688.1, from coordinate 5,479,541 downwards.
TTCAAGCCGCTGAACAAGAACCAAACGATTGCAAAGTCGCTTTTTAACGAAATCGAACGATTGAGTTTCCCACTCGCTGTAGGCGTTCCAGCTCGTATTATAAGATCACAAACTCGTTATTCTTTGCAAATACGCAATATTCATGCATTTCAAGCCGCTAAACAAGCACCGAACGACTGCAAAGTCGCTTTATATCGAAATCGAACAATTGAGTTTTGCGCTCGCTGTAGGCGTTCCAGCTCGTTTTATACGATCAAAAACTCATCATTTTATGCAAATACTCGAGATCCATGCATTTCGAGCCGCCAAACAAGCATTAAACGACTGCAAAGTCGCTTTTTAACGAAATCGAACGATTGAGTTTCGCACTCGCTGTAGGCGTTCCAGCTCGTATTATAAGATCACAATCTCGTTATTCTTTGCAAATACGCAATATTCATGCATTTCAAGCCGCTAAACAAGCACCGAACGACTGCAAAGTCGCTTTTTAACGAAATCGAACGATTGAGTTTCGCACTCGCTGTAGGCGTTCCAGCTCGTATTAAAAGATCACAAACTCGTTATTTCTTGCAAATACGCGAGATTCATGCATTTCCAGCCGCTGAACAAGCACCAAACGACTGCAAAGTCGCTTTTTAACGTAATCGAACGATTGAGTTTCGCGCTCGCTGTAGGCGTTCCAGCTCGTTTTATGCGATCAAAAACTCATCATTTTATGCAAATACGCAAGATTCATGCATTTCGAGCCGCCAAACAAGCATTAAACGACTGCAAAGTCGCTTTTTGACGAAATCGAACGATTGAGTTTCGCGCTCGCTGTAGGCGTTCCAGCTCGTATTATAAGATCACAAACTCATTATTCTTTGCAAATACGCAATATTCATGCATTTCGAGCCGCTGAACGAGAACCAAACGATTGCAAAGTCGCTTTTTAACGAAATCGAACGATTGAGTTTCCCACTCGCTGTAGGCGTTCTAGCTCGTATTATAAGATCACAAACTCGTTATTCTTTGCAAATACGCAATATTCATCCATTTCAAGCCGCTAAACAAGCACCGAACGACTGCAAAGTCGCTTTATATCGAAATCGAACAATTGAGTTTTGCGCTCGCTGTAGGCGTTCCAGCTCGTTTTATACGATCAAAAACTCATCATTTTATGCAAATACTCGAGATCCATGCATTTCGAGCCGCCAAAAAAGCACCGAACGACTGCAAAGTCGCTTTTTAACGTAATCGAACGATTGAGTTTCGCACTCGCTGTAGGCGTTTCAGCTCGTATTAAAAGATCACAAACTCGTTATTCTTTGCAAATACGCGAGATTCATGCATTTCCAGCCGCTGAACAAGAACCAAACGATTGCAAAGTCGCTTTTTAACGAAATCGAACGATTGAGTTTCCCACTCGCTGTAGGCGTTCCAGCTCGTATTATAAGATCACAAACTCGTTATTCTTTGCAAATACGCAATATTCATGCATTTCAAGCCGCTAAACAAGCACCGAACGACTGCAAAGTCGCTTTATATCGAAATCGAACAATTGAGTTTTGCGCTCGCTGTAGGCGTTCCAGCTCGTTTTATACGATCAAAAACTCGTCATTTTATGCAAATACGCAAGATTCATGCATTTCGAGCCGCTAAACAAGCACCAAACGACTTCAAAGTCGCTTTTTAACGAAATCGAACGATTGAGTTTCGCACTCGCTGTAGGCGTTCCAGCTCGTATTATAAGATCACAAACTCGTTATTCTTTGCAAATACGCGAGATTCATGCATTTCCAGCCGCTGAACAAGAACCCAACGATTGCAAAGTCGCTTTTTAACGAAATCGAACGATTGAGTTTCGCGCTCGCTGTAGGCGTTCCAGCTCGTTTTATACGATCGAAAACTCTTTATTCTATGCAAATACGCAAGATTCATGCATTTCGAGCCGCCAAACAAGCACCGAACGACTGCAAAGTCGCTTTTTAACGTGATCGAACGATTGAGTTTCGCACTCGCTGTAGCCGTTCCAGCTCGTATTATAAGATCACAAACTCGTTATTCTTTGCAAATACGCAATATTCATGCATTTCAAGCCGCTGAACAAGAACCAAACGATTGCAAAGTCGCTTTTTAACGAAATCGAACGATTGAGTTTCCCACTCGCTGTAGGCGTTCCAGCTCGTATTATAAGATCACAAACTCGTTATTCTTTGCAAATACGCAATATTCATGCATTTCAAGCCGCTAAACAAGCACCGAACGACTGCAAATTCGCTTTATATCGAAATCGAACAATTGAGTTTTGCGCTCGCTGTAGGCGTTCCAGCTCGTTTTATACGATCAAAAACTGATCATTTTATGCAAATACTCGAGATCCATGCATTTCGAGCCGCCAAAAAAGCACCGAACGACTGCAAAGTCGCTTTTTAACGTAATCGAACGATTGAGTTTCGCACTCGCTGTAGGCGTTTCAGCTCGTATTAAAAGATCAGAAACTCGTTATTCTTCGCGAATACGCAAGATTCATGCATTTCGAGCCGCCAAACAAGCATTAAACGACTGCAAAGTCGCTTTTTAACGAAATCGAACGATTGAGTTTCGCACTCGCTGTAGGCGTTCCAGCTCGTATTATAAGATCACAAACTCGTTATTCTTTGCAAATACGCAATATTCATGCATTTCAAGCCGCTAAACAAGCACCGAACGACTGCAAAGTCGCTTTTTAACGAAATCGAACGATTGAGTTTCGCACTCGCTGTAGGCGTTCCAGCTCGTATTAAAAGATCACAAACTCGTTATTTCTTGCAAATACGCGAGATTCATGCATTTCCAGCCGCTGAACAAGCACCAAACGACTGCAAAGTCGCTTTTTAACGAAATCGAACGATTGAGTTTCGCACTCGCTGTAGGCGTTCCAGCTCGTTTTATACGATCAAAAACTCTTTATCCTATGCAAATACGCAAGATTCATGCATTTCGAGCCGCCAAACAAGCACCGAACAACTGCAAAGTCGCTTTTTAACATGATCGAACGATTGAGTTTCGCACTCGCTGTAGCCGTTCCAGCTCGTATTATAAGATCACAAACTCGTTATTCTTTGCAAATACGCAATATTCATCCATTTCAAGCCGCTAAACAAGCACCGAACGACTGCAAAGTCGCTTTATATCGAAATCGAACAATTGAGTTTTGCGCTCGCTGTAGGCGTTCCAGCTCGTTTTATACGATCAAAAACTCATCATTTTATGCAAATACTCGAGATCCATGCATTTCGAGCCGCCAAAAAAGCACCGAACGACTGCAAAGTCGCTTTTTAACGTAATCGAACGATTGAGTTTCGCACTCGCTGTAGGCGTTTCAGCTCGTATTAAAAGATCACAAACTCGTTATTCTTTGCAAATACGCGAGATTCATGCATTTCCAGCCGCTGAACAAGAACCAAACGATTGCAAAGTCGCTTTTTAACGAAATCGAACGATTGAGTTTCCCACTCGCTGTAGGCGTTCCAGCTCGTATTATAAGATCACAAACTCATTATTCTTTGCAAATACGCAATATTCATGCATTTCAAGCCGCTGAACAAGAACCAAACGATTGCAAAGTCGCTTTTTAACGAAATCGAACGATTGAGTTTCCCACTCGCTGTAGGCGTTCCAGCTCGTATTATAAGATCACAAACTCGTTATTCTTTGCAAATACGCAATATTCATCCATTTCAAGCCGCTAAACAAGCACCGAACGACTGCAAAGTCGCTTTATATCGAAATCGAACAATTGAGTTTTGCGCTCGCTGTAGGCGTTCCAGCTCGTTTTATACGATCAAAAACTCATCATTTTATGCAAATACTCGAGATCCATGCATTTCGAGCCGCCAAAAAAGCACCGAACGACTGCAAAGTCGCTTTTTAACGCAATCGAACGATTGAGTTTCGCACTCGCTGTAGGCGTTTCAGCTCGTATTAAAAGATCACAAACTCGTTATTCTTTGCAAATACGCGAGATTCATGCATTTCCAGCCGCTGAACAAGAACCAAACGATTGCAACGTCGCTTTTTAACGAAATCGAACGATTGAGTTTCCCACTCGCTGTAGGCGTTCCAGCTCGTATTATAAGATCACAAACTCGTTATTCTTTGCAAATACGCAATATTCATGCATTTCAAGCCGCTAAACAAGCACCGAACGACTGCAAAGTCGCTTTATATCGAAATCGAACAATTGAGTTTTGCGCTCGCTGTAGGCGTTCCAGCTCGTTTTATACGATCAAAAACTCGTCATTTTATGCAAATACGCAAGATTCATGCATTTCGAGCCGCTAAACAAGCACCAAACGACTGCAAAGTCGCTTTTTAACGAAATCGAACGATTGAGTTTCGCACTCGCTGTAGGCGTTCCAGCTCGTATTATAAGATCACAAACTCGTTATTTCTTGCAAATACGCGAGATTCATGCATTTCCAGCCGCTGAACAAGCACCAAACAACTGCAAAGTCGCTTTTTAACGTAATCGAACGATTGAGTTTCGCGCTCGCTGTAGGCGTTCCAGCTCGTATTGTAAGATCACAAACTCGTTATTCTTTGCGAATACGCAAGATTCATGCATTTCAAGCCGCTGAACAAGCACCAAACGACTAAAAAGTAACTTTTTAACGAAATCGCACAATTTAGTTTTGCGCTCGCTGTAGGCGTTCCAGCTCCTTTTATACGATCAAAAACTCTTTATTCTATGCGAATACGCAAGATTCATGCATTTCGAGCTGCTAAACAAGCACCAAACGACTGCAAAGTCGCTTTTTAACGAAATCGAACGATTGAGTTTCGCACTCGCTGTAGGCAATCCAGCTCGTATTAAAAGACCACATACTCGTTATTCTTTGTAACTACGCGAGATTCATGCATTTCCAGCCGCTGAACAAGAACCAAACGATTGCAAAGTCGCTTTTTAACGAAATCGAACGATTGAGTTTCGCGCTCGCTGTAGGCGTTCCAGCTCGTTTTATACGATCAAAAACTCTTTATTCTGTGCAAATACGCAAGATTCATGCATTTCGAGCCGCCAAACAAGCACCGAACGACTGCAAAGTCGCCTTTTAACGTGATCGAACGATTGAGTTTCGCACACGCTGTAGGCGTTTCAGCTACTTTTATACGATCAAAAACTCTTTATTCTATGCAAATACGCAAGATTCATGCATTTCGAATGGCCAAACAAGCACCGAACGACTGCAAAGTCGCTTTTTAACGTGATCGAACGATTGAGTTTCGCACTCGCTGTAGCCGTTCCAGCTCGTATTATAGGATCACAAACTCGTTATTCTTTGCAAATACGCAATATTCATGCATTTCAAGCCGCTGAACAAGAACCAAACGATTGCAAAGTCGCTTTTTAACGAAATCGAACGATTGAGTTTTGCGCTCGCTGTAGGCGTTCCAGCTCGTTTTATACGATCAAAAACTCGTTATTTTATGCAAATACGCAATATTCATGCATTTCGACCCGCTAAACAAGCACTAAATGACTGCAAAGTCGCTTTACAACGAAATCGAACGATTGAGTTTCGCACTCGCCGTAGGCGTTCCAGCTCGTATTATAAGATCACAAACTCGTTATTTTATGCAAATACGCAAAATTCATGCATTTCGAGCCGCTAAACAAGCACTAAACGACTAAAAAGTAACTTTTTAACGAAATCGCACAATTTAGTTTTGCGCTCGCTGTAGGCGTTCCAGCTTCTTTTATACGATCAAAAACTCTTTATCCTATGCGAATACGCAAGATTCATGCATTTCGAGCTGCTAAACAAGCACCAAACGACTGCAAAGTCGCTTTTTAACGAAATCGAACGATTGAGGTTCGCACTCGCTGTAGGCATTCCAGCTCGTATTATAAGATCACAAACTCGTTATTCTTTGCGAATACGCAAGATTCATGCATTTCGAGCCGCTAAACAAGCACCAAACGACTGCAAAGTCGCTTCTTAACGAAATCGAACGATCGAGTTTCGCGCTCGCTGTAGGCGTTCCAGCTCCTTTTATACGATCAAAAACTCTTTATTCTATGCAAATACTCGAGATCCATGCATTTCGAGCCGCCAAAAAAGCACCGAACGACTGCAAAGTCGCTTTTTAACGAAATCGAACGATTGAGTTTCGCACTCGCTGTAGGCGTTCCAGCTCGTTTTATACGATCAAAAACTCTTTATTCTATGCAAATACGCAAGATTCATGCATTTTGAGCCGCCAAAGAAGCACCGAACGACTGCAAAGTCGCTTTTTAACGTGATCGAACGATTGAGTTTCGCACTCGCTGTAGCCGTTCCAGCTCGTATTATAAGATCACAAACTCGTTATTCTTTGCAAATACGCAATATTCATGCATTTCAAGCCGCTGAACAAGAACCAAACGATTGCAAAGTCGCTTTTTAACGAAATCGAACGATTGAGTTTCCCACTCGCTGTAGGCGTTCCAACTCGTATTATAAGATCACAAACTCGTTATTCTTTGCAAATACGCAATATTCATCCATTTCAAGCCGCTAAACAAGCACCGAACGACTGCAAAGTCGCTTTATATCGAAATCGAACAATTGAGTTTTGCGCTCGCTGTAGGCGTTCCAGCTCGTTTTATACGATCAAAAACTCATCATTTTATGCAAATACGCAAGATTCATGCATTTCGAGCCGCTAAACAAGCACCAAACGACTGCAAAGTCGCTTTTTAACGTGATCGAACGATTGAGTTTCGCGCTCGCTGTAGGCGTTCCAGCTCGTTTTATACGATCAAAAACTCTTCATTCTATGCAAATACGCAAGATTCATGCATTTCGAGCCGCCAAACAAGCACCGAACGACTGCAAAGTCGCTTTTTAACGTGATCGAACGATTGAGTTTCGCACTCGCTGTAGGCGTTTCAGCTACTTTTATACGATCACAAACTCGTTATTCTTTGCAAATACGCGAGATTCATGCATTTCCAGCCGCTGAACAAGAACCAAACGATTGCAAAGTCGCTTTTTAACGAAATCGAACGATTGAGTTTCCCACTCGCTGTAGGCGTTCCAACTCGTATTATAAGATCACAAACTCTTTATTCTATGCAAATACGCAAGATTCATGCATTTCGAGCCGCCAAACAAGCACCGAACGACTGCAAAGTCGCTTTTTAACGAAATCGAACGATTGAGTTTCGCACTCGCTGTAGGCGTTCCAGCTCGTATTATAAGATCACAAACTCGTTATTCTTTGCAAATACGCGAGATTCATGCATTTCCAGCCGCTAAACAAGCACCGAACGACTGCAAAGTCGCTTTATATCGAAATCGAACAATTGAGTTTTGCGCTCGCTGTAGGCGTTCCAGCTCGTTTTATACGATCAAAAACTCATCATTTTATGCAAATACTCGAGATCCATGCATTTCGAGCCGCCAAAAAAGCACCGAACGACTGCAAAGTCGCTTTTTAACGAAATCGAACGATTGAGTTTCGCACTCGCTGTAGGCGTTCCAGCTCGTATTATAAGATCACAAACTCGTTATTCTTTGCAAATACGCAATATTCATGCATTTCAAGCCGCTAAACAAGCACCGAACAACTGCAAAGTCGCTTTTTAACGAAATCGAACGATTGAGTTTCGCACTCGCTGTATGCGTTCCAGCTCGTATTAAAAGATCACAAACTCGTTATTTCTTGCAAATACGCGAGATTCATGCATTTCCAGCCGCTGAACAAGAACCAAACGATTGCAAAGTCGCTTTTTAACGAAATCGAACGATTGAGTTTCGCGCTCGCTGTAGGCGTTCCAGCTCGTTTTATACGATCAAAAACTCTTTATCCTATGCAAATACGCAAGATTCATGCATTTCGAGCCGCCAAACAAGCACCGAACAACTGCAAAGTCGCTTTTTAACGTGATCGAACGATTGAGTTTCGCACTCGCTGTAGGCAATCCAGCTCGTATTAAAAGACCACAAACTCGTTATTCTTTGCAAATACGCGAGATTCATGCATTTCCAGCCGCTGAACAAGAACCAAACGATTGCAAAGTCGCTTTTTAACGAAATCGAACGATTGAGTTTCGCGCTCGCTGTAGGCGTTCCAGCTCGTTTTATACGATCAAAAACTCTTTATCCTATGCAAATACGCAAGATTCATGCATTTCGAGCCGCCAAACAAGCACCGAACAACTGCAAAGTCGCTTTTTAACGTGATCGAACGATTGAGTTTCGCACTCGCTGTAGCCGTTCCAGCTCGTATTATAAGATCACAAACTCATTATTCTTTGCAAATACGCAATATTCATGCATTTCAAGCCGCTGAACAAGAACCAAACGATTGCAAAGTCGCTTTTTAACGAAATCGAACGATTGAGTTTCCCACTCGCTGTAGGCGTTCCAGCTCGTATTATAAGATCACAAACTCGTTATTCTTTGCAAATACGCAATATTCATCCATTTCAAGCCGCTAAACAAGCACCGAACGACTGCAAAGTCGCTTTATATCGAAATCGAACAATTGAGTTTTGCGCTCGCTGTAGGCGTTCCAGCTCGTTTTATACGATCAAAAACTCATCATTTTATGCAAATACGCAAGATTCATGCATTTCGAGCCGCTAAACAAGCACCAAACGACTGCAAAGTCGCTTTTTAACGTGATCGAACGATTGAGGTTCGCACTTGCTGTAGGCATTCCAGCTCGTATTATAAGATCACAAACTCGTTATTTTATGCAAATACGCAAAATTCATGCATTTCGAGCCGCTAAACAAGCACTAAACGACTAAAAAGTAACTTTTTAACGAAATCGCACAATTTAGTTTTGCGCTCGCTGTAGGCGTTCCAGCTTCTTTTATACGATCAAAAACTCTTTATCCTATGCGAATACGCAAGATTCATGCATTTCGAGCTGCTAAACAAGCACCAAACGACTGCAAAGTCGCTTTTTAACGAAATCGAACGATTGAGGTTCGCACACGCTGTAGGCATTCCAGCTCGTATTATAAGATCACAAACTCGTTATTCTTTGCGAATACGCAAGATTCATGCATTTCGAGCCGCTAAACAAGCACCAAACGACTGCAAAGTCGCTTCTTAACGAAATCGAACGATCGAGTTTCGCGCTCGCTGTAGGCGTTCCAGCTCCTTTTATACGATCAAAAACTCTTTATTCTATGCAAATACTCAAGATCCATGCATTTCGAGCCACCAAAAAAGCACCGAACGACTGCAAAGTCGCTTTTTAACGAAATCGAACGATTGAGTTTCGCACTCGCTGTAGGCGTTCCAGCTCGTTTTATACGATCAAAAACTCTTTATTCTATGCAAATACGCAAGATTCATGCATTTTGAGCCGCCAAAGAAGCACCGAACGACTGCAAAGTCGCTTTTTAACGTGATCGAACGATTGAGTTTCGCACTCGCTGTAGGCGTTTCAGCTCCTTTTATACGATCAAAAACTCTTTATTCTATGCAAATACGCAAGATTCATGCATTTCGAGCGGCCAAACAAGCACCGAACGACTGCAAAGTCGCTTTTTGACGTAATCGAACGATTGAGTTTCGCACTCGCTGTAGGCGTTTCAGCTCGTATTAAAAGATCACAAACTCGTTATTCCTTTGCAAATACGCGAGATTCATGCATTTCCAGCCGCTAAACAAGCACCGAACGACTGCAAAGTCGCTTTATATCGAAATCGAACAATTGAGTTTTGCGCTCGCTGTAGGCGTTCCAGCTCGTTTTATACGATCAAAAACTCATCATTTTATGCAAATACTCGAGATCCATGCATTTCGAGCCGCCAAAAAAGCACCGAACGACTGCAAAGTCGCTTTTTAACGAAATCGAACGATTGAGTTTCGCACTCGCTGTAGGCGTTCCAGCTCGTATTATAAGATCACAAACTCGTTATTCTTTGCAAATACGCAATATTCATGCATTTCAAGCCGCTAAACAAGCACCGAACAACTGCAAAGTCGCTTTTTAACGAAATCGAACGATTGAGTTTCGCACTCGCTGTATGCGTTCCAGCTCGTATTAAAAGATCACAAACTCGTTATTTCTTGCAAATACGCGAGATTCATGCATTTCCAGCCGCTGAACAAGAACCAAACGACTGCAAAGTCGCTTTTTAACGAAATCGAACGATTGAGTTTCGCACTCGCTGTAGGCGTTCCAGCTCGTATTATAAGATCACAAACTCGTCATTCTTTGCAAATACGCAATATTCATGCATTTCAAGCCGCTAAACAAGCACCGAACAACTGCAAAGTCGCTTTTTAACGAAATCGAACGATTGAGTTTCGCACTCGCTGTAGGCGTTCCAGCTCGTATTAAAAGACCACAAACTCGTTATTCTTTGCAAACACGCGAGATTCATGCATTTCCAGCCGCTGAACAAGAACCAAACGATTGCAAAGTCGCTTTTTAACGAAATCGAACGATTGAGTTTCGCGCTCGCTGTAGGCGTTCCAGCTCGTTTTATACGATCAAAAACTCTTTATTCTATGCCAATACGCAAGATTCATGCATTTTGAGCCGCCAAACAAGCACCGAACGACTGCAAAGTCGTTTTTTAACGAAATCGAACGATTGAGTTTCGCACTCGCTGTAGGCAATCCAGCTCGTATTAAAAGACCACAAACTCGTTATTCTTTGCAAATACGCGAGATTCATGCATTTCCAGCCGCTGAACAAGAACCAAACGATTGCAAAGTCGCTTTTTAACGTGATCGAACGATTGAGTTTCGCACTCGCTGTAGGCGTTTCAGCTCCTTTTATACGATCAAAAACTCTTTATTCTATGCAAATACGCAAGATTCATGCATTTCGAGCGGCCAAACAAGCACCGAACGACTGCAAAGTCGCTTTTTAACGTAATCGAACGATTGAGTTTCGCACTCGTTGTAGGCGTTTCAGCTCGTATTAAAAGATCACAAACTCGTTATTCTTTGCAAATACGCGAGATTCATGCATTTCCAGCCGCTAAACAAGCACCGAACGACTGCAAAGTCGCTTTATATCGAAATCGAACAATTGAGTTTTGCGCTCGCTGTAGGCGTTCCAGCTCGTTTTATACGATCAAAAACTCATCATTTTATGCAAATACTCGAGATCCATGCATTTCGAGCCGCCAAAAAAGCACCGAACGACTGCAAAGTCGCTTTTTAACGTAATCGAACGATTGAGTTTCGCACTCGCTGTAGGCGTTTCAGCTCGTATTGAAAGATCAGAAACTCGTTATTCTTCGCAAATACGCGAGATTCATGCATTTCGAGCCGCCAAACAAGCATTAAACGACTGCAAAGTCGCTTTTTAACGAAATCGAACGATTGAGTTTCGCACTCGCTGTAGGCGTTCCAGCTCGTATTATAAGATCACAAACTCGTTATTCTTTGCAAATACGCAATATTCATGCATTTCAAGCCAAACAAGCACCGAACAACTGCAAAGTCGCTTTTTAACGAAATCGAACGATTGAGTTTCGCACTCGCTGTAGGCGTTCCAGCTCGTATTAAAAGACCACAAACTCGTTATTTCTTGCAAATACGCGAGATTCATGCATTTCCAGCCGCTGAACAAGAACCAAACGACTGCAAAGTCGCTTTTTAACGAAATCGAACGATTGAGTTTCGCGCTCGCTGTAGGCGTTCCAGCTCGTATTAAAAGACCACAAACTCGTTATTCTTTGTAAATACGCGAGATTCATGCATTTCCAGCCGCTGAACAAGAACCAAACGATTGCAAAGTCGCTTTTTAACGAAATCGAACGATTGAGTTTCGCGCTCGCTGTAGGCGTTCCAGCTCGTTTTATACGATCAAAAACTCTTTATTCTATGCAAATACTCGAGATCCATGCATTTCGAGCCGCCAAAAAAGCACCGAACGACTGCAAAGTCGCTTTTTAACGAAATCGAACGATTGAGTTTCGCACTCGCTGTAGGCGTTCCAGCTCGTATTATAAGATCACAAACTCGTTATTCTTTGCAAATACGCAATATTCATGCATTTCAAGCCGCTAAACAAGCACCGAACGACTGCAAAGTCGCTTTTTAACGAAATCGAACGATTGAGTTTCGCACTCGCTGTAGGCGTTCCAGCTCGTATTAAAAGATCACAAACTCGTTATTTCTTGCAAATACGCGAGATTCATGCATTTCCAGCCGCTGAACAAGCACCAAACGACTGCAAAGTCGCTTTTTAACGAAATCGAACGATTGAGTTTCGCACTCGCTGTAGGCGTTCCAGCTCGTTTTATACGATCAAAAACTCTTTATTCTATGCAAATACGCAAGATTCATGCATTTTGAGCCGCCAAAGAAGCACCGAACGACTGCAAAGTCGCTTTTTAACGTGATCGAACGATTGAGTTTCGCACTCGCTGTAGGCGTTTCAGCTCCTTTTATACGATCAAAAACTCTTTATTCTATGCAAATACGCAAGATTCATGCATTTCGAGGTGCCAAACAAGCACCGAACGACTGCAAAGTCGCTTTTTAACGTAATCGAACGATTGAGTTTCGCACTCGCTGTAGGCGTTTCAGCTCGTATTAAAAGATCACAAACTCGTTATTCTTTGCAAATACGCGAGATTCATGCATTTCCAGCCGCTGAACAAGAACCAAACGATTGCAAAGTCGCTTTTTAACGAAATCGAACGATTGAGTTTCGCGCTCGCTGTAGGCGTTCCAGCTCGTTTTATACGATCAAAAACTCTTTATTCTATGCAAATACGCAAGATTCATGCATTTCGAGCCGCCAAACAAGCACCGAACGACTGCAAAGTCGCTTTTTAACGTGACCGAACGATTGAGTTTCGCACTCGCTGTAGGCGTTTCAGCTACTTTTATACGATCACAAACTCGTTATTCTTTGCAAATACGCGAGATTCATGCATTTCCAGCCGCTGAACAAGAACCAAACGATTGCAAAGTCGCTTTTTAACGAAATCGAACGATTGAGTTTCGCGCTCGCTGTAGGCGTTCCAGCTCGTTTTATACGATCAAAAACTCTTTATTCTATGCAAATACGCAAGATTCATGCATTTCGAGCCGCCAAACAAGCACCGAACGACTGCAAAGTCGCTTTTTAACGTGATCGAACGATTGAGTTTCGCACTCGCTGTAGGCGTTTCAGCTACTTTTATACGATCAAAAACTCTTTATTCTATGCAAATACGCAAGATTCATGCATTTCAAGCCGCCAAACAAGCACCGAACGACTGCAAAGTCGCTTTTTAACGTAATCGAACGATTGAGTTTCGCACTCGCTGTAGGCAATCCAGCTCGTCTTAAAAGACCACAAACTCGTTATTCTTTGCAAATACGCGAGATTCATGCATTTCCAGCCGCTGAACAAGAACCAAACGATTGCAAAGTCGCTTTTTAACGAAATCGAACGATTGAGTTTTGCGCTCGCTGTAGGCGTTCCAGCTCGTTTTATACGATCAAAAACTCGTTATTTTATGCAAATACGCAATATTCATGCATTTCGACCCGCTAAACAAGCACTAAATGACTGCAAAGTCGCTTTACAACGAAATCGAACGATTGAGTTTCGCACTCGCCGTAGGCGTTCCAGCTCGTATTATAAGATCACAAACTCGTTATTTTATGCAAATACGCAAAATTCATGCATTTCGAGCCGCTAAACAAGCACTAAACGACTAAAAAGTAACTTTTTAACGAAATCGCACAATTTAGTTTTGCGCTCGCTGTAGGCGTTCCAGCTTCTTTTATACGATCAAAAACTCTTTATTCTATGCGAATACGCAAGATTCATGCATTTCGAGCTGCTAAACAAGCACCAAACGACTGCAAAGTCGCTTTTTAACGAAATCGAACGATTGAGGTTCGCACTCGCTGTAGGCATTCCAGCTCGTATTATAAGATCACAAACTCGTTATTCTTTGCGAATACGCAAGATTCATTCATTTCGAGCCGCTAAACAAGCACCAAACGACTGCAAAGTCGCTTCTTAACGAAATCGAACGATCGAGTTTCGCGCTCGCTGTAGGCGTTCCAGCTCCTTTTATACGATCAAAAACTCTTAATTCTATTCAAATACTCGAGATCCATGCATTTCGAGCCGCCAAAAAAGCACCGAACGACTGCAAAGTCGCTTTTTAACGAAATCGAACGATTGAGTTTCGCGCTCGCTGTAGGCGTTCCAGCTCGTTTTATACGATCAAAAACTCTTTATTCTATGCAAATACGCAAGATTCATGCATTTCGAGCCGCCAAACAAGCACCGAACGACTGCAAAGTCGCTTTAAAACGTGACCGAACGATTGAGTTTCGCACTCGCTGTAGGCGTTTCAGCTACTTTTATACGATCACAAACTCGTTATTCTTTGCAAATACGCGAGATTCATGCATTTCAAGCCGCCAAACAAGCACCGAACGACTGCAAAGTCGCTTTTTAACGTAATCGAACGATTGAGTTTCGCACTCGCTGTAGGCAATCCAGCTCGTCTTAAAAGACCACAAACTCGTTATTCTTTGCAAATACGCGAGATTCATGCATTTCCAGCCGCTGAACAAGAACCAAACGATTGCAAAGTCGCTTTTTAACGAAATCGAACGATTGAGTTTTGCGCTCGCTGTAGGCGTTCCAGCTCGTTTTATATGATCAAAAACTCGTTATTTTATGCAAATACGCAATATTCATGCATTTCGACCCGCTAAACAAGCACTAAATGACTGCAAAGTCGCTTTACAACGAAATCGAACGATTGAGTTTCGCACTCGCCGTAGGCGTTCCAGCTCGTATTATAAGATCACAAACTCGTTATTTTATGCAAATACGCAAAATTCATGCATTTCGAGCCGCTAAACAAGCACTAAACGACTAAAAAGTAACTTTTTAACGAAATCGCACAATTTAGTTTTGCGCTCGCTGTAGGCGTTCCAGCTTCTTTTATACGATCAAAAACTCTTTATTCTATGCAAATACGCAAGATTCATGCATTTCGAGCTGCTAAACAAGCACCAAACGACTGCAAAGTCGCTTTTTAACGAAATCGAACGATTGAGGTTCGCACTCGCTGTAGGCATTCCAGCTCGTATTATAAGATCACAAACTCGTTATTCTTTGCGAATACGCAAGATTCATTCATTTCGAGCCGCTAAACAAGCACCAAACGACTGCAAAGTCGCTTCTTAACGAAATCGAACGATCGAGTTTCGCGCTCGCTGTAGGCGTTCCAGCTCCTTTTATACGATCAAAAACTCTTTATTCTATGCAAATACTCGAGATCCATGCATTTCGAGCCGCCAAAAAAGCACCGAACGACTGCAAAGTCGCTTTTTAACGAAATCGAACGATTGAGTTTCGCACTCGCTGTAGGCGTTCCAGCTCGTTTTATACGATCAAAAACTCTTTATTCTATGCAAATACGCAAGATTCATGCATTTTGAGCCGCCAAAGAAGCACCGAACGACTGCAAAGTCGCTTTTTAACGTTATCGAACGATTGAGTTTCGCACTCGCTGTAGGCGTTTCAGCTCCTTTTATACGATCAAAAACTCTTTATTCTATGCAAATACGCAAGATTCATGCATTTCGAGCGGCCAAACAAGCACCGAACGACTGCAAAGTCGCTTTTTAACGTAATCGAACGATTGAGTTTCGCACTCGCTGTAGGCGTTTCAGCTCGTATTAAAAGATCACAAACTCGTTATTCTCTGCAAATACGCGAGATTCATGCATTTCCAGCCGCTAAACAAGCACCGAACGACTGCAAAGTCGCTTTTTAACGAAATCGAACGATTGAGTTTCGCACTCGCTGTAGGCGTTCCAGCTCGTATTAAAAGATCACAAACTCGTTATTTCTTGCAAATACGCGAGATTCATGCATTTCCAGCCGCTGAACAAGAACCAAACGATTGCAAAGTCGCTTTTTAACGAAATCGAACGATTGAGTTTCGCGCTCGCTGTAGGCGTTCCAGCTCGTTTTATACGATCAAAAACTCTTTATTCTATGCAAATACGCAAGATTCATGCATTTCGAGCCGCCAAACAAGCACCGAACGACTGCAAAGTCACTTTTTAACGTGATCGAACGATTGAGTTTCGCACTCGCTGTAGCCGTTCCAGCTCGTATTATAAGATCACAAACTCATTATTCTTTGCAAATACGCAATATTCATGCATTTCAAGCCGCTGAACAAGAACCAAACGATTGCAAAGTCACTTTTTAACGAAATCGAACGATTGAGTTTCCCACTCGCTGTAGGCGTTCCAGCTCGTATTATAAGATCACAAACTCGTTATTCTTTGCAAATACGCAATATTCATGCATTTCAAGCCGCTAAACAAGCACCGAACGACTGCAAAGTCGCTTTATATCGAAATCGAACAATTGAGTTTTGCGCTCGCTGTAGGCGTTCCAGCTCGTTTTATACGATCAAAAACTCATCATTTTATGCGAATACTCGAGATCCATGCATTTCGAGCCGCCAAAAAAGCACCGAACGACTGCAAAGTCGCTTTTTAACGTAATCGAACGATTGAGTTTCGCACTCGCTGTAGGCGTTTCAGCTCGTATTAAAAGATCAGAAACTCGTTATTCTTCGCAAATACGCAAGATTCATGCATTTCGAGCCGCCAAACAAGCATTAAACGACTGCAAAGTCGCTTTTTAACGAAATCGAACGATTGAGTTTCGCACTCGCTGTAGGCGTTCCAGCTCGTATTATAAGATCACAAACTCGTTATTCTTTGCAAATACGCAATATTCATGCATTTCAAGCCGCTAAACAAGCACCGAACGACTGCAAAGTCGCTTTATATCGAAATCGAACAATTGAGTTTTGCGCTCGCTGTAGGCGTTCTAGCTCGTTTTATACGATCAAAAACTCATCATTTTATGCAAATACTCGAGATCCATGCATTTCGAGCCGCCAAACAAGCATTAAACGACTGCAAAGTCGCTTTTTAACGAAATCGAACGATTGAGTTTCGCACTCGCTGTATGCGTTCCAGCTCGTTTTATACGATCAAAAACTCATCATTTTATGCAAATACGCAAGATTCATGCATTTCGAGCCGCCAAACAAGCATTAAACGACTGCAAAGTCGCTTTTTAACGAAATCGAACGATTGAGTTTCGCACTCGCTGTAGGCGTTCCAGCTCGTATTAAAAGACCACAAACTCGTTATTCTTTGCAAATACGCGAGATTCATGCATTTCAAGCCGCTAAACAAGCACCGAACGACTGCAAAGTCGCTTTTTAACGAAATCGAACGATTGAGTTTCGCACTCGCTGTAGGCGTTCCAGCTCGTATTAAAAGATCACAAACTCGTTATTTCTTGCAAATACGCGAGATTCATGCATTTCCAGCCGCTGAACAAGCACCAAACGACTGCAAAGTCGCTTTTTAACGAAATCGAACGATTGAGTTTCGCACTCGCTGTAGGCGTTCCAGCTCGTTTTATACGATCAAAAACTCTTTATCCTATGCAAATACGCAAGATTCATGCATTTCGAGCCGCCAAACAAGCACCGAACAACTGCAAAGTCGCTTTTTAACGTGATCGAACGATTGAGTTTCGCACTCGCTGTAGCCGTTCCAGCTCGTATTATAAGATCACAAACTCGTTATCCTTTGCAAATACGCAATATTCATCTATTTCAAGCCGCTAAACAAGCACCGAACGACTGCAAAGTCGCTTTATATCGAAATCGAACAATTGAGTTTTGCGCTCGCTGTAGGCGTTCCAGCTCGTTTTATACGATCAAAAACTCATCATTTTATGCAAATACTCGAGATCCATGCATTTCGAGCCGCCAAAAAAGCACCGAACGACTGCAAAGTCGCTTTTTAACGTAATCGAACGATTGAGTTTCGCACTCGCTGTAGGCGTTTCAGCTCGTATTAAAAGATCACAAACTCGTTATTCTTTGCAAATACGCGAGATTCATGCATTTCCAGCCGCTGAACAAGAACCAAACGATTGCAAAGTCGCTTTTTAACGAAATCGAACGATTGAGTTTCCCACTCGCTGTAGGCGTTCCAGCTCGTATTATAAGATCACAAACTCATTATTCTTTGCAAATACGCAATATTCATGCATTTCAAGCCGCTGAACAAGAACCAAACGATTGCAAAGTCGCTTTTTAACGAAATCGAACGATTGAGTTTCCCACTCGCTGTAGGCGTTCCAGCTCGTATTATAAGATCACAAACTCGTTATTCTTTGCAAATACGCAATATTCATCCATTTCAAGCCGCTAAACAAGCACCGAACGACTGCAAAGTCGCTTTATATCGAAATCGAACAATTGAGTTTTGCGCTCGCTGTAGGCGTTCCAGCTCGTTTTATACGATCAAAAACTCATCATTTTATGCAAATACTCGAGATCCATGCATTTCGAGCCGCCAAAAAAGCACCGAACGACTGCAAAGTCGCTTTTTAACGTGATCGAACGATTGAGTTTCGCACTCGCTGTAGCCGTTCCAGCTCGTATTATAAGATCACAAACTCGTTATTCTTTGCAAATACGCAATATTCATGCATTTCAAGCCGCTGAACAAGAACCAAACGATTGCAAAGTCGCTTTTTAACGAAATCGAACGATTGAGTTTCCCACTCGCTGTAGGCGTTCCAGCTCGTATTATAAGATCACAAACTCGTTATTCTTTGCAAATACGCAATATTCATGCATTTCAAGCCGCTAAACAAGCACCGAACGACTGCAAAGTCGCTTTATATCGAAATCGAACAATTGAGTTTTGCGCTCGCTGTAGGCGTTCCAGCTCGTTTTATACGATTAAAAACTCATCATTTTATGCAAATACTCGAGATCCATGCATTTCGAGCCGCCAAACAAGCATTAAACGACTGCAAAGTCGCTTTTTAACGAAATCGAACGATTGAGTTTCGCACTCGCTGTAGGCGTTCCAGCTCGTATTATAAGATCACAATCTCGTTATTCTTTGCAAATACGCAATATTCATGCATTTCAAGCCGCTAAACAAGCACCGAACGACTGCAAAGTCGCTTTTTAACGAAATCGAACGATTGAGTTTCGCACTCGCTGTAGGCGTTCCAGCTCGTATTAAAAGATCACAAACTCGTTATTTCTTGCAAATACGCGAGATTCATGCATTTCCAGCCGCTGAACAAGCACCAAACGACTGCAAAGTCGCTTTTTAACGTAATCGAACGATTGAGTTTCGCGCTCGCTGTAGGCGTTCCAGCTCGTTTTATGCGATCAAAAACTCATCATTTTATGCAAATACGCAAGATTCATGCATTTCGAGCCGCCAAACAAGCATTAAACGACTGCAAAGTCGCTTTTTGACGAAATCGAACGATTGAGTTTCGCGCTCGCTGTAGGCGTTCCAGCTCGTATTATAAGATCACAAACTCATTATTCTTTGCAAATACGCAATATTCATGCATTTCGAGCCGCTGAACAAGAACCAAACGATTGCAAAGTCGCTTTTTAACGAAATCGAACGATTGAGTTTCCCACTCGCTGTAGGCGTTCTAGCTCGTATTATAAGATCACAAACTCGTTATTCTTTGCAAATACGCAATATTCATCCATTTCAAGCCGCTAAACAAGCACCGAACGACTGCAAAGTCGCTTTATATCGAAATCGAACAATTGAGTTTTGCGCTCGCTGTAGGCGTTCCAGCTCGTTTTATACGATCAAAAACTCATCATTTTATGCAAATACTCGAGATCCATGCATTTCGAGCCGCCAAAAAAGCACCGAACGACTGCAAAGTCGCTTTTTAACGTAATCGAACGATTGAGTTTCGCACTCGCTGTAGGCGTTTCAGCTCGTATTAAAAGATCACAAACTCGTTATTCTTTGCAAATACGCGAGATTCATGCATTTCCAGCCGCTGAACAAGAACCAAACGATTGCAAAGTCGCTTTTTAACGAAATCGAACGATTGAGTTTCCCACTCGCTGTAGGCGTTCCAGCTCGTATTATAAGATCACAAACTCGTTATTCTTTGCAAATACGCAATATTCATGCATTTCAAGCCGCTAAACAAGCACCGAACGACTGCAAAGTCGCTTTATATCGAAATCGAACAATTGAGTTTTGCGCTCGCTGTAGGCGTTCCAGCTCGTTTTATACGATCAAAAACTCGTCATTTTATGCAAATACGCAAGATTCATGCATTTCGAGCCGCTAAACAAGCACCAAACGACTTCAAAGTCGCTTTTTAACGAAATCGAACGATTGAGTTTCGCACTCGCTGTAGGCGTTCCAGCTCGTATTATAAGATCACAAACTCGTTATTCTTTGCAAATACGCGAGATTCATGCATTTCCAGCCGCTGAACAAGAACCCAACGATTGCAAAGTCGCTTTTTAACGAAATCGAACGATTGAGTTTCGCGCTCGCTGTAGGCGTTCCAGCTCGTTTTATACGATCGAAAACTCTTTATTCTATGCAAATACGCAAGATTCATGCATTTCGAGCCGCCAAACAAGCACCGAACGACTGCAAAGTCGCTTTTTAACGTGATCGAACGATTGAGTTTCGCACTCGCTGTAGCCGTTCCAGCTCGTATTATAAGATCACAAACTCGTTATTCTTTGCAAATACGCAATATTCATGCATTTCAAGCCGCTGAACAAGAACCAAACGATTGCAAAGTCGCTTTTTAACGAAATCGAACGATTGAGTTTCCCACTCGCTGTAGGCGTTCCAGCTCGTATTATAAGATCACAAACTCGTTATTCTTTGCAAATACGCAATATTCATGCATTTCAAGCCGCTAAACAAGCACCGAACGACTGCAAATTCGCTTTATATCGAAATCGAACAATTGAGTTTTGCGCTCGCTGTAGGCGTTCCAGCTCGTTTTATACGATCAAAAACTGATCATTTTATGCAAATACTCGAGATCCATGCATTTCGAGCCGCCAAAAAAGCACCGAACGACTGCAAAGTCGCTTTTTAACGTAATCGAACGATTGAGTTTCGCACTCGCTGTAGGCGTTTCAGCTCGTATTAAAAGATCAGAAACTCGTTATTCTTCGCGAATACGCAAGATTCATGCATTTCGAGCCGCCAAACAAGCATTAAACGACTGCAAAGTCGCTTTTTAACGAAATCGAACGATTGAGTTTCGCACTCGCTGTAGGCGTTCCAGCTCGTATTATAAGATCACAAACTCGTTATTCTTTGCAAATACGCAATATTCATGCATTTCAAGCCGCTAAACAAGCACCGAACGACTGCAAAGTCGCTTTTTAACGAAATCGAACGATTGAGTTTCGCACTCGCTGTAGGCGTTCCAGCTCGTATTAAAAGATCACAAACTCGTTATTTCTTGCAAATACGCGAGATTCATGCATTTCCAGCCGCTGAACAAGCACCAAACGACTGCAAAGTCGCTTTTTAACGAAATCGAACGATTGAGTTTCGCACTCGCTGTAGGCGTTCCAGCTCGTTTTATACGATCAAAAACTCTTTATCCTATGCAAATACGCAAGATTCATGCATTTCGAGCCGCCAAACAAGCACCGAACAACTGCAAAGTCGCTTTTTAACATGATCGAACGATTGAGTTTCGCACTCGCTGTAGCCGTTCCAGCTCGTATTATAAGATCACAAACTCGTTATTCTTTGCAAATACGCAATATTCATCCATTTCAAGCCGCTAAACAAGCACCGAACGACTGCAAAGTCGCTTTATATCGAAATCGAACAATTGAGTTTTGCGCTCGCTGTAGGCGTTCCAGCTCGTTTTATACGATCAAAAACTCATCATTTTATGCAAATACTCGAGATCCATGCATTTCGAGCCGCCAAAAAAGCACCGAACGACTGCAAAGTCGCTTTTTAACGTAATCGAACGATTGAGTTTCGCACTCGCTGTAGGCGTTTCAGCTCGTATTAAAAGATCACAAACTCGTTATTCTTTGCAAATACGCGAGATTCATGCATTTCCAGCCGCTGAACAAGAACCAAACGATTGCAAAGTCGCTTTTTAACGAAATCGAACGATTGAGTTTCCCACTCGCTGTAGGCGTTCCAGCTCGTATTATAAGATCACAAACTCATTATTCTTTGCAAATACGCAATATTCATGCATTTCAAGCCGCTGAACAAGAACCAAACGATTGCAAAGTCGCTTTTTAACGAAATCGAACGATTGAGTTTCCCACTCGCTGTAGGCGTTCCAGCTCGTATTATAAGATCACAAACTCGTTATTCTTTGCAAATACGCAATATTCATCCATTTCAAGCCGCTAAACAAGCACCGAACGACTGCAAAGTCGCTTTATATCGAAATCGAACAATTGAGTTTTGCGCTCGCTGTAGGCGTTCCAGCTCGTTTTATACGATCAAAAACTCATCATTTTATGCAAATACTCGAGATCCATGCATTTCGAGCCGCCAAAAAAGCACCGAACGACTGCAAAGTCGCTTTTTAACGCAATCGAACGATTGAGTTTCGCACTCGCTGTAGGCGTTTCAGCTCGTATTAAAAGATCACAAACTCGTTATTCTTTGCAAATACGCGAGATTCATGCATTTCCAGCCGCTGAACAAGAACCAAACGATTGCAACGTCGCTTTTTAACGAAATCGAACGATTGAGTTTCCCACTCGCTGTAGGCGTTCCAGCTCGTATTATAAGATCACAAACTCGTTATTCTTTGCAAATACGCAATATTCATGCATTTCAAGCCGCTAAACAAGCACCGAACGACTGCAAAGTCGCTTTATATCGAAATCGAACAATTGAGTTTTGCGCTCGCTGTAGGCGTTCCAGCTCGTTTTATACGATCAAAAACTCGTCATTTTATGCAAATACGCAAGATTCATGCATTTCGAGCCGCTAAACAAGCACCAAACGACTGCAAAGTCGCTTTTTAACGAAATCGAACGATTGAGTTTCGCACTCGCTGTAGGCGTTCCAGCTCGTATTATAAGATCACAAACTCGTTATTTCTTGCAAATACGCGAGATTCATGCATTTCCAGCCGCTGAACAAGCACCAAACAACTGCAAAGTCGCTTTTTAACGTAATCGAACGATTGAGTTTCGCGCTCGCTGTAGGCGTTCCAGCTCGTATTGTAAGATCACAAACTCGTTATTCTTTGCGAATACGCAAGATTCATGCATTTCAAGCCGCTGAACAAGCACCAAACGACTAAAAAGTAACTTTTTAACGAAATCGCACAATTTAGTTTTGCGCTCGCTGTAGGCGTTCCAGCTCCTTTTATACGATCAAAAACTCTTTATTCTATGCGAATACGCAAGATTCATGCATTTCGAGCTGCTAAACAAGCACCAAACGACTGCAAAGTCGCTTTTTAACGAAATCGAACGATTGAGTTTCGCACTCGCTGTAGGCAATCCAGCTCGTATTAAAAGACCACATACTCGTTATTCTTTGTAACTACGCGAGATTCATGCATTTCCAGCCGCTGAACAAGAACCAAACGATTGCAAAGTCGCTTTTTAACGAAATCGAACGATTGAGTTTCGCGCTCGCTGTAGGCGTTCCAGCTCGTTTTATACGATCAAAAACTCTTTATTCTGTGCAAATACGCAAGATTCATGCATTTCGAATGGCCAAACAAGCACCGAACGACTGCAAAGTCGCTTTTTAACGTGATCGAACGATTGAGTTTCGCACTCGCTGTAGCCGTTCCAGCTCGTATTATAGGATCACAAACTCGTTATTCTTTGCAAATACGCAATATTCATGCATTTCAAGCCGCTGAACAAGAACCAAACGATTGCAAAGTCGCTTTTTAACGAAATCGAACGATTGAGTTTTGCGCTCGCTGTAGGCGTTCCAGCTCGTTTTATACGATCAAAAACTCGTTATTTTATGCAAATACGCAATATTCATGCATTTCGACCCGCTAAACAAGCACTAAATGACTGCAAAGTCGCTTTACAACGAAATCGAACGATTGAGTTTCGCACTCGCCGTAGGCGTTCCAGCTCGTATTATAAGATCACAAACTCGTTATTTTATGCAAATACGCAAAATTCATGCATTTCGAGCCGCTAAACAAGCACTAAACGACTAAAAAGTAACTTTTTAACGAAATCGCACAATTTAGTTTTGCGCTCGCTGTAGGCGTTCCAGCTTCTTTTATACGATCAAAAACTCTTTATCCTATGCGAATACGCAAGATTCATGCATTTCGAGCTGCTAAACAAGCACCAAACGACTGCAAAGTCGCTTTTTAACGAAATCGAACGATTGAGGTTCGCACTCGCTGTAGGCATTCCAGCTCGTATTATAAGATCACAAACTCGTTATTCTTTGCGAATACGCAAGATTCATGCATTTCGAGCCGCTAAACAAGCACCAAACGACTGCAAAGTCGCTTCTTAACGAAATCGAACGATCGAGTTTCGCGCTCGCTGTAGGCGTTCCAGCTCCTTTTATACGATCAAAAACTCTTTATTCTATGCAAATACTCGAGATCCATGCATTTCGAGCCGCCAAAAAAGCACCGAACGACTGCAAAGTCGCTTTTTAACGAAATCGAACGATTGAGTTTCGCACTCGCTGTAGGCGTTCCAGCTCGTTTTATACGATCAAAAACTCTTTATTCTATGCAAATACGCAAGATTCATGCATTTTGAGCCGCCAAAGAAGCACCGAACGACTGCAAAGTCGCTTTTTAACGTGATCGAACGATTGAGTTTCGCACTCGCTGTAGCCGTTCCAGCTCGTATTATAAGATCACAAACTCGTTATTCTTTGCAAATACGCAATATTCATGCATTTCAAGCCGCTGAACAAGAACCAAACGATTGCAAAGTCGCTTTTTAACGAAATCGAACGATTGAGTTTCCCACTCGCTGTAGGCGTTCCAACTCGTATTATAAGATCACAAACTCGTTATTCTTTGCAAATACGCAATATTCATCCATTTCAAGCCGCTAAACAAGCACCGAACGACTGCAAAGTCGCTTTATATCGAAATCGAACAATTGAGTTTTGCGCTCGCTGTAGGCGTTCCAGCTCGTTTTATACGATCAAAAACTCATCATTTTATGCAAATACGCAAGATTCATGCATTTCGAGCCGCTAAACAAGCACCAAACGACTGCAAAGTCGCTTTTTAACGTGATCGAACGATTGAGTTTCGCGCTCGCTGTAGGCGTTCCAGCTCGTTTTATACGATCAAAAACTCTTCATTCTATGCAAATACGCAAGATTCATGCATTCCGAGCCGCCAAAAAAGCACCGAACGACTGCAAAGTCGCTTTTTAACGTAATCGAACGATTGAGTTTCGCACTCGCTGTAGGCGTTTCAGCTCGTATTAAAAGATCAGAAACTCGTTATTCTTCGCAAATACGCAAGATTCATGCATTTCGAGCCGCCAAACAAGCATTAAACGACTGCAAAGTCGCTTTTTAACGAAATCGAACGATTGAGTTTCGCACTCGCTGTAGGCGTTCCAGCTCGTATTATAAGATCACAAACTCGTTATTCTTTGCAAATACGCAATATTCATGCATTTCAAGCCGCTAAACAAGCACCGAACGACTGCAAAGTCGCTTTTTAACGAAATCGAACGATTGAGTTTCGCACTCGCTGTAGGCGTTCCAGCTCGTATTAAAAGATCACAAACTCGTTATTTCTTGCAAATACGCGAGATTCATGCATTTCCAGCCGCTGAACAAGCACCAAACGACTGCAAAGTCGCTTTTTAACGAAATCGAACGATTGAGTTTCGCACTCGCTGTAGGCGTTCCAGCTCGTTTTATACGATCAAAAACTCTTTATCCTATGCAAATACGCAAGATTCATGCATTTCGAGCCGCCAAACAAGCACCGAACAACTGCAAAGTCGCTTTTTAACATGATCGAACGATTGAGTTTCGCACTCGCTGTAGCCGTTCCAGCTCGTATTATAAGATCACAAACTCGTTATTCTTTGCAAATACGCAATATTCATCCATTTCAAGCCGCTAAACAAGCACCGAACGACTGCAAAGTCGCTTTATATCGAAATCGAACAATTGAGTTTTGCGCTCGCTGTAGGCGTTCCAGCTCGTTTCATACGATCAAAAACTCATCATTTTATGCAAATACTCGAGATCCATGCATTTCGAGCCGCCAAAAAAGCACCGAACGACTGCAAAGTCGCTTTTTAACGTAATCGAACGATTGAGTTTCGCACTCGCTGTAGGCGTTTCAGCTCGTATTAAAAGATCACAAACTCGTTATTCTTTGCAAATACGCGAGATTCATGCATTTCCAGCCGCTGAACAAGAACCAAACGATTGCAAAGTCGCTTTTTAACGAAATCGAACGATTGAGTTTCCCACTCGCTGTAGGCGTT
Organism: Amblyteles armatorius; assembly: GCA_933228735.2. NCBI lineage: Eukaryota > Metazoa > Arthropoda > Insecta > Hymenoptera > Ichneumonidae > Amblyteles > Amblyteles armatorius. The sequence goes on along the minus strand of OW121688.1, from coordinate 5,453,260 downwards.
CCAGCTCGTATTATAAGATCACAAACTCATTATTCTTTGCAAATACGCAATATTCATGCATTTCAAGCCGCTGAACAAGAACCAAACGATTGCAAAGTCGCTTTTTAACGAAATCGAACGATTGAGTTTCCCACTCGCTGTAGGCGTTCCAGCTCGTATTATAAGATCACAAACTCGTTATTCTTTGCAAATACGCAATATTCATCCATTTCAAGCCGCTAAACAAGCACCGAACGACTGCAAAGTCGCTTTATATCGAAATCGAACAATTGAGTTTTGCGCTCGCTGTAGGCGTTCCAGCTCGTTTTATACGATCAAAAACTCATCATTTTATGCAAATACTCGAGATCCATGCATTTCGAGCCGCCAAAAAAGCACCGAACGACTGCAAAGTCGCTTTTTAACGCAATCGAACGATTGAGTTTCGCACTCGCTGTAGGCGTTTCAGCTCGTATTAAAAGATCACAAACTCGTTATTCTTTGCAAATACGCAATATTCATGCATTTCAAGCCGCTAAACAAGCACCGAACGACTGCAAAGTCGCTTTATATCGAAATCGAACAATTGAGTTTTGCGCTCGCTGTAGGCGTTCCAGCTCGTTTTATACGATCAAAAACTCGTCATTTTATGCAAATACGCAAGATTCATGCATTTCGAGCCGCTAAACAAGCACCAAACGACTGCAAAGTCGCTTTTTAACGAAATCGAACGATTGAGTTTCGCACTCGCTGTAGGCGTTCCAGCTCGTATTATAAGATCACAAACTCGTTATTTCTTGCAAATACGCGAGATTCATGCATTTCCAGCCGCTGAACAAGCACCAAACAACTGCAAAGTCGCTTTTTAACGTAATCGAACGATTGAGTTTCGCGCTCGCTGTAGGCGTTCCAGCTCGTATTGTAAGATCACAAACTCGTTATTCTTTGCGAATACGCAAGATTCATGCATTTCAAGCCGCTGAACAAGCACCAAACGACTAAAAAGTAACTTTTTAACGAAATCGCACAATTTAGTTTTGCGCTCGCTGTAGGCGTTCCAGCTCCTTTTATACGATCAAAAACTCTTTATTCTATGCGAATACGCAAGATTCATGCATTTCGAGCTGCTAAACAAGCACCAAACGACTGCAAAGTCGCTTTTTAACGAAATCGAACGATTGAGTTTCGCACTCGCTGTAGGCAATCCAGCTCGTATTAAAAGACCACATACTCGTTATTCTTTGTAACTACGCGAGATTCATGCATTTCCAGCCGCTGAACAAGAACCAAACGATTGCAAAGTCGCTTTTTAACGAAATCGAACGATTGAGTTTCGCGCTCGCTGTAGGCGTTCCAGCTCGTTTTATACGATCAAAAACTCTTTATTCTGTGCAAATACGCAAGATTCATGCATTTCGAGCCGCCAAACAAGCACCGAACGACTGCAAAGTCGCCTTTTAACGTGATCGAACGATTGAGTTTCGCACACGCTGTAGGCGTTTCAGCTACTTTTATACGATCAAAAACTCTTTATTCTATGCAAATACGCAAGATTCATGCATTTCGAATGGCCAAACAAGCACCGAACGACTGCAAAGTCGCTTTTTAACGTGATCGAACGATTGAGTTTCGCACTCGCTGTAGCCGTTCCAGCTCGTATTATAGGATCACAAACTCGTTATTCTTTGCAAATACGCAATATTCATGCATTTCAAGCCGCTGAACAAGAACCAAACGATTGCAAAGTCGCTTTTTAACGAAATCGAACGATTGAGTTTTGCGCTCGCTGTAGGCGTTCCAGCTCGTTTTATACGATCAAAAACTCGTTATTTTATGCAAATACGCAATATTCATGCATTTCGACCCGCTAAACAAGCACTAAATGACTGCAAAGTCGCTTTACAACGAAATCGAACGATTGAGTTTCGCACTCGCCGTAGGCGTTCCAGCTCGTATTATAAGATCACAAACTCGTTATTTTATGCAAATACGCAAAATTCATGCATTTCGAGCCGCTAAACAAGCACTAAACGACTAAAAAGTAACTTTTTAACGAAATCGCACAATTTAGTTTTGCGCTCGCTGTAGGCGTTCCAGCTTCTTTTATACGATCAAAAACTCTTTATCCTATGCGAATACGCAAGATTCATGCATTTCGAGCTGCTAAACAAGCACCAAACGACTGCAAAGTCGCTTTTTAACGAAATCGAACGATTGAGGTTCGCACTCGCTGTAGGCATTCCAGCTCGTATTATAAGATCACAAACTCGTTATTCTTTGCGAATACGCAAGATTCATGCATTTCGAGCCGCTAAACAAGCACCAAACGACTGCAAAGTCGCTTCTTAACGAAATCGAACGATCGAGTTTCGCGCTCGCTGTAGGCGTTCCAGCTCCTTTTATACGATCAAAAACTCTTTATTCTATGCAAATACTCGAGATCCATGCATTTCGAGCCGCCAAAAAAGCACCGAACGACTGCAAAGTCGCTTTTTAACGAAATCGAACGATTGAGTTTCGCACTCGCTGTAGGCGTTCCAGCTCGTTTTATACGATCAAAAACTCTTTATTCTATGCAAATACGCAAGATTCATGCATTTTGAGCCGCCAAAGAAGCACCGAACGACTGCAAAGTCGCTTTTTAACGTGATCGAACGATTGAGTTTCGCACTCGCTGTAGCCGTTCCAGCTCGTATTATAAGATCACAAACTCGTTATTCTTTGCAAATACGCAATATTCATGCATTTCAAGCCGCTGAACAAGAACCAAACGATTGCAAAGTCGCTTTTTAACGAAATCGAACGATTGAGTTTCCCACTCGCTGTAGGCGTTCCAACTCGTATTATAAGATCACAAACTCGTTATTCTTTGCAAATACGCAATATTCATCCATTTCAAGCCGCTAAACAAGCACCGAACGACTGCAAAGTCGCTTTATATCGAAATCGAACAATTGAGTTTTGCGCTCGCTGTAGGCGTTCCAGCTCGTTTTATACGATCAAAAACTCATCATTTTATGCAAATACGCAAGATTCATGCATTTCGAGCCGCTAAACAAGCACCAAACGACTGCAAAGTCGCTTTTTAACGTGATCGAACGATTGAGTTTCGCGCTCGCTGTAGGCGTTCCAGCTCGTTTTATACGATCAAAAACTCTTCATTCTATGCAAATACGCAAGATTCATGCATTTCGAGCCGCCAAACAAGCACCGAACGACTGCAAAGTCGCTTTTTAACGTGATCGAACGATTGAGTTTCGCACTCGCTGTAGGCGTTTCAGCTACTTTTATACGATCACAAACTCGTTATTCTTTGCAAATACGCGAGATTCATGCATTTCCAGCCGCTGAACAAGAACCAAACGATTGCAAAGTCGCTTTTTAACGAAATCGAACGATTGAGTTTCCCACTCGCTGTAGGCGTTCCAACTCGTATTATAAGATCACAAACTCTTTATTCTATGCAAATACGCAAGATTCATGCATTTCGAGCCGCCAAACAAGCACCGAACGACTGCAAAGTCGCTTTTTAACGAAATCGAACGATTGAGTTTCGCACTCGCTGTAGGCGTTCCAGCTCGTATTATAAGATCACAAACTCGTTATTCTTTGCAAATACGCGAGATTCATGCATTTCCAGCCGCTAAACAAGCACCGAACGACTGCAAAGTCGCTTTATATCGAAATCGAACAATTGAGTTTTGCGCTCGCTGTAGGCGTTCCAGCTCGTTTTATACGATCAAAAACTCATCATTTTATGCAAATACTCGAGATCCATGCATTTCGAGCCGCCAAAAAAGCACCGAACGACTGCAAAGTCGCTTTTTAACGAAATCGAACGATTGAGTTTCGCACTCGCTGTAGGCGTTCCAGCTCGTATTATAAGATCACAAACTCGTTATTCTTTGCAAATACGCAATATTCATGCATTTCAAGCCGCTAAACAAGCACCGAACAACTGCAAAGTCGCTTTTTAACGAAATCGAACGATTGAGTTTCGCACTCGCTGTATGCGTTCCAGCTCGTATTAAAAGATCACAAACTCGTTATTTCTTGCAAATACGCGAGATTCATGCATTTCCAGCCGCTGAACAAGAACCAAACGATTGCAAAGTCGCTTTTTAACGAAATCGAACGATTGAGTTTCGCGCTCGCTGTAGGCGTTCCAGCTCGTTTTATACGATCAAAAACTCTTTATCCTATGCAAATACGCAAGATTCATGCATTTCGAGCCGCCAAACAAGCACCGAACAACTGCAAAGTCGCTTTTTAACGTGATCGAACGATTGAGTTTCGCACTCGCTGTAGGCAATCCAGCTCGTATTAAAAGACCACAAACTCGTTATTCTTTGCAAATACGCGAGATTCATGCATTTCCAGCCGCTGAACAAGAACCAAACGATTGCAAAGTCGCTTTTTAACGAAATCGAACGATTGAGTTTCGCGCTCGCTGTAGGCGTTCCAGCTCGTTTTATACGATCAAAAACTCTTTATCCTATGCAAATACGCAAGATTCATGCATTTCGAGCCGCCAAACAAGCACCGAACAACTGCAAAGTCGCTTTTTAACGTGATCGAACGATTGAGTTTCGCACTCGCTGTAGCCGTTCCAGCTCGTATTATAAGATCACAAACTCATTATTCTTTGCAAATACGCAATATTCATGCATTTCAAGCCGCTGAACAAGAACCAAACGATTGCAAAGTCGCTTTTTAACGAAATCGAACGATTGAGTTTCCCACTCGCTGTAGGCGTTCCAGCTCGTATTATAAGATCACAAACTCGTTATTCTTTGCAAATACGCAATATTCATCCATTTCAAGCCGCTAAACAAGCACCGAACGACTGCAAAGTCGCTTTATATCGAAATCGAACAATTGAGTTTTGCGCTCGCTGTAGGCGTTCCAGCTCGTTTTATACGATCAAAAACTCATCATTTTATGCAAATACGCAAGATTCATGCATTTCGAGCCGCTAAACAAGCACCAAACGACTGCAAAGTCGCTTTTTAACGTGATCGAACGATTGAGGTTCGCACTTGCTGTAGGCATTCCAGCTCGTATTATAAGATCACAAACTCGTTATTTTATGCAAATACGCAAAATTCATGCATTTCGAGCCGCTAAACAAGCACTAAACGACTAAAAAGTAACTTTTTAACGAAATCGCACAATTTAGTTTTGCGCTCGCTGTAGGCGTTCCAGCTTCTTTTATACGATCAAAAACTCTTTATCCTATGCGAATACGCAAGATTCATGCATTTCGAGCTGCTAAACAAGCACCAAACGACTGCAAAGTCGCTTTTTAACGAAATCGAACGATTGAGGTTCGCACACGCTGTAGGCATTCCAGCTCGTATTATAAGATCACAAACTCGTTATTCTTTGCGAATACGCAAGATTCATGCATTTCGAGCCGCTAAACAAGCACCAAACGACTGCAAAGTCGCTTCTTAACGAAATCGAACGATCGAGTTTCGCGCTCGCTGTAGGCGTTCCAGCTCCTTTTATACGATCAAAAACTCTTTATTCTATGCAAATACTCGAGATCCATGCATTTCGAGCCACCAAAAAAGCACCGAACGACTGCAAAGTCGCTTTTTAACGAAATCGAACGATTGAGTTTCGCACTCGCTGTAGGCGTTCCAGCTCGTTTTATACGATCAAAAACTCTTTATTCTATGCAAATACGCAAGATTCATGCATTTTGAGCCGCCAAAGAAGCACCGAACGACTGCAAAGTCGCTTTTTAACGTGATCGAACGATTGAGTTTCGCACTCGCTGTAGGCGTTTCAGCTCCTTTTATACGATCAAAAACTCTTTATTCTATGCAAATACGCAAGATTCATGCATTTCGAGCGGCCAAACAAGCACCGAACGACTGCAAAGTCGCTTTTTGACGTAATCGAACGATTGAGTTTCGCACTCGCTGTAGGCGTTTCAGCTCGTATTAAAAGATCACAAACTCGTTATTCCTTTGCAAATACGCGAGATTCATGCATTTCCAGCCGCTAAACAAGCACCGAACGACTGCAAAGTCGCTTTATATCGAAATCGAACAATTGAGTTTTGCGCTCGCTGTAGGCGTTCCAGCTCGTTTTATACGATCAAAAACTCATCATTTTATGCAAATACTCGAGATCCATGCATTTCGAGCCGCCAAAAAAGCACCGAACGACTGCAAAGTCGCTTTTTAACGAAATCGAACGATTGAGTTTCGCACTCGCTGTAGGCGTTCCAGCTCGTATTATAAGATCACAAACTCGTTATTCTTTGCAAATACGCAATATTCATGCATTTCAAGCCGCTAAACAAGCACCGAACAACTGCAAAGTCGCTTTTTAACGAAATCGAACGATTGAGTTTCGCACTCGCTGTATGCGTTCCAGCTCGTATTAAAAGATCACAAACTCGTTATTTCTTGCAAATACGCGAGATTCATGCATTTCCAGCCGCTGAACAAGAACCAAACGACTGCAAAGTCGCTTTTTAACGAAATCGAACGATTGAGTTTCGCGCTCGCTGTAGGCGTTCCAGCTCGTTTTATACGATCAAAAACTCTTTATCCTATGCAAATACGCAAGATTCATGCATTTCGAGCCGCCAAACAAGCACCGAACAACTGCAAAGTCGCTTTTTAACGTGATCGAACGATTGAGTTTCGCACTCGCTGTAGGCAATCCAGCTCGTATTAAAAGACCACAAACTCGTTATTCTTTGCAAATACGCGAGATTCATGCATTTCCAGCCGCTGAACAAGAACCAAACGATTGCAAAGTCGCTTTTTATCGAAATCGAACGATTGAGTTTCGCGCTCGCTGTAGGCGTTCCAGCTCGTTTTATACGATCAAAAACTCTTTATCCTATGCAAATACGCAAGATTCATGCATTTCGAGCCGCCAAACAAGCACCGAACAACTGCAAAGTCGCTTTTTAACGTGATCGAACGATTGAGTTTCGCACTCGCTGTAGCCGTTCCAGCTCGTATTATAAGATCACAAACTCATTATTCTTTGCAAATACGCAATATTCATGCATTTCAAGCCGCTGAACAAGAACCAAACGATTGCAAAGTCGCTTTTTAACGAAATCGAACGATTGAGTTTCCCACTCGCTGTAGGCGTTCCAGCTCGTATTATAAGATCACAAACTCGTTATTCTTTGCAAATACGCAATATTCATCCATTTCAAGCCGCTAAACAAGCACCGAACGACTGCAAAGTCGCTTTATATCGAAATCGAACAATTGAGTTTTGCGCTCGCTGTAGGCGTTCCAGCTCGTTTTATACGATCAAAAACTCATCATTTTATGCAAATACGCAAGATTCATGCATTTCGAGCCGCTAAACAAGCACCAAACGACTGCAAAGTCGCTTTTTAACGTGATCGAACGATTGAGGTTCGCACTCGCTGTAGGCATTCCAGCTCGTATTATAAGATCACAAACTCGTTATTCTTTGCGAATACGCTAGATTCATGCATTTCGAGCCGCTAAACAAGCACCAAACGACTGCAAAGTCGCTTCTTAACGAAATCGAACGATCGAGTTTCGCGCTCGCTGTAGGCGTTCCAGCTCCTTTTATACGATCAAAAACTCTTTATTCTATGCAAATACGCAAGATCCATGCATTTCGAGCCGCCAAAAAAGCACCGAACGACTGCAAAGTCGCTTTTTAACGAAATCGAACGATTGAGTTTCGCACTCGCTGTAGGCGTTCCAGCTCGTTTTATACGATCAAAAACTCTTTATTCTATGCAAATACGCAAGATTCATGCATTTTGAGCCGCCAAAGAAGCACCGAACGACTGCAAAGTCGCTTTTTAACGTGATCGAACGATTGAGTTTCGCACTCGCTGTAGGCGTTTCAGCTCCTTTTATACGATCAAAAACTCTTTATTCTATGCAAATACGCAAGATTCATGCATTTCGAGCGGCCAAACAAGCACCGAACGACTGCAAAGTCGCTTTTTAACGTAATCGAACGATTGAGTTTCGCACTCGTTGAAGGCGTTTCAGCTCGTATTAAAAGATCACAAACTCGTTATTCTTTGCAAATACGCGAGATTCATGCATTTCCAGCCGCTAAACAAGCACCGAACGACTGCAAAGTCGCTTTATATCGAAATCGAACAATTGAGTTTTGCGCTCGCTGTAGGCGTTCCAGCTCGTTTTATACGATCAAAAACTCATCATTTTATGCAAATACTCGAGATCCATGCATTTCGAGCCGCCAAAAAAGCACCGAACGACTGCAAAGTCGCTTTTTAACGTAATCGAACGATTGAGTTTCGCACTCGCTGTAGGCGTTTCAGCTCGTATTAAAAGATCAGAAACTCGTTATTCTTCGCAAATACGCGAGATTCATGCATTTCGAGCCGCCAAACAAGCATTAAACGACTGCAAAGTCGCTTTTTAACGCAATCGAACGATTGAGTTTCGCACTCGCTGTAGGCGTTCCAGCTCGTATTATAAGATCACAAACTCGTCATTCTTTGCAAATACGCAAAATTCATGCATTTCGAGCCGCTAAACAAGCACTAAACGACTAAAAAGTAACTTTTTAACGAAATCGCACAATTTAGTTTTGCGCTCGCTGTAGGCGTTCCAGCTTCTTTTATACGATCAAAAACTCGTTATTCTTTGCGAATACGCAAGATTCATGCAATTCGAGCCGCTAAACAAGCACCAAACGACTGCAAAGTCGCTTCTTAACGAAATCGAACGATCGAGTTTCGCGCTCGCTGTAGGCGTTCCAGCTCCTTTTATACGATCAAAAACTCTTTATTCTATGCAAATACTCGAGATCCATGCATTTCGAGCCGCCAAAAAAGCACCGAACGACTGCAAAGTCGCTTTTTAACGAAATCGAACGATTGAGTTTCGCACTCGCTGTAGGCGTTCCAGCTCGTTTTATACGATCAAAAACTCTTTATTCTATGCAAATACGCAAGATTCATGCATTTTGAGCCGCCAAAGAAGCACCGAACGACTGCAAAGTCGCTTTTTAACGTGATCGAACGATTGAGTTTCGCACTCACTGTAGGCGTTTCAGCTCCTTTTATACGATCAAAAACTCTTTATTCTATGCAAATACGCAATATTCATACATTTCAAGCCGCTAAACAAGCACCGAACAACTGCAAAGTCGCTTTTTAACGAAATCGAACGATTGAGTTTCGCACTCGCTGTATGCGTTCCAGCTCGTATTAAAAGATCACAAACTCGTTATTTCTTGCAAATACGCGAGATTCATGCATTTCGAGCCGCTAAACAAGCACCAAACGACTGCAAAGTCGCTTTTTAACGAAATCGAACGATTGAGTTTCGCACTCGCTGTAGGCGTTCCAGCTCGTATTATAAGATCACAAACTCGTTATTTCTTGCAAATACGCGAGATTCATGCATTTCCAGCCGCTGAACAAGCACCAAACGACTGCAAAGTCGCTTTTTAACGTAATCGAACGATTGAGTTTCGCGCTCGCTGTAGGCGTTCCAGCTCGTTTTATGCGATCAAAAACTCATCATTTTATGCAAATACGCAAGATTCATGCATTTCGAGCCGCCAAACAAGCATTAAACGACTGCAAAGTCGCTTTTTGACGAAATCGAACGATTGAGTTTCGCGCTCGCTGTAGGCGTTCCAGCTCGTATTGTAAGATCACAAACTCGTTATTCTTTGCGAATACGCAAGATTCATGCATTTCAAGCCGCTGAACAAGCACCAAACGACTAAAAAGTAACTTTTTAACGAAATCGCACAATTTAGTTTTGCGCTCGCTGTAGGCGTTCCAGCTCCTTTTATACGATCAAAAACTTTTCATTCTATGCGAATACGCAAGATTCATGCATTTCGAGCCGCCAAACAAGCACCGAACGACTGCAAAGTCGCTTTTTAACGAAATCGAACGATTGAGTTTCGCACTCGCTGTAGGCGTTCCAGCTCGTATTAAAAGATCACAAACTCGTTATTTCTTGCAAATACGCGAGATTCATGCATTTCCAGCCGCTGAACAAGAACCAAACGATTGCAAAGTCGCTTTTTAACGAAATCGAACGATTGAGTTTCGCGCTCGCTGTAGGCGTTCCAGCTCGTTTTATACGATCAAAAACTCTTTATTCTATGCAAATACGCAAGATTCATGCATTTCGAGCCGCCAAACAAGCACCGAACGACTGCAAAGTCGCTTTTTAACGTGATCGAACGATTGAGTTTCGCACTCGCTGTAGGCGTTTCAGCTACTTTTATACGATCACAAACTCGTTATTCTTTGCAAATACGCGAGATTCATGCATTTCCAGCCGCTGAACAAGAACCAAACGATTGCAAAGTCGCTTTTTAACGAAATCGAACGATTGAGTTTCCCACTCGCTGTAGGCGTTCCAACTCGTATTATAAGATCACAAACTCTTTATTCTATGCAAATACGCAATATTCATGCATTTCGACCCGCTAAACAAGCACTAAATGACTGCAAAGTCGCTTTACAACGAAATCGAACGATTGAGTTTCGCACTCGCCGTAGGCGTTCCAGCTCGTATTATAAGATCACAAACTCGTTATTTTATGCAAATACGCAAAATTCATGCATTTCGAGCCGCTAAACAAGCACTAAACGACTAAAAAGTAACTTTTTAACGAAATCGCACAATTTAGTTTTGCGCTCGCTGTAGGCGTTCCAGCTTCTTTTATACGATCAAAAACTCGTTATTCTTTGCGAATACGCAAGATTCATGCATTTCGAGCCGCTAAACAAGCACCAAACGACTGCAAAGTCGCTTCTTAACGAAATCGAACGATCGAGTTTCGCGCTCGCTGTAGGCGTTCCAGCTCCTTTTATACGATCAAAAACTCTTTATTCTATGCAAATACTCGAGATCCATGCATTTCGAGCCGCCAAAAAAGCACCGAACGACTGCAAAGTCGCTTTTTAACGAAATCGAACGATTGAGTTTCGCACTCGCTGTAGGCGTTCCAGCTCGTTTTATACGATCAAAAACTCTTTATTCTATGCAAATACGCAAGATTCATGCATTTTGAGCCGCCAAAGAAGCACCGAACGACTGCAAAGTCGCTTTTTAACGTGATCGAACGATTGAGTTTCGCACTCGCTGTAGGCGTTTCAGCTCCTTTTATACGATCAAAAACTCTTTATTCTATGCAAATACGCAATATTCATGCATTTCAAGCCGCTAAACAAGCACCGAACAACTGCAAAGTCGCTTTTTAACGAAATCGAACGATTGAGTTTCGCACTCGCTGTATGCGTTCCAGCTCGTATGAAAAGATCACAAACTCGTTATTTCTTGCAAATACGCGAGATTCATGCATTTCGAGCCGCTAAACAAGCACCAAACGACTGCAAAGTCGCTTTTTAACGAAATCGAACGATTGAGTTTCGCACTCGCTGTAGGCGTTCCAGCTCGTATTATAAGATCACAAACTCGTTATTTCTTGCAAATACGCGAGATTCATGCATTTCCAGCCGCTGAACAAGCACCAAACGACTGCAAAGTCGCTTTTTAACGTAGTCGAACGATTGAGTTTCGCGCTCGCTGTAGGCGTTCCAGCTCGTTTTATGCGATCAAAAACTCATCATTTTATGCAAATACGCAAGATTCATGCATTTCGAGCCGCCAAACAAGCACCGAACGACTGCAAAGTCGCTTTTTAACGTGATCGAACGATTGAGTTTCGCACTCGCTGTAGCCGTTCCAGCTCGTATTATAAGATCACAAACTCGTTATTCTTTGCAAATACGCAATATTCATGCATTTCAAGCCGCTGAACAAGAACCAAACGATTGCAAAGTCGCTTTTTAACGAAATCGAACGATTGAGTTTCCCACTCGCTGTAGGCGTTCCAGCTCGTATTATAAGATTACAAACTCGTTATTCTTTGCAAATACGCAATATTCATGCATTTCAAGCCGCTAAACAAGCACCGAACGACTGCAAAGTCGCTTTATATCGAAATCGAACAATTGAGTTTTGCGCTCGCTGTAGGCGTTCCAGCTCGTTTTATACGATCAAAAACTCATCATTTTATGCAAATACTCGAGATCCATGCATTTCGAGCCGCCAAAAAAGCACCGAACGACTGCAAAATCGCTTTTTAACGTAATCGAACGATTGAGTTTCGCACTCGCTGTAGGCGTTTCAGCTCGTATTAAAAGATCAGAAACTCGTTATTCTTCGCAAATACGCAAGATTCATGCATTTCGAGCCGCCAAACAAGCATTAAACGACTGCAAAGTCGCTTTTTAACGAAATCGAACGATTGAGTTTCGCACTCGCTGTAGGCGTTCCAGCTCGTATTATAAGATCACAAACTCGTTATTCTTTGCAAATACGCAATATTCATGCATTTCAAGCCGCTAAACAAGCACCGAACAACTGCAAAGTCGCTTTTTAACGAAATCGAACGATTGAGTTTCGCACTCGCTGTATGCGTTCCAGCTCGTATTAAAAGATCACAAACTCGTTATTTCTTGCAAATACGCGAGATTCATGCATTTCCAGCCGCTGAACAAGAACCAAACGACTGCAAAGTCGCTTTTTAACGAAATCGAACGATTGAGTTTCGCACTCGCTGTAGGCGTTCCAGCTCGTATTAAAAGACCACAAACTCGTTATTCTTTGCAAATACGCGAGATTCATGCATTTCCAGCCGCTGAACAAGAACCAAACGATTGCAAAGTCGCTTTTTAACGAAATCGAACGATTGAGTTTCGCGCTCGCTGTAGGCGTTCCAGCTCGTTTTATACGATCAAAAACTCTTAATTCTATGCAAATACGCAAGATTCATGCATTTTGAGCCGCCAAACAAGCACCGAACGACTGCAAAGTCGTTTTTTAACGAAATCGAACGATTGAGTTTCGCACTCGCTGTAGGCAATCCAGCTCGTATTAAAAGACCACAAACTCGTTATTCTTTGCAAATACGCGAGATTCATGCATTTCCAGCCGCTGAACAAGAACCAAACGGTTGCAAAGTCGCTTTTTAACGAAATCGAACGATTGAGTTTCGCGCTCGCTGTAGGCGTTCCAGCTCGTTTTATACGATCAAAAACTCTTCATTCTATGCAAATACGCATGATTCATGCATTTCGAGCCGCCAAACAAGCACCGAACGACTGCAAAGTCGCTTTTTAACGTGATCGAACGATTGAGTTTCGCACTCGCTGTAGGCGTTTCAGCTACTTTTATACGATCACAAACTCGTTATTCTTTGCAAATACGCGAGATTCATGCATTTCCAGCCGCTGAACAAGAACCAAACGATTGCAAAGTCGCTTTTTAACGAAATCGAACGATTGAGTTTCGCGCTCGCTGTAGGCGTTCCAGCTCGTTTTATACGATCAAAAACTCTTTATTCTATGCAAATACGCAAGATTCATGCATTTCGAGCCGCCAAACAAGCACCGAACGACTGCAAAGTCGCTTTTTAACGTGATCGAACGATTGAGTTTCGCACTCGCTGTAGCCGTTCCAGCTCGTATTATAAGATCACAAACTCATTATTCTTTGCAAATACGCAATATTCATGCATTTCAAGCCGCTGAACAAGAACCAAACGATTGCAAAGTCGCTTTTTAACGAAATCGAACGATTGAGTTTCCCACTCGCTGTAGGCGTTCCAACTCGTATTATAAGATCACAAACTCGTTATTCTTTGCAAATACGCAATATTCATCCATTTCAAGCCGCTAAACAAGCACCGAACGACTGCAAAGTCGCTTTATATCGAAATCGAACAACTGAGTTTTGCGCTCGCTGTAGGCGTTCCAGCTCGTTTTATACGATCAAAAACTCATCATTTTATGCAAATACGCAAGATTCATGCATTTCGAGCCGCTAAACAAGCACCAAACGACTGCAAAGTCGCTTTTTAACGTGATCGAACGATTGAGTTTCGCGCTCGCTGTAGGCGTTCCAGCTCGTTTTATACGATCAAAAACTCTTCATTCTATGCAAATACGCAAGATTCATGCATTTCGAGCCGCCAAACAAGCACCGAACGACTGCAAAGTCGCTTTTTAACGTGATCGAACGATTGAGTTTCGCACTCGCTGTAGGCGTTTCAGCTACTTTTATACGATCACAAACTCGTTATTCTTTGCAAATACGCGAGATTCATGCATTTCCAGCCGCTGAACAAGAACCAAACGATTGCAAAGTCGCTTTTTAACGAAATCGAACGATTGAGTTTCCCACTCGCTGTAGGCGTTCCAACTCGTATTATAAGATCACAAACTCTTTATTCTATGCAAATACGCAAGATTCATGCATTTCGAGCCGCCAAACAAGCATCGAACGACTGCAAAGTCGCTTTTTAACGTAATCGAACGATTGAGTTTCGCACTCGCTGTAGGCAATCCAGCTCGTATTAAAAGACCACAAACTCGTTATTCTTTGCAAATACGCGAGATTCATGCATTTCCAGCCGCTGAACAAGAACCAAACGATTGCAAAGTCGCTTTTTAACGAAATCGAACGATTGAGTTTTGCGCTCGCTGTAGGCGTTCCAGCTCGTTTTATACGATCAAAAACTCGTTATTTTATGCAAATACGCAATATTCATGCATTTCGACCCGCTAAACAAGCACTAAATGACTGCAAAGTCGCTTTACAACGAAATCGAACGATTGAGTTTCGCACTCGCCGTAGGCGTTCCAGCTCGTATTATAAGATCACAAACTCGTTATTTTATGCAAATACGCAAAATTCATGCATTTCGAGCCGCTAAACAAGCACTAAACGACTAAAAAGTAACTTTTTAACGAAATCGCACAATTTAGTTTTGCGCTCGCTGTAGGCGTTCCAGCTTCTTTTATACGATCAAAAACTCTTTATCCTATGCGAATACGCACGATTCATGCATTTCGAGCTGCTAAACAAGCACCAAACGACTGCAAAGTCGCTTTTTAACGAAATCGAACGATTGAGGTTCGCACACGCTGTAGGCATTCCAGCTCGTATTATAAGATCACAAACTCGTTATTCTTTGCGAATACGCAAGATTCATGCATTTCGAGCCGCTAAACAAGCACCAAACGACTGCAAAGTCGCTTCTTAACGAAATCGAACGATCGAGTTTCGCGCTCGCTGTAGGCGTTCCAGCTCCTTTCATACGATCAAAAACTCTTTATTCTATGCAAATACTCGAGATCCATGCATTTCGAGCCGCCAAAAAAGCACCGAACGACTGCAAAGTCGCTTTTTAACGAAATCGAACGATTGAGTTTCGCACTCGCTGTAGGCGTTCCAGCTCGTTTTATACGATCAAAAACTCTTTATTCTATGCAAATACGCAAGATTCATGCATTTTGAGCCGCCAAAGAAGCACCGAACGACTGCAAAGTCGCTTTTTAACGTGATCGAACGATTGAGTTTCGCACTCGCTGTAGGCGTTTCAGCTCCTTTTATACGATCAAAAACTCTTTATTCTATGCAAATACGCAAGATTCATGCATTTCGAGCGGCCAAACAAGCACCGAACGACTGCAAAGTCGCTTTTTAACGTAATCGAACGATTGAGTTTCGCACTCGCTGTAGGCGTTTCAGCTCGTATTAAAAGATCACAAACTCGTTATTCTTTGCAAATACGCGAGATTCATGCATTTCCAGCCGCTAAACAAGCACCGAACGACTGCAAAGTCGCTTTATATCGAAATCGAACAATTGAGTTTTGCGCTCGCTGTAGGCGTTCCAGCTCGTTTTATACGATCAAAAACTCATCATTTTATGCAAATACTCGAGATCCATGCATTTCGAGCCGCCAAAAAAGCACCGAACGACTGCAAAGTCGCTTTTTAACGAAATCGAACGATTGAGTTTCGCACTCGCTGTAGGCGTTCCAGCTCGTATTATAAGATCACAAACTCGTTATTCTTTGCAAATACGCAATATTCATGCATTTCAAGCCGCTAAACAAGCACCGAACAACTGCAAAGTCGCTTTTTAACGAAATCGAACGATTGAGTTTCGCACTCGCTGTATGCGTTCCAGCTCGTGTTAAAAGATCACAAACTCGTTATTTCTTGCAAATACGCGAGATTCATGCATTTCCAGCCGCTGAACAAGAACCAAACGACTGCAAAGTCGCTTTTTAACGAAATCGAACGATTGAGTTTCGCGCTCGCTGTAGGCGTTCCAGCTCGTTTTATACGATCAAAAACTCTTTGTCCTATGCAAATACGCAAGATTCATGCATTTCGAGCCGCCAAACAAGCACCGAACAACTGCAAAGTCGCTTTTTAACGTGATCGAACGATTGAGTTTCGCACTCGCTGTAGGCAATCCAGCTCGTATTAAAAGACCACAAACTCGTTATTCTTTGGAAATACGCGAGATTCATGCATTTCCAGCCGCTGAACAAGAACCAAACGATTGCAAAGTCGCTTTTTAACGAAATCGAACGATTGAGTTTCGCGCTCGCTGTAGGCGTTCCAGCTCGTTTTATACGATCAAAAACTCTTTATCCTATGCAAATACGCAAGATTCATGCATTTCGAGCCGCCAAACAAGCACCGAACAACTGCAAAGTCGCTTTTTAACGTGATCGAACGATTGAGTTTCGCACTCGCTGTAGCCGTTCCAGCTCGTATTATAAGATCACAAACTCATTATTCTTTGCAAATACGCAATATTCATGCATTTCAAGCCGCTGAACAAGAACCAAACGATTGCAAAGTCGCTTTTTAACGAAATCGAACGATTGAATTTCCCACTCGCTGTAGGCGTTCCAGCTCGTATTATAAGATCACAAACTCGTTATTCTTTGCAAATACGCAATATTCATCCATTTCAAGCCGCTAAACAAGCACCGAACGACTGCAAAGTCGCTTTATATCGAAATCGAACAATTGAGTTTTGCGCTCGCTGTAGGCGTTCCAGCTCGTTTTATACGATCAAAAACTCATCATTTTATGCAAATACGCAAGATTCATGCATTTCGAGCCGCTAAACAAGCACCAAACGACTGCAAAGTCGCTTTTTAACGTGATCGAACGATTGAGGTTCGCACTCGCTGTAGGCATTCCAGCTCGTATTATAAGATCACAAACTCGTTATTCTTTGCGAATACGCTAGATTCATGCATTTCGAGCCGCTAAACAAGCACCAAACGACTGCAAAGTCGCTTCTTAACGAAATCGAACGATCGAGTTTCGCGCTCGCTGTAGGCGTTCCAGCTCCTTTTATACGATCAAAAACTCTTTATTCTATGCAAATACTCGAGATCCATGCATTTCGAGCCGCCAAAAAAGCACCGAACGACTGCAAAGTCGCTTTTTAACGAAATCGAACGATTGAGTTTCGCACTGGCTGTAGGCGTTCCAGCTCGTTTTATACGATCAAAAACTCTTTATTCTATGCAAATACGCAATATTCATGCATTTCAAGCCGCTGAACAAGAACCAAACGATTGCAAAGTCGCTTTTTAACGAAATCGAACGATTGAGTTTCCCACTCGCTGTAGGCGTTTCAGCTCGTATTAAAAGATCACAAACTCGTTATTCTTTGCAAATACGCGAGATTCATGCATTTCCAGCCGCTAAACAAGCACTGAACGACTGCAAAGTCGCTTTATATCGAAATCGAACAATTGAGTTTTGCGCTCGCTGTAGGCGTTCCAGCTCGTTTTATACGATCAAAAACTAATCATTTTATGCAAATACTCGAGATCCATGCATTTCGAGCCGCCAAAAAAGCACCGAACGACTGCAAAGTCGCTTTTTAACGTAATCGAACGATTGAGTTTCGCACTCGCTGTAGGCGTTTCAGCTCGTATTAAAAGATCAGAAACTCGTTATTCTTCGCAAATACGCGAGATTCATGCATTTCGAGCCGCCAAACAAGCATTAAACGACTGCAAAGTCGCTTTTTAACGAAATCGAACGATTGAGTTTCGCACTCGCTGTAGGCGTTCCAGCTCGTATTATAAGATCACAAACTCGTCATTCTTTGCAAATACGCAAAATTCATGCATTTCGAGCCGCTAAACAAGCACTAAACGACTAAAAAGTAACTTTTTAACGAAATCGCACAATTTAGTTTTGCGCTCGCTGTAGGCGTTCCAGCTTCTTTTATACGATCAAAAACTCGTTATTCTTTGCGAATACGCAAGATTCATGCATTTCGAGCCGCTAAACAAGCACCAAACGACTGCAAAGTCGCTTCTTAACGAAATCGAACGATCGAGTTTCGCGCTCGCTGTAGGCGTTCCAGCTCCTTTTATGCGATCAAAAACTCTTTATTCTATGCAAATACGCAAGATCCATGCATTTCGAGCCGCCAAAAAAGCACCGAACGACTGCAAAGTCGCTTTTTAACGAAATCGAACGATTGAGTTTCGCACTCGCTGTAGGCGTTCCAGCTCGTTTTATACGATCAAAAACTCTTTATTCTATGCAAATACGCAAGATTCATGCATTTTGAGCCGCCAAAGAAGCACCGAACGACTGCAAAGTCGCTTTTTAACGTGATCGAACGATTGAGTTTCGCACTCGCTGTAGGCGTTTCAGCTCCTTTTATACGATCAAAAACTCTTTATTCTATGCAAATACGCAAGATTCATGCATTTCGAGCGGCCAAACAAGCACCGAACGACTGCAAAGTCGCTTTTTAACGTAATCGAACGATTGAGTTTCGCACTCGTTGAAGGCGTTTCAGCTCGTATTAAAAGATCACAAACTCGTTATTCTTTGCAAATACGCGAGATTCATGCATTTCCAGCCGCTAAACAAGCACCGAACGACTGCAAAGTCGCTTTATATCGAAATCGAACAATTGAGTTTTGCGCTCGCTGTAGGCGTTCCAGCTCGTTTTATACGATCAAAAACTCATCATTTTATGCAAATACTCGAGATCCATGCATTTCGAGCCGCCAAAAAAGCACCGAACGACTGCAAAGTCGCTTTTTAACGTAATCGAACGATTGAGTTTCGCACTCGCTGTAGGCGTTTCAGCTCGTATTAAAAGATCAGAAACTCGTTATTCTTCGCAAATACGCGAGATTCATGCATTTCGAGCCGCCAAACAAGCATTAAACGACTGCAAAGTCGCTTTTTAACGAAATCGAACGATTGAGTTTCGCACTCGCTGTAGGCGTTCCAGCTCGTATTATAAGATCACAAACTCGTCATTCTTTGCAAATACGCAATATTCATGCATTTCAAGCCGCTAAACAAGCACCGAACAACTGCAAAGTCGCTTTTTAACGAAATCGAACGATTGAGTTTCGCACTCGCTGTAGGCGTTCCAGCTCGTATTAAAAGACCACAAACTCGTTATTCTTTGCAAATACGCGAGATTCATGCATTTCCAGCCGCTGAACAAGAACCAAACGATTGCAAAGTCGCTTTTTAACGAAATCGAACGATTGAGTTTCGCGCTCGCTGTAGGCGTTCCAGCTCGTTTTATACGATCAAAAACTCTTTATTCTATGCCAATACGCAAGATTCATGCATTTTGAGCCGCCAAACAAGCACCGAACGACTGCAAAGTCGTTTTTTAACGAAATCGAACGATTGAGTTTCGCACTCGCTGTAGGCAATCCAGCTCGTATTAAAAGACCACAAACTCGTTATTCTTTGCAAATACGCGAGATTCATGCATTTCCAGCCGCTGAACAAGAACCAAACGATTGCAAAGTCGCTTTTTAACGTGATCGAACGATTGAGTTTCGCACTCGCTGTAGGCGTTTCAGCTCCTTTTATACGATCAAAAACTCTTTATTCTATGCAAATACGCAAGATTCATGCATTTCGAGCGGCCAAACAAGCACCGAACGACTGCAAAGTCGCTTTTTAACGTAATCGAACGATTGAGTTTCGCACTCGTTGTAGGCGTTTCAGCTCGTATTAAAAGATCACAAACTCGTTATTCTTTGCAAATACGCGAGATTCATGCATTTCCAGCCGCTAAACAAGCACCGAACGACTGCAAAGTCGCTTTATATCGAAATCGAACAATTGAGTTTTGCGCTCGCTGTAGGCGTTCCAGCTCGTTTTATACGATCAAAAACTCATCATTTTATGCAAATACTCGAGATCCATGCATTTCGAGCCGCCAAAAAAGCACCGAACGACTGCAAAGTCGCTTTTTAACGTAATCGAACGATTGAGTTTCGCACTCGCTGTAGGCGTTTCAGCTCGTATTAAAAGATCAGAAACTCGTTATTCTTCGCAAATACGCGAGATTCATGCATTTCGAGCCGCCAAACAAGCATTAAACGACTGCAAAGTCGCTTTTTAACGAAATCGAACGATTGAGTTTCGCACTCGCTGTAGGCGTTCCAGCTCGTATTATAAGATCACAAACTCGTTATTCTTTGCAAATACGCAATATTCATGCATTTCAAGCCAAACAAGCACCGAACAACTGCAAAGTCGCTTTTTAACGAAATCGAACGATTGAGTTTCGCACTCGCTGTAGGCGTTCCAGCTCGTATTAAAAGACCACAAACTCGTTATTTCTTGCAAATACGCGAGATTCATGCATTTCCAGCCGCTGAACAAGAACCAAACGACTGCAAAGTCGCTTTTTAACGAAATCGAACGATTGAGTTTCGCGCTCGCTGTAGGCGTTCCAGCTCGTTTTATACGATCAAAAACTCTTTATTCTATGCAAATACGCAAGATTCATGCATTTTGAGCCGCCAAACAAGCACCGAACGACTGCAAAGTCGTTTTTTAACGAAATCGAACGATTGAGTTCCGCACTCGCTGTAGGCAATCCAGCTCGTATTAAAAGACCACAAACTCGTTATTCTTTGCAAATACGCGAGATTCATGCATTTCCAGCCGCTGAACAAGAACCAAACGATTGCAAAGTCGCTTTTTAACGTGATCGAACGATTGAGTTTCGCACTCGCTGTAGGCGTTTCAGCTCCTTTTATACGATCAAAAACTCTTTATTCTATGCAAATACGCAAGATTCATGCATTTCGAGCGGCCAAACAAGCACCGAACGACTGCAAAGTCGCTTTTTAACGTAATCGAACGATTGAGTTTCGCGCTCGTTGTAGGCGTTTCAGCTCGTATTAAAAGATCACAAACTCGTTATTCTTTGCAAATACGCGAGATTCATGCATTTCCAGCCGCTAAACAAGCACCGAACGACTGCAAAGTCGCTTTATATCGAAATCGAACAATTGAGTTTTGCGCTCGCTGTAGGCGTTCCAGCTCGTTTTATACGATCAAAAACTCATCATTTTATGCAAATACTCGAGATCCATGCATTTCGAGCCGCCAAAAAAGCACCGAACGACTGCAAAGTCGCTTTTTAACGTAATCGAACGATTGAGTTTCGCACTCGCTGTAGGCGTTTCAGCTCGTATTAAAAGATCAGAAACTCGTTATTCTTCGCAAATACGCGAGATTCATGCATTTCGAGCCGCCAAACAAGCATTAAACGACTGCAAAGTCGCTTTTTAACGAAATCGAACGATTGAGTTTCGCACTCGCTGTAGGCGTTCCAGCTCGTATTATAAGATCACAAACTCGTTATTCTTTGCAAATACGCAATATTCATGCATTTCAAGCCAAACAAGCACCGAACAACTGCAAAGTCGCTTTTTAACGAAATCGAACGATTGAGTTTCGCACTCGCTGTAGGCGTTCCAGCTCGTATTAAAAGACCACAAACTCGTTATTTCTTGCAAATACGCGAGATTCATGCATTTCCAGCCGCTGAACAAGAACCAAACGACTGCAAAGTCGCTTTTTAACGAAATCGAACGATTGAGTTTCGCGCTCGCTGTAGGCGTTCCAGCTCGTTTTATACGATCAAAAACTCTTTATTCTATGCAAATACGCAAGATTCATGCATTTTGAGCCGCCAAACAAGCACCGAACGACTGCAAAGTCGTTTTTTAACGAAATCGAACGATTGAGTTTCGCACTCGCTGTAGGCAATCCAGCTCGTATTAAAAGACCACAAACTCGTTATTCTTTGCAAATACGCGAGATTCATGCATTTCCAGCCGCTGAACAAGAACCAAACGATTGCAAAGTCGCTTTTTAACGTGATCGAACGATTGAGTTTCGCACTCGCTGTAGGCGTTTCAGCTCCTTTTATACGATCAAAAACTCTTTATTCTATGCAAATACGCAAGATTCATGCATTTCTAGCGGCCAAACAAGCACCGAACGACTGCAAAGTCGCTTTTTAACGTGATCGAACGATTGAGTTTCGCACTCGTTGTAGGCGTTTCAGCTCGTATTAAAAGATCACAAACTCGTTATTCTTTGCAAATACGCGAGATTCATGCATTTCCAGCCGCTAAACAAGCACCGAACGACTGCAAAGTCGCTTTATATCGAAATCGAACAATTGAGTTTTGCGCTCGCTGTAGGCGTACGAGCTCGTTTTATACGATCAAAAACTCATCATTTTATGCAAATACTCGAGATCCATGCATTTCGAGCCGCCAAAAAAGCACCGAACGACTGCAAAGTCGCTTTTTAACGTAATCGAACGATTGAGTTTCGCACTCGCTGTAGGCGTTTCAGCTCGTATTAAAAGATCAGAAACTCGTTATTCTTCGCAAATACGCGAGATTCATGCATTTCGAGCCGCCAAACAAGCATTAAACGACTGCAAAGTCGCTTTTTAACGAAATCGAACGATTGAGTTTCGCACTCGCTGTAGGCGTTCCAGCTCGTATTATAAGATCACAAACTCGTTATTCTTTGCAAATACGCAATATTCATGCATTTCAAGCCGCTAAACAAGCACCGAACAACTGCAAAGTCGCTTTTTAACGAAATCGAACGATTGAGTTTCGCACTCGCTGTATGCGTTCCAGCTCGTATTAAAAGATCACAAACTCGTTATTTCTTGCAAATACGCGAGATTCATGCATTTCCAGCCGCTGAACAAGAACCAAACGACTGCAAAGTCGCTTTTTAACGAAATCGAACGATTGAGTTTCGCGCTCGCTGTAGGCGTTCCAGCTCGTTTTATACGATCAAAAACTCATCATTTTATGCAAATACGCAAGATTCATGCATTTCGAGCCGCCAAACAAGCATTAAACGACTGCAAAGTCGCTTTTTAACGAAATCGAACGATTGAGTTTCGCACTCGCTGTAGGCTTTCCAGCTCGTATTAAAAGACCACAAACTCGTTATTCTTTGCAAATACGCGAGATTCATGCATTTCCAGCCGCTGAACAAGAACCAAACGATTGCAAAGTCGCTTTTTAACGAAATCGAACGATTGAGTTTCGCGCTCGCTGTAGGCGTTCCAGCTCGTTTTATACGATCAAAAACTCTTTATTCTATGCAAATACGCAAGATTCATGCATTTTGAGCCGCCAAACAAGCACCGAACGACTGCAAAGTCGTTTTTTAACGAAATCGAACGATTGAGTTTCGCACTCGCTGTAGGCAATCCAGCTCGTATTAAAAGACCACAAACTCGTTATTCTTTGCAAATACGCGAGATTCATGCATTTCCAGCCGCTGAACAAGAACCAAACGATTGCAAAGTCGCTTTTTAACGAAATCGAACGCTTGAGTTTCGCGCTCGCTGTAGGCGTTCCAGCTCGTTTTATACGATCAAAAACTCTTTATCCTATGCAAATACGCAAGATTCATGCATTTCGAGCCGCCAAACAAGCACCGAACAACTGCAAAGTCGCTTTTTAACGTGATCGAACGATTGAGTTTCGCACTCGCTGTAGCCGTTCCAGCTCGTATTATAAGATCACAAACTCATTATTCTTTGCAAATACGCAATATTCATGCATTTCAAGCCGCTGAACAAGAACCAAACGATTGCAAAGTCGCTTTTTAACGAAATCGAACGATTGAGTTTCGCACTCGCTGTAGGCGTTCCAGCTCGTTTTATACGATCAAAAACTCTTTATTCTATGCAAATACGCAAGATTCATGCATTTTGAGCCGCCAAAGAAGCACCGAACGACTGCAAAGTCGCTTTTTAACGTGATCGAACGATTGAGTTTCGCACTCGCTGTAGGCGTTTCAGCTCCTTTTATACGATCAAAAACTCTTTATTCTATGCAAATACGCAAGATTCATGCATTTCGAGCGGCCAAACAAGCACCGAACGACTGCAAAGTCGCTTTTTAACGTAATCGAACGATTGAGTTTCGCACTCGCTGTAGGCGTTTCAGCTCGTATTAAAAGATCACAAACTCGTTATTCTTTGCAAATACGCGAGATTCATGCATTTCCAGCCGCTAAACAAGCACAGAACGACTGCAAAGTCGCTTTATATCGAAATCGAACAATTGAGTTTTGCGCTCGCTGTAGGCGTTCCAGCTCGTTTTATACGATCAAAAACTCATCATTTTATGCAAATACTCGAGATCCATGCATTTCGAGCCGCCAAAAAAGCACCGAACGACTGCAAAGTCGCTTTTTAACGTGATCGAACGATTGAGTTTCGCACTCGCTGTAGGCGTTTCAGCTACTTTTATACGATCACAAACTCGTTATTCTTTGCAAATACGCGAGATTCATGCATTTCCAGCCGCTGAACAAGAACCAAACGATTGCAAAGTCGCTTTTTAACGAAATCGAACGATTGAGTTTCGCGCTCGCTGTAGGCGTTCCAGCTCGTTTTATACGATCAAAAACTCTTTATTCTATGCAAATACGCAAGATTCATGCATTTCGAGCCGCCAAACAAGCACCGAACGACTGCAAAGTCGCTTTTTAACGTGATGGAACGATTGAGTTTCGCACTCGCTGTAGGCGTTTCAGCTCCTTTTATACGATCAAAAACTCTTTATTCTATGCAAATACGCAAGATTCATGCATTTCGAGCGGCCAAACAAGCACCGAACGACTGCAAAGTCGCTTTTTAACGTAATCGAACGATTGAGTTTTGCGCTCGCTGTAGGCGTTCCAGCTCGTTTTATACGATCAAAAACTCGTTATTTTATGCAAATACGCAATATTCATGCATTTCGACCCGCTAAACAAGCACTAAATGACTGCAAAGTCGCTTTACAACGAAATCGAACGATTGAGTTTCGCACTCGCCGTAGGCGTTCCAGCTCGTATTATAAGATCACAAACTCGTTATTTTATGCAAATACGCAAAATTCATGCATTTCGAGCCGCTAAACAAGCACTAAACGACTAAAAAGTAACTTTTTAACGAAATCGCACAATTTAGTTTTGCGCTCGCTGTAGGCGTTCCAGCTTCTTTTATACGATCAAAAACTCTTTATCCTATGCGAATACGCAAGATTCATGCATTTCGAGCTGCTAAACAAGCACCAAACGACTGCAAAGTCGCTTTTTAACGAAATCGAACGATTGAGGTTCGCACTCGCTGTAGGCATTCCAGCTCGTATTATAAGATCACAAACTCGTTATTCTTTGCGAATACGCAAGATTCATGCATTTCGAGCCGCTAAACAAGCACCAAACGACTGCAAAGTCGCTTCTTAACGAAATCGAACGATCGAGTTTCGCGCTCGCTGTAGGCGTTCCAGCTCCTTTTATACGATCAAAAACTCTTTATTCTTTGCGAATACGCAAGATTCATGCATTTCGAGCCGCTAAACAAGCACCAAGCGACTGCAAAGTCGCTTCTTAACGAAATCGAACGATCGAGTTTCGCGCTCGCTGTAGGCGTTCCAGCTCCTTTTATACGATCAAAAACTCTTTATTCTATGCAAATACTCGAGATCCATGCATTTCGAGCCGCCAAAAAAGCACCGAACGACTGCAAGTCGCTTTTTAACGAAATCGAACGATTGAGTTTCGCACTCGCTGTAGGCATTCCAGCTCGTTTTATACGATCAAAAACTCTTTATTCTATGCAAATACGCAAGATTCATGCATTTTGAGCCGCCAAAGAAGCACCGAACGACTGCAAAGTCGCTTTTTAACGTAATCGAACGATTGAGTTTCGCACTCGCTGTAGGCGTTTCAGCTCGTATTAAAAGATCACAAACTTGTTATTCTTTGCAAATACGCGAGATTCATGCATTTCCAGCCGCTAAACAAGCACCGAACGACTGCAAAGTCGCTTTTTAACGAAATCGAACGATTGAGTTTCGCACTCGCTGTAGGCGTTCCAGCTCGTATTAAAAGATCACAAACTCGTTATTTCTTGCAAATACGCGAGATTCATGCATTTCCAGCCGCTGAACAAGAACCAAACGATTGCAAAGTCGCTTTTTAACGAAATCGAACGATTGAGTTTCGCGCTCGCTGTAGGCGTTCCAGCTCGTTTTATACGATCAAAAACTCTTTATTCTATGCAAATACGCAAGATTCATGCATTTCGAGCCGCCAAACAAGCACCGAACGACTGCAAAGTCGCTTTTTAACGTGATCGAACGATTGAGTTTCGCACTCGCTGTAGCCGTTCCAGCTCGTATTATAAGATCACAAACTCGTTATTCTTTGCAAATACGCAATATTCATGCATTTCAAGCCGCTAAACAAGCACCGAACGACTGCAAAGTCGCTTTATATCGAAATCGAACAATTGAGTTTTGCGCTCGCTGTAGGCGTTCTAGCTCGTTTTATACGATCAAAAACTCATCATTTTATGCAAATACTCGAGATCCATGCATTTCGAGCCGCCAAACAAGCATTAAACGACTGCAAAGTCGCTTTTTAACGAAATCGAACGATTGAGTTTCGCACTCGCTGTAGGCGTTCCAGCTCGTATTATAAGATCACAAACTCGTTATTCTTTGCAAATACGCAATATTCATGCATTTCAAGCCGCTAAACAAGCACCGAACGACTGCAAAGTCGCTTTTTAACGAAATCGAACGATTGAGTTTCGCACTCGCTGTAGGCGTTCCAGCTCGTATTAAAAGATCACAAACTCGTTATTTCTTGCAAATACGCGAGATTCATGCATTTCCAGCCGCTGAACAAGAACCAAACGATTGCAAAGTCGCTTTTTAACGAAATCGAACGATTGAGTTTCGCGCTCGCTGTAGGCGTTCCAGCTCGTTTTATACGATCAAAAACTCTTTATTCTATGCAAATACGCAAGATTCATGCATTTCGAGCCGCCAAACAAGCACCGAACGACTGCAAAGTCGCTTTTTAACGTGATCGAACGATTGAGTTTCGCACTCGCTGTAGCCGTTCCAGCTCGTATTATAAGATCACAAACTCGTTATTCTTTGCAAATACGCAAGATTCATGCATTTCGAGCTGCCAAACAAGCACCGAACGACTGCAAAGTCGCTTTTTAACGTAATCGAACGATTGAGTTTCGCACTCGCTGTAGGCGTTTCAGCTCGTATTAAAAGATCACAAACTCGTTATTCTTTGCAAATACGCGAGATTCATGCATTTCCAGCCGCTGAACAAGAACCAAACGATTGCAAAGTCGCTTTTTAACGAAATCGAACGATTGAGTTTCGCGCTCGCTGTAGGCGTTCCAGCTCGTTTTATACGATCGAAAACTCTTTATTCTATGCAAATACGCAAGATTCATGCATTTCGAGCCGCCAAACAAGCACCGAACGACTGCAAAGTCGCTTTTTAACGTGATCGAACGATTGAGTTTCGCACTCGCTGTAGCCGTTCCAGCTCGTATTATAAGATCACAAACTCGTTATTCTTTGCAAATACGCAATATTCATGCATTTCAAGCCGCTGAACAAGAACCAAACGATTGCAAAGTCGCTTTTTAACGAAATCGAACGATTGAGTTTCCCACTCGCTGTAGGCGTTCCAGCTCGTATTATAAGATCACAAACTCGTTATTCTTTGCAAATACGCAATATTCATGCATTTCAAGCCGCTAAACAAGCACCGAACGACTGCAAAGTCGCTTTATATCGAAATCGAACAATTGAGTTTTGCGCTCGCTGTAGGCGTTCCAGCTCGTTTTATACGATCAAAAACTCATCATTTTATGCAAATACTCGAGATCCATGCATTTCGAGCCGCCAAAAAAGCACCGAACGACTGCAAAGTCGCTTTTTAACGTAATCGAACGATTGAGTTTCGCACTCGCTGTAGGCGTTTCAGCTCGTATTAAAAGATCAGAAACTCGTTATTCTTCGCAAATACGCAAGATTCATGCATTTCGAGTCGCCAAACAAGCATTAAACGACTGCAAAGTCGCTTTTTAACGAAATCGAACGATTGAGTTTCGCACTCGCTGTAGGCGTTCCAGCTCGTATTATAAGATCACAAACTCGTTATTCTTTGCAAATACGCAATATTCATGCATTTCAAGCCGCTAAACAAGCACCGAACGACTGCAAAGTCGCTTTTTAACGAAATCGAACGATTGAGTTTCGCACTCGCTGTAGGCGTTCCAGCTCGTATTAAAAGATCACAAACTCGTTATTTCTTGCAAATACGCGAGATTCATGCATTTCCAGCCGCTGAACAAGCACCAAACGACTGCAAAGTCGCTTTTTAACGAAATCGAACGATTGAGTTTCGCACTCGCTGTAGGCGTTCCAGCTCGTTTTATACGATCAAAAACTCTTTATCCTATGCAAATACGCAAGATTCATGCATTTCGAGCCGCCAAACAAGCACCGAACAACTGCAAAGTCGCTTTTTAACATGATCGAACGATTGAGTTTCGCACTCGCTGTAGCCGTTCCAGCTCGTATTATAAGATCACAAACTCGTTATTCTTTGCAAATACGCAATATTCATGCATTTCAAGCCGCTGAACAAGAACCAAACGACTGCAAAGTCGCTTTTTAACGAAATCGAACGATTGAGTTTCGCACTCGCTGTAGGCGTTCCAGCTCGTATTATAAGATCACAAACTCGTTATTCTTTGCAAATACGCAATATTCATGCATTTCAAGCCGCTGAACAAGAACCAAACGATTGCAAAGTCGCTTTTTAACGAAATCGAACGATTGAGTTTCCCACTCGCTGTAGGCGTTCCAGCTCGTATTATAAGATCACAAACTCGTTATTCTTTGCAAATACGCAATATTCATCCATTTCAAGCCGCTAAACAAGCACCGAACGACTGCAAAGTCGCTTTATATCGAAATCGAACAATTGAGTTTTGCGCTCGCTGTAGGCGTTCCAGCTCGTTTTATACGATCAAAAACTCATCATTTTATGCAAATACTCGAGATCCATGCATTTCGAGCCGCCAAAAAAGCACCGAACGACTGCAAAGTCGCTTTTTAACGCAATCGAACGATTGAGTTTCGCACTCGCTGTAGGCGTTTCAGCTCGTATTAAAAGATCACAAACTCGTTATTCTTTGCAAATACGCGAGATTCATGCATTTCCAGCCGCTGAACAAGAACCAAACGATTGCAACGTCGCTTTTTAACGAAATCGAACGATTGAGTTTCCCACTCGCTGTAGGCGTTCCAGCTCGTATTATAAGATCACAAACTCGTTATTCTTTGCAAATACGCAATATTCATGCATTTCAAGCCGCTAAACAAGCACCGAACGACTGCAAAGTCGCTTTATATCGAAATCGAACAATTGAGTTTTGCGCTCGCTGTAGGCGTTCCAGCTCGTTTTATACGATCAAAAACTCGTCATTTTATCCAAATACGCAAGATTCATGCATTTCGAGCCGCTAAACAAGCACCAAACGACTGCAAAGTCGCTTTTTAACGAAATCGAACGATTGAGTTTCGCGCTCGCTGTAGGCGTTCCAGCTCGTTTTATACGATCAAAAACTCATCATTTTATGCAAATACGCAAGATTCATGCATTTCGAGCCGCCAAACAAGCATTAAACGACTGCAAAGTCGCTTTTTAACGAAATCGAACGATTGAGTTTCGCACTCGCTGTAGGCGTTCCAGCTCGTATTAAAAGACCACAAACTCGTTATTCTCTGCAAATACGCGAGATTCATGCATTTCCAGCCGCTGAACAAGAACCAAACGATTGCAAAGTCGCTTTTTAACGAAATCGAACGATTGAGTTTCGCGCTCGCTGTAGGCGTTCCAGCTCGTTTTATACGATCAAAAACTCTTTATTCTATGCAAATACGCAAGATTCATGCATTTTGAGCCGCCAAACAAGCACCGAACGACTGCAAAGTCGTTTTTTAACGAAATCGAACGATTGAGTTTCGCACTCGCTGTAGGCAATCCAGCTCGTATTAAAAGACCACAAACTCGTTTTTCTTTGCAAATACGCGAGATTCATGCATTTCCAGCCGCTGAACAAGAACCAAACGATTGCAAAGTCGCTTTTTAACGAAATCGAACGATTGAGTTTCGCGCTCGCTGTAGGCGTTCCAGCTCGTTTTATACGATCAAAAACTCTTTATCCTATGCAAATACGCAAGATTCATGCATTTCGAGCCGCCAAACAAGCACCGAACAACTGCAAAGTCGCTTTTTAACGTGATCGAACGATTGAGTTTCGCACTCGCTGTAGCCGTTCCAGCTCGTATTATAAGATCACAAACTCATTATTCTTTGCAAATACGCAATATTCATGCATTTCAAGCCGCTGAACAAGAACCAAACGATTGCAAAGTCGCTTTTTAACGAAATCGAACGATTGAGTTTCCCACTCGCTGTAGGCGTTTCACCTCGTATTATAAGATCACAAACTCGTTATTCTTTGCAAATACGCAATATCCATTGTTACGTCCTGGGTCGAATTTGGGACAGAAAGAGTAACCGACACTCACACAAATTTTTTTTTTGGGGACAATTAGTTGTTACGCATAACGCCGAAAACAATATAGTATCCATACTCGACGTTACCATATTATTGTTAATAATAATCAACAACAATCGCCTTAAGCAAATAATAATAAAGTATAAATCAAGTAAGTCATAAAAACAATACATAACGGTAATAAACGCTGATGCGGGCTATATACATTGCCGAGGCAAAATCCGAAGAAATTCAGTAAACTTTAAGTTGCAATAAAAACGAAACCGCGTGACTTCAACAAACTCTGAGCACGCTATTAGAAGCGGAAAACCCTCGCGAACACTTTAGGTGCCAACCGATTCAACACCCTCCGGGGGGTATTTTCGCCACTGTTAACGGTTTTATGAAAAAGGGCGCGCGACCTTGGAAAACACGAAAATTAATTCCCTAGAGCAAACGGGAAGCACGAAATGGTTTAAAATCAGCAAACAAACTGAAAACGCAACAACCAATCGGCTTACAATAAATAAACATTATTGATAATAAATAAAAATTATTAATAAATAATTCCAAGACATTTTCCTTTTAAATACGCGCAACGCCGAGTGTCGTTATAGAAACGACACTCGACGGCTCAAAACAATAATAAATAAACATTATTAACAATAAATAAAATTATTAACAAATAATCTCAAACATGATAAATACGCGCAACGCCGAGTGCCGTTATAGAAACGACACTCGACGGCTCAAAACAATAATAAATGAACATTATTAACGGTAAATAAAATTATTAACAAATCATTTCAAACATGATAAAAACGCGCAACGCCGAGTGTCGTTATAGAAACGACACTCGACGGCTCAAACCATTCATAAATAAATATTATTAGCAATAAATAAAATTGTTAATAAATCAATTAACACATTTTAAACCCATGCGACGATGGAATATCGGTATAAACACGATATTCCATAGCGCCACATAATAAATATATATTTCTTTATAAAAATAAATAACAATACTTTATTATAATTAATATTCAAAACTAATTACAAAACATGCAACATTGATCAACGCTATTGCGACGATGCTCAGCAGCGCTAAAAATCTTTCAATAAATACAAACCTTGAAACATTGAAATGGCAACCATAAAAATATATTGTCCGCAATTATTCAAAACGCGCGCAACACCAGAATACTGAATCGATGTTTAGCGGCGCGGAATATTGTTATAATAATGAACAAATATTGTATGAGGGACTTAGGCATAAGGTTAATAATGTAAACGACGAGTAACGTCTTAAATATTTTTGTTAACAACAAATGTACTAGATTGCTAACTAGTAAATACTGTCTTTAAACAATTACACTGGACTAGCCATATAATAAGTCCGACATAGTAACAAATAGCTATCAATGTTAAATAAGCCATAATTTAATAATGTATCGGATGGCAAAGCGGCCGTGTGACCGGACGCAGCTCCGACATCAACTCCAAGAATCGCCATCGATAAGGGCTCTCTAAGAAGCTGGCCCGTGAGATGCTGCGACGGCACGGCGGCCGTGTGACCGGACGCAACGGCGACAACAACTCCGAGAATCGTCACCGATAAGGGCTCTCTAAGAAACGAGCCCGTGGGATACTGCATTGGCACGGCTACCATGAGACCGGACGCAGATCCGATAACGGCTCTGGGAATCGCAGGCGATAAGGCAGTCCCGAGTAGCTTTCTGCCGTTGGGACTCGGACCCGTGGGATGCTGCGTCAGCACAGGGCTCCAAGCGCGGCTGCCCCCACCATCATCCGTCGCGCTGCCGCGAGACAAAGGCGGCCCCCACTCGAGAGACAGCAAGGCTTCCACGAACGGCGGCCCCCACTCGAGGGACGGCACGGCTACAGCCAGCGGCTGCCCCCACCTTCATCCGTCGCGCTGCCGCGAGACAACGGCAGCCCCCACTCAAGAGACAGCAAGGCTTCCACGAACGGCGGCCCCACTCGAGGGACAGCACGGCTACAGCCAGCGGCTGCCCCCACCTTCATCCGTCGCGCTGCCGCGAGACAAAGGCGGCCCCCACTCACCACAGCGAGGCTTCCACGAACGGCGGCCCCCACTCGAGGGACAGCACGGCTACGGCCAGCGGCTGCCCCCACTATCATCCATCGCGCTGCCGCGAAACAACGGCAGCCCCCACTCAAGAGACAGTGAGGCTTCCACGAACGACGGCCCCCACTCGAGGGACGGCACGGCTACAGCCAGCGGCTGCCCCCACCTTCATCCGTCGCGCTGCCGCGAGACAACGGCAGCCCCCACTCAAGAGACAGCAAGGCTTCCACGAACGGCGGCCCCACTCGAGGGACGGCACGGCTACAGCCGGCGGCTGCCCCCACCTTCATCCGTCGCGCTGCCGCGAGACAAAGGCGGCCCCCACTCACCACAGCGAGGCTTCCACGAACGGCGGCCCCCACTCGAGGGACAGCATGGCTACGGCCAGCGGCTGCCCCCACTATCATCCATCGCGCTGCCGCGGAACAACGGCAGCCCCCACTCAAGAGACAGTGAGGCTTCCACGAACGGCGGCCCCCACTCGAGGGACAGCACGGCTACAGCCAGCGGCTGCCCCCACCTTCATCCGTCGCGCTGCCGCGAGACAAAGGCGGCCCCCACTCAAGAGACAGCGAGGCTTCCACGAACGGCGGCCCCCACTCGAGGGACAGCATGGCTACGGCCAGCGGCTGCCCCCACTATCATCCATCGCGCTGCCGCGAAACAACGGCAGCCCCCACTCAAGAGACAGTGAGGCTTCCACTAGCGGCTGCCCCCACTCGAGGAACAGCACGGATGCTGCAAGCGGCTGCCCCCACTCGAGGGACAGCGCACCATTGGCTAGAGCAGCAGAGCAAATCCGCGAGGGCCTCCCCCTCCATCGGCAACGGACTCAGGAGACTCGCGGAGCGGAAGCTGGACAATGGGATCTTCAGTTCTTCTACGACTCTCGACACCGGCGGTCGACTGAAAGGGTGCTCTCGAAGAGACTCTCGCGAACCCCGGTATTCCCTTTGTTATAAATAACAATCATCAGTTGTATTCTACAATAAATATTAAAATCGCGATTGATACCTGGCTGCGACCAGGCGGTATTTAGCCGATATAAGATATCTCTAGCGAACCGTTCGTACTATTACAATAAATATTAGAATATACCTTTTCGAATCCTTTCGATCCGAATAAATAAAACGTTTCAACCAATAAACCGTAAAATCCGTCCCCTCGGCAATAAACGACAACCGGCGACACGTCAGAGGCACCGTGCCGCTACTCAACCAGCGAAAGCAACGTAAGAAAGGTAAGGCTAACCACAGCATTGGACATTTCAACGCAAAATACGAGTATTTCACATTTGTTGACGCAAGAAATTCATTCCTTGTCCCCATACCATTGTAATACCAATTAGATAAATCCATAGATAATTATTTACGCTTAAAACCATGGAATCTTATAAAATCAGTCTCGACACAGATCGATCTGATATAAATGAGATTACCAGCTTTTAGATAAATCCATAGATAATTATTTACGCTTAAAACCATGGAATCTTATAAAATCAGTCTCGACACAGATCGATCTGATATAAATGAGATTACCAGCTTTTAGATAAATCCATAGATAAGTATTTACGCTTAAAACCATGGAATCTTATAAAATCAGTCTCGACACAGATCGATCTGATATAAATGAGATTACCAGCTTTTAGATAAATCCATAGACAATTATTTACGCTTAAAACCATGGAATCTTATAAAATCAGTCTCGACATAGATCGATCTGATATAAATGAGATTGCCAGCTTTTAGGTAAGGTCCATAGCATAAGCACGTTAAGGTTAAATCCTTCCCTGATTTCCTTCCTCCAAAACGAAATGCAACAAATGTGAACTGGTCGAATCATTTCATAAAATCTAATGGATCATAAGCCAATGAAAAATAAAGTCCAATTGCGTGGAGGCCGAACTATTGTCGTAGCAAACGTGAAATCACGTGGAGGAGTTCGTCCCATAACCGCCGAGGTTTCTAGAATTTCCGCCGCACCTACATTGACCGCGGAAAATCGTAACAATATAGTGGACGTCGCTGGTGAAAATTCCATTCCTGTCAAGAACAGGACCGAATCGAAAAATCCGCCTACTGTCATATCCGACGTCATTTTGATCAATCACCGAATTCTCATAGTTCGCGACGATCCTCTCGGCGATCACTTTGTGGAAACCAGAATTCGGCATTCTCCGTCGCATCCTGTGCCAGCTACCGAGGACGGCGACATCTCAGACGCCTCCACGGTTATTAACGAGGACAGGCCGTCGCCTGTGTCTTCTCCAGAGCTGATCCTTGGGCATTAGCGCCTTCAACCCGCTACGCTCATCTGCTCATCACCTGCCACATCAAGAAACAAGGTACGTATCGACAATACACATATATATCTAATACTCATCCAGTATTGCTCCGATCCCTAACCGGCGCATTCCGGTTTAAACCACGGAGCATCCTCATATAACCAGCTACCAGTCGCTCGAACGTTAAATCCAGATCTCTGCAAAAAAAAAAGGGAAAAGGAAAAATCGATTAAATTCAAAACCGCGACGTAACAGGTTATATTTTCTGGTGACAGCGGTGGGATCCTGCTGGATGGAGTGTTTTAAAATCTCGTAAAATCAGAATAAAATCATTTTAAAATCTCGTAAAATCAGAATAAAATCATTGTAAAATCTCGTAAAATCACAGTAAAATCAGTGTAAAATTAGTATAAAATCATTGTAAAGTCATTTCAAAACCGTTGTAAAATTATATGTAAGATCGGTATACAAATTGCGGAAATCGGTCGATTAATCCCATTAATTATCGATATATATGTAACATTTTGAAATATTTATTCGAATTAAAATCAAACGCGACACTCCGTGTAAAACATCAAATTAGTATTCCTCGCGAGTGTTGCTAAATTATTCATATCGGGAGGAACCGTTTACAAATAATTAAATATCAAAATGCCGGAACTCAGCGAAGAGGAATTACGGAATTTGCACGAACAATTAACCGCGGAAAAACGTAGACTGCTCGATATGGAAGCGGAACTGGCCGCACGCGAGCTTGAAATTCAAAGTCAGGCAATCATAAATAATAATCCTTTGCCCAACGAAACCCTCGCGGGAGATTCTTCGCAATCGTCCGGAATGAAGGACGTATTAATGAAAGTAGTATTGGAGCTCGATACAATTAAAAGCGACATGATGCGTCTCAGCAATCGATTTGCATCATCTCAACAACCGTCAACGACCCGGGCCCCGCCAAATAATTTGGCCAACGCGACTTACCACGACCCGAGTCACCCGCGTCTTTCCTTCAAAGATATTCTCGAAGGAATCCCTATGTTCTCCGGAGAGAATATATCGGTATTAAAATTCGTTCGGGCGTGCAAACGGGCCAGAGATATGTTCCCCGAGGAACTCGAAATAACTTTGACACGGCTTCTCCGTAACAAACTGAAGGGCCGTGCATACACCGCGATGGAGGACGATTCGTTCACCGACATAAAAGCTTTCACAGATCGCCTAAAAGAGGTCTTCGGTGTATCAAAATCGCCTAATCAATACCGAGGAGAACTAGGTAATATAATGAAAAACAAAAACGAGCACGTTATCGACTATATAAGTCGGGTAAAGGATCTCCACACCGCAATAACGGAGGAGGAGATACCCGACACCGGCGCAACATCACGCAGCCTACGAATCGTGCTTGAAAAAGAGACACTAGAGTGTTTTATAGCCGGTTTACCCCCAGACTTTCGACTCCGACTTAAATTGGAGGGCTGCGGGACTCTAGCCGCAGCATATTCGAACGCGGTAAAAATCGAAAAGGAAATCGAAAACGACCGCGTAAATTTCAAAGAAACGCGCTCGGAAAATAAAAACACTTCGCAGATCAACGTTAAATCAATCGTGGCTCGCGATCCCCTAATTTGCAGTAATTGTAATAAAAAGGGCCATAAATCCGAGGATTGTTGGGCCAAATACCCTGAAAAACGGCCACAACGACCGAGAGCCAACGATAATCGCCAACAAAACGATAAGAATCCGATCAGTACGCAGAATTGGGACAAAAACCGCGACGCGAAACCACGCCCCTCCTGCGAATATTGCGCGAAGCTGGGCCACGTAATTACCCAGTGTTTTAAAAAACAGAACGACGAAAAGCGTAACGCGGGAAACGCGAATCCCCGCTCGGAAAAACCCGGCGCGTACCGAGCGGAGAAAATAACGTCAGAACGCCCGGTGCGCGCAGTAAATATCGCGTCCGAAACGTCCGAACCGTCAACATCCGCTTAGGGAAACAATCATTCACCCCCACGGTAGAAATCGAGTCTCCACAACTAAAACATTTAACTGATTTTCTCGTCGACTCCGGGTCCGACCCAAACCTCGTAAAAATAAGAGCATTAAATCCGGATGTCATAATAGATCAGAACGATATATTGAAGCTCAGAGGCATTTCAAACGTACCTGTATTTACCTTGGGCTCAACATCGATTAATATTAAGGGGACGGAATCAGAATTCCACGTGGTCGGGGAAGAATTTCCAATCAGGCAGGACGCCATCCTCGGTTCGGAATTTCACGCGAAAAATCGCGCGACAATCGATTGGGACGAGGAAGTGGTTCGGTGGAAAAACCAATCACTCCCGTTTAAAAATCGCGAAACAGTAATAATACCCGGGAGATCTCGGGTAGTCTATTATGTCAGGGTAAAGAATCCCGAAGTAAAAGAGGGATATATTCCCCGTCTAGATGCCGGAACCGGAATTTACTTAGGTAATTCTCTCGCATCTAATAAAAAGGGTGTAGCGTGCCTGATGGCGGTCAATACCAACGAGGAGGACGTGGAGCTCACTGTTCCGGCAGTGACCTTAGAGGCATTCGAGCTCTACGATCCCAGTTCGGGATATTGTCCGCAAAACTGCCGCAAATCCGGCGAAATACTTAGCGTAAAGGACCCGGTTTGCCGCAGTATCATTCAGAGCACATGCACTCAGCCGGTTTTGCGAGTCGAGGGCGAACGCGTAAAACAGGTAAAAGACTTACTACGACTCGAGGATCTCAATACCGAAGAGCGAGTAAGCGTCGAAAAATTGATCGAGAAAAATTCCGATCTATTTCATATCCCGGGACACTTTTTAGATCACACGAATGCGGTCGAGCATAAAATTTCGACAACAGACGATCAACCTGTGTTCACTCGCCAGTACCGATTCCCTCCAGCTCACAAGGATGAGATTGCGGAACAAATTGGCGACCTCATAAACGGGAAAATTATTGAACCTTCCGAATCCCCATACAGCTCTCCGCTTTGGATCGTGCCAAAGAAGGCCGATTCACAGGGGAGACCGAGGTGGAGGATGGTAATCGACTATAGAAACTTGAACGAGAAAACAATCGGAGACGCCTACCCGCTTCCCAACATAACAGAAATTCTCGACCAGTTGGGTAGTGCGAAATATTTTTCTGTATTCGATTTAGCTAGCGGTTTTCATCAAATCCGTATGCATCCTTCCGATGCGCATAAAACCGCATTTTCAACGCCATTTGGGCACTATCAGTTTAATCGTATGCCGTTTGGGCTCAAAAATGCTCCGGCAACTTTCCAACGACTGATGGACCGTGTATTATGCGGTCTGCAGGGTAACGAGCTCTTCGTTTACCTCGACGATATAGTGATATACGCCAGCTCACTTAGGGAGCACGAAATCAAGTTCGACAAATTGGCCGAGCGTTTGCGAAAAGCGAACCTGAAATTACAGCCGGATAAATGCGAGTTCTTGCGCAAAGAGGTAGCATATCTGGGTCACGTCATAAGCGAAAACGGCGTAAAACCAGACCCCAAAAAGATCGCAGCAATAAAAAATTATCCGCGCTTAACCAGTCCGAAAAAAATCAAACAATTCCTCGGGTTGGCGGGTTATTACCGCCGGTTCGTGGAAAACTTTTCCGCGATCGCTAGGCCTTTAACGCAGTTGCTCAAAAAGGAGGCACTCTTCAAGTGGACTCAAAAACAGGAGGACGCATTCATTAAACTCAGAGATGCCTTGTGCAAAGAACCGGTATTGCAATACCCGGATTTTACCCGTCCTTTTATCATAACAACCGACGCTTCGAATATCGCGATAGGTGGTATCCTTAGCCAGGGTAAAATCGGTTCCGACAAGCCGACATCATACGCATCTCGAACATTGTCAAACGCAGAATTGAATTACTCCACTATAGAAAAAGAACTATTAGCCATCGTTTATTGCGTGGGGCACTTCAGGCCGTACGTTTATGGCCGAGAGTTCACCCTCGTAACAGACCATAAACCGTTGGTATGGCTCGATTCGGTAAAGGACCCGGCGAATAGGTTAGTCCACTGGCGTCTAAAACTCGCGAATTACGAATACAAAATCATTTACAAACCAGGTAGAGTAAACGCCAACGCCGACGCTCTGTCGAGAAATCCGCCCGAAATAGAGTTACCAGTAAACGAAAAATCGGTACTGTTAGTTATGCCTATACGGTTCCGTACAAAAGAGGATCCGTCCGAAACCGACTCCGACGAGATCCCCGCGAAAAAGCATAAGAAGAATCCGCCGAGTTCGGACACCGACAACGAAATTAAAATTACGCATAGGAAACGTCCTAAAAAACTAGTAGTAATCGATACAGACTCCGATGAAATTCCAGCAAAAAGGGAAAAAGGAGGTCCGCCAAAACCGAATGTCGGTCATGCGAGTAAGTCTACAGAGAGAAAAGTCACACCCGAGAAACGAGCAAAGGGACAGACATCTGATTCCGACTCGGACGCGATATTCGAGTTCAGGCCGAAAAAGAAGCCAAAGGCACCCGATAAAATTGAACCAAAAACCAGTAAAAATATTCCTACAATAACGACTCCCGAGACAAAAACGACTATAGAAAGTCCCGACACGTCGGACATATCAGATATTTCCGATATCCAGAATTCCGAAAACAGTCGGGGAAATCACTCCGAAAATAATCAGGAAAATAATTCCGAAAACAGTCAGGAAAATCAGTCTGAAATTAATTGCGAAAATCGGACAATTAGGGACCCGCCGAGCGACTCTCCGGGTCGTCCCGCACATTCAGACAGTTCAGAAATATTCGATAATAACAGAGATCCATCCGATCCATCTCAAACAACCGAAAATCAAAATTTGGAGGACAATATCGCAAGTCCAGCAGCAACACATAGTTCGTCAATCGAGGAAAATAGAGTCGAACAGCCGAATGATCAAGGACCTTCCAGAATTAGCGAGCAACTAAAAAATAGTTCCGAAAATTCTTCGTTGGAAACCGAAATCAGAGACAATAGGTCCGAAACGTCAAACGAGCCAAATTCCGATAGTGATTCTGATAGCGAAATTTTCGACCAAGTTAATTTACCGTACGAACGTAACGCGGTAGGACCGGCGGCGGAAGCTTTCGAGGTAAAGGAAACAAAGGATCGATTAATTATGCAAAAGGACAATATAATATTCTTAGTTACCACTAAGGGACAACCCGTAGATATCGGAGCCGAAGATCTGGTCGCCGAGGATCGTTTCCCGGTCTTAAAGAATTTAAACTTGACAAGGGCAAGCGTTAAAATAGAAAAATCAAAGTATCTGCTCGCGCTCCCAGTAAAAGCTGATTTGCGAGCAAATGTAGCACTGGACGACCTGACCGAATCATTTCAATCTCTGCGAGACGTTATCTTAGAGTTAGGCCTAGAATCAGCGAGTATCGCAAAAACTAATAGGATAGATAATCTGACGTGGGTGGAACTACAGGCCCGCCTGATAGACACCCTGAGAGATTTACCACTCACGTTAACAATCTGCAATCAGCTCGTCAGGATTCCTCCCGAACCTGAAAGAAAAAACATAATCCAGGAAAACCACGACTCTTTAGTCGGTGGTCACAAGGGCGTAAATAAGACGTACAAGCGTATCCGGGAAAGATTCTACTGGGAGAACATGAAGACCCAGGTGAATGAATATATACAACAATGCCGCGGATGCCAGCTCAAAAAACTCGTACGAGTCAAAACCAAACAGCCCATGGTAATAACGGATACTCCAGGGTGTGCCTTCGATAAAATCTCAATGGACATTATCGGGCCATTACCAACCACCAGGAGAGGCAACACATACATTCTGACGATACAAGATCTTCTCTCGAAATATTCCTTGGCAATACCTTTAGCAAAAACTTCGTCACTGGACATCGCAGACGCCTTCGCCAAACAATTCATCACCCGATTCGGTGCGCCCAGAGGACTTCTCACCGATCAGGGCAGCAACTTCACGAGCAGTCTTATGAAAGCCTTAGCTAGAAAATTCCGAATCAAGCAATATCTCACGACGGCATATCATCCCCAAACGAACGGATCAATCGAGAGATCACACCACGTGCTAGCTGAATACCTGAAACAATACGTAGACGGCCACCACGATTGGGACGAATTCATCGAGTTAGCCATGTTCTCATACAACACCAGTAAACACGAGGGAACGGGCTTTACACCATTCGAACTGGTCTTCGGCCGGACGGCGAGACAACCATCGACATACACTCACGTCGAGGAGCACCAGGACGAAACGTACGGAGGGTACCTCGAGAACCTCTTCGAAAAAGTGCACGGACTACAGGAACTCGCAGCGGAAAACCTGAAAGCGGCTAAAGAACGATCGAAACGATATTACGATAGACGGGCAAACCCGCAAAAGTTCGGTATAGGTAGCAAAGTGCTTATGTTAAAAGAACCGAGTGCGGGCAAATTTTGCGACCAATATACAGGGCCTTACGAAGTAATCGAGGTATTATCCGGCGGAAACGTTAAAATAAACCACAACCAGAGACCCAGAATCGTTCACACCAACAAGTTGCGTCTCACGAGACTATAGACGGGAAATCCCTTGTTCCAGAGGAATCCGACAACAAACCTCTGGAATCGCGGAGGAGACGGGAACAATGGTTCGCCGAGAGTTCGAGATGGGTCTCCCAGCGCCAAACGAGCCATATCCGGAAATCGAAGAGGTCATAAACTCTCCGCAATTGGCCAACGGCGTAGGCACTTTCGTGGTTAACTTGAACTACGGAATAAACCTCGTAAAAATAAGCGCGCTAAGTCCGGCGGTCGTATTTCATTCACTCGGGAACATATCTCTCCTGACCGACGAGGGACCTATAATCTCAGTAGCACGAATATTAATTCACAGCCCTAGCGAGGAATACAATCCGTATCTTTTTCACATTGTGGAGGATTATCCTTTGTACGCAGGAGTTATTGGCTGCATTTCGACATACGACCCAAGCACGTCTATGTTTTAGGGCAATCAAGACGCAGCTACGCTAATTCGAAAATTTCTCCAAGCGCTCAACGTTCCACCAGCAGGGCGTACCGTCGACGCTCTGCGGTAACAAAGGGAGCGCGCCATAAAACGATCGACAGTAATAAAACAGGCGCACCACGGAGCGGAGCAGCGTCAGACGGCATCAAGCGCGCCAGTGCGACGAGACAATAAACTCAGTGCGACGAGACAATAAAACTCGGTGCAACGGGACAATAAACTCAGTGCCGCGAAATAACTTACTCAGTGCTCTCGTCAAAACAATCATGAGGATACTAACACGCGACTTTGAACTACCGGGACCCTGCCAATACAGGGAGTTGCGGTACGATCAGTCAACGGAACCGCGGCCGAGTACGAGCGGCGTTAACCAAACGAACGAACCCCGACCAATCTACAGCAGTGAGGAGTTGGGAGCGATACTAGCAGAACCGCTTCCCGACCTCTGGGAGGTATTCGGGAGCTACAATAATGAACTATTCAGCAATGAAATCAAGGGATTCAACGTACGTTGGTCCTCTCGACTAAAATCAGTAGTGGGAAAAACGGAGCTTCAGCCATTTCCCAGAATCACGCTCTCCAAACCGCTCCTCCTGGGCCGAAAAATTAAGGTAATGGTCGAGACGCTCGTATACGAAATGATACATGCATTTATCCACTGTACTGTGCGCGTCAACTCTCTACACCACGGAGAGGACTTCATCAAATTAATGACGGGAATAAACGAGGTGACCAACCTCAACGTGAGCATCCTCGACGAAGGAGGACTAAACCACATCGCACACTTACAAGTGATCTGGCAGTGTACCAACTGCAAAATCGAAATAGTGCGATTCAAACAAAAGACTGGCCAACCGCGCGACATAACCGCGAGACGCCATAGGGAGAAATGCCACGGCAGATGGATCGTCGTTGGCTAAGGAGAAGAGGCAACCCGAAAGAAGATGAACAGTGAAGGGAGAGCAGGAGAATACCCCTTCCTCCTCGCCAGCTGAACAAAATCTGTGCCGCAACGACAAGGAGCAACAGTTGGCAGCGAACGAACGCAGCAGGAGGTACTCTCTGAGAGGATTCATCCGATCATCATGAGCGAACGCCAGAGTTCGGCAAAGCACAGCAAGGCCATGGCGAAAGCAGCCAAGAGAGAAGCCACCCTCGAGGCACTGTTCGGTTCCTCACCAACGATGGAAAATACAACTAAAAAACCTGCAATTGAAGTCTCCAAACCGAAGGAAACCGACTGGGCTACGAAGAAGAAAATCGGGGTGCGCGTCATCAACAACCGGTTGCAAATCATGGACAGGTTGCCAGACCCGACAATTAAAAAACAGATAGAAGCCAGGTACTGGGAAAAACTTCAACGCCAAAAGGAGATCGAGAAAGAAGTCGAGACACTACTGATGCCTCACTACACGGGAGGAATCATAACAAAAGAAAAATATAAAATCATCATGGGGAAAATCGTACCACGATTATGCCGCGAACCTGGCGATAGAAACTCAACAGTCATAAAACGTTTGGTGCAGATCTATGTAGAAAGGTATTGCACCAATAAAAAGGAATTACCCG
Source organism: Amblyteles armatorius (assembly GCA_933228735.2). Classification (NCBI taxonomy): domain Eukaryota; kingdom Metazoa; phylum Arthropoda; class Insecta; order Hymenoptera; family Ichneumonidae; genus Amblyteles; species Amblyteles armatorius. The sequence continues at coordinate 5,409,697 of OW121688.1, read as the reverse complement.
TGCCACGGTGCGACAGTGGGCCGGGGCGGAACCACGCGGTTCCCCCTCCACCAGTCCACTCGTCGACCGCGGCACCGTCAACGGAGCACGCACGGAGCAACGTCAGACGCTACTCGCCCGCGACCAGCACCACGACGTTCAAACCGAACACCGTACAAGTGCAACGCAACGAGTGACCAGTAGACTTTTTGGTGTGTTTCCGGTGTTAATAGACTCTAGTGCAGTGAGCATTAACAAACTTTAGTATAGTGTTAATAGACTCAAGTGCGGCGAGCTTTAACAACCTTTAGTATAGTGTTAATAGACTCAAGTGCGGCGAGCTTTAACAACCTTTAGTATAGTGTTAATAGACTCAAGTGCGGCGAGCTTTAACAGATTTTAGTATAGTGTTAAGAGACTCAAGTGCAGTGAGCGTTAACAAACTTTAGTATAGTGTTAATAGACTCGAATACAGTGAGCATTAACAAGCTTTAGTTTAGTGTTAAAAGACTCGAGCGAGCTTTCCCAGTGCGCAATAGCCATGCGGATCATCTCTCGTGACTTTGTTCGGCCTAGCGCATGCCCGTACATGCAGCTTCCGACGCACTCTAGACGAACAAGAGGCAACACGACCGTCGAGGAGAAACCGCCGATGTCCATCTACAGCCCCGAGGAATTGGCGGAACTCCTGACAGAACCACTCCCCAACCTCCGGGAGGTCTTCAAGGCCTACAACAAGGAGTATTTCGACGACAAGATCCGAGGATTCACCATGAGGTGGTCCTCTCAGCTGTGCCTTAGCGTAGGAAAGACCGAAACCCGCCCGTTCCCACAGATTTTTCTCTCTAAAAAATTGTTGATGGGACGGGAAATCAAACACATGGTGGAAACCCTCGTTCATGAGATGATCCACGCGTACATCTTCGTCAACACGTACAACGAAGGCCTGAACCATGACGAGTTATTCGTGAAGAAGATGGTTGAAATAAACGCGAACAGCGGCCTCAACATCACCGTCCTCGACCACGGAGGCTTGGACCATATTGCCCACCTCCGATGTGTTTGGCGGTGCACCAGGTGCGGGTTACAACTGGTTCGGATGAAAAGACAAACGGACCAGCCTAGAGATAGGATCGCGCGGGGGCATCGAAGGAAGTGCAGAGGAAGGTGGAAGGAAACCGAGCTGGTAGCCTGAAAGCGCTAATGAGGGACGCATGTTCTGTTCCAGGATGAGGATAGAAATATGCCTCCTCCTCATATGGGCGACTGAAGTCCTGGGCCTGATCGGCTACGATTGCGGAGGTTCCTCGCTCAACATTACAACGATCTCTCTCAATAGTGTCGCGGAGTGCGACATACCTCTTCTGGAACCAACGACGGCAACTGCCTATATCCAACTGCTTCAACTCACGGATTTTAACAGAGCCGAAGTGACACAGTGTAGAATAGAGATCGACAGAACCATCTACCACTGTGGGATGCACTCCCACAACTCAATCGTTCACAACGGAAGACAGGTCTATCTCCACGAGCTGGACGAGAGATCCTGTCAAAGAGTTCACGAGACGGGGATTCTGTCGGTCAGCAGCGCAGGGCAGCTCATTGGGTTGCGTCGGAACAGCACGACAACTAGGAGCATCACGATGGCTGGATCCGTCTCGGTCGATGGCAAGTGCGTTGGGACCCAGTACAGCGACCCGTTCGGCACGTGGGACAACGTCGTCGTTCAAGCCTCGGTCAGTATCACTTTAATTAGTTACGAGGCAACGGTCAATCTAGCGACAGACGAAATCGTGTTGCAAACTGGGACACGCTGTACGTTGGCAGACGGGCACTGCATCGACGTCAACGGGAATAGCGCATACTGGAAAACGGAGCCCACGGACTCGTGCAACTTCAATCGTTACGATGTCCTTTATGAAGGAAAGGCTATAAAATTGGTTTCTATCGCGGACCGCGCGAACTCACCTGACGTGTACACGCTGACGACCCAGGAAACCACGTTTGCTCTAGCTAAACGTTCGGAACTCCAACTGTGCGGATACCTGTTAATTCGAACCGAGCATCCGAAACTGTTCATCCTGGAAACGCGAAAAGGGGATTCATTCGCGGCACGCAAACCAATATCAGTATCGAACCTAGACATATTTTCGTACATCAACTCGAAATTTGTCTACGTGGAGAAACACGTGAAGCTGCAAATGAAAAATTTGTATAAGGACGTTCTCACACAACGATGTAACCTGGAAAGACAAGTACTCCAGAACGCATTATCAACCTCTGGAATTTTGCCGGAGAAATTCGCGTTCGCCATCATGAAGGGACCCGGATATATGGCGGTGATCGCAGGGGAAGTCGCGCATATAGTTAAGTGCATCCCTGTAGAATGTGGCCTGCGCCGCACGGACGAGTGCTACCACGAGCTGCCCGTCACGTATCGAAACGAGTCATTCTTCCTATCAACAACTTCCAGGATGTTGCTGAAATCAGCAACGCAAATCGAGTGCGACCCCACGTTGCCGGCATTATATCAAATCGACAACGTGTGGTATAGATTCTCACCACATCCGATCGTGGTACCATCGCCACAATCGCTGAAACCGTCATCAAACCCGACATGGCATTACGCATCTGTCGGAAATCTCGCCAACAGCGGAATTTACTCAGAGGCGGATATCAAGAAGCTGCGAGACAGAATAATGTTTCCCGCAGAAAAGCCTGCTCTCCTGAACAACCTGGCAAGAGGATCAGTCGGATACAGCATACCTGAGGGAAGTGTCTCCATCCGAGGATTCCTAGACGAAAGCACTCTCGAACACTTGGCCGAGAGTGCTGCAAAGAGATTCTGGCATGGATTCGAAAAATTCGGCACAGCCAGCGCCGGAGTCTTCGCAATATACGTAATCATAAAAATCATAAAATCGATAATCGATACATGCATCCACGGATATGCAATTCACTCGCTGTACGGTTGGAGCATTCACTTGCTAGGAGCCATATGGAGCTCTGTAACCGGATTAATACTCACATTGGGTCACAAGCGCACCCAACCGCCCGCCGACATCGAAGGCGATCCGAGCACAAGGGAAAGGGTGGACTTGCAAAACGACAAGTCCATCTACCCCAACTTGACGGCGAGGGACAACGCAAGATGTTCGACCACGGAGGAAAGGGCAAATACGTCCGGTCGCCCCAACTTGACGGCGAGGGATAGCGTAAGATATTCGACATCGGACGAACGGGTAGATCTATTTGGCTACCCCAACTTGACGGCGAGGGAGGCCGGAAGATTTCCAACGCCGGTACCAAGAATCGACCCAGCACTCCTCCGACGCCTTAACGCTGGTCCTACGCAGAGCCTCGGCACTGCTTCGGACTTAAGGGGGGAAGTGTTACGTCCTGGGTCGAATTTGGGACAGAAAGAGTAACCGACACTCACACAAATTTTTTTTTTGGGGACAATTAGTTGTTACGCATAACGCCGAAAACAATATAGTATCCATACTCGACGTTACCATATTATTGTTAATAATAATCAACAACAATCGCCTTAAGCAAATAATAATAAAGTATAAATCAAGTAAGTCATAAAAACAATACATAACGGTAATAAACGCTGATGCGGGCTATATACATTGCCGAGGCAAAATCCGAAGAAATTCAGTAAACTTTAAGTTGCAATAAAAACGAAACCGCGTGACTTCAACAAACTCTGAGCACGCTATTAGAAGCGGAAAACCCTCGCGAACACTTTAGGTGCCAACCGATTCAACACCCTCCGGGGGGTATTTTCGCCACTGTTAACGGTTTTATGAAAAAGGGCGCGCGACCTTGGAAAACACGAAAATTAATTCCCTAGAGCAAACGGGAAGCACGAAATGGTTTAAAATCAGCAAACAAACTGAAAACGCAACAACCAATCGGCTTACAATAAATAAACATTATTGATAATAAATAAAAATTATTAATAAATAATTCCAAGACATTTTCCTTTTAAATACGCGCAACGCCGAGTGTCGTTATAGAAACGACACTCGACGGCTCAAAACAATAATAAATAAACATTATTAACAATAAATAAAATTATTAACAAATAATCTCAAACATGATAAATACGCGCAACGCCGAGTGCCGTTATAGAAACGACACTCGACGGCTCAAAACAATAATAAATGAACATTATTAACGGTAAATAAAATTATTAACAAATCATTTCAAACATGATAAAAACGCGCAACGCCGAGTGTCGTTATAGAAACGACACTCGACGGCTCAAACCATTCATAAATAAATATTATTAGCAATAAATAAAATTGTTAATAAATCAATTAACACATTTTAAACCCATGCGACGATGGAATATCGGTATAAACACGATATTCCATAGCGCCACATAATAAATATATATTTCTTTATAAAAATAAATAACAATACTTTATTATAATTAATATTCAAAACTAATTACAAAACATGCAACATTGATCAACGCTATTGCGACGATGCTCAGCAGCGCTAAAAATCTTTCAATAAATACAAACCTTGAAACATTGAAATGGCAACCATAAAAATATATTGTCCGCAATTATTCAAAACGCGCGCAACACCAGAATACTGAATCGATGTTTAGCGGCGCGGAATATTGTTATAATAATGAACAAATATTGTATGAGGGACTTAGGCATAAGGTTAATAATGTAAACGACGAGTAACGTCTTAAATATTTTTGTTAACAACAAATGTACTAGATTGCTAACTAGTAAATACTGTCTTTAAACAATTACACTGGACTAGCCATATAATAAGTCCGACATAGTAACAAATAGCTATCAATGTTAAATAAGCCATAATTTAATAATGTATCGGATGGCAAAGCGGCCGTGTGACCGGACGCAGCTCCGACATCAACTCCAAGAATCGCCATCGATAAGGGCTCTCTAAGAAGCTGGCCCGTGAGATGCTGCGACGGCACGGCGGCCGTGTGACCGGACGCAACGGCGACAACAACTCCGAGAATCGTCACCGATAAGGGCTCTCTAAGAAACGAGCCCGTGGGATACTGCATTGGCACGGCTACCATGAGACCGGACGCAGATCCGATAACGGCTCTGGGAATCGCAGGCGATAAGGCAGTCCCGAGTAGCTTTCTGCCGTTGGGACTCGGACCCGTGGGATGCTGCGTCAGCACAGGGCTCCAAGCGCGGCTGCCCCCACCATCATCCGTCGCGCTGCCGCGAGACAAAGGCGGCCCCCACTCGAGAGACAGCAAGGCTTCCACGAACGGCGGCCCCCACTCGAGGGACGGCACGGCTACAGCCAGCGGCTGCCCCCACCTTCATCCGTCGCGCTGCCGCGAGACAACGGCAGCCCCCACTCAAGAGACAGCAAGGCTTCCACGAACGGCGGCCCCACTCGAGGGACAGCACGGCTACAGCCAGCGGCTGCCCCCACCTTCATCCGTCGCGCTGCCGCGAGACAAAGGCGGCCCCCACTCACCACAGCGAGGCTTCCACGAACGGCGGCCCCCACTCGAGGGACAGCACGGCTACGGCCAGCGGCTGCCCCCACTATCATCCATCGCGCTGCCGCGAAACAACGGCAGCCCCCACTCAAGAGACAGTGAGGCTTCCACGAACGACGGCCCCCACTCGAGGGACGGCACGGCTACAGCCAGCGGCTGCCCCCACCTTCATCCGTCGCGCTGCCGCGAGACAACGGCAGCCCCCACTCAAGAGACAGCAAGGCTTCCACGAACGGCGGCCCCACTCGAGGGACGGCACGGCTACAGCCGGCGGCTGCCCCCACCTTCATCCGTCGCGCTGCCGCGAGACAAAGGCGGCCCCCACTCACCACAGCGAGGCTTCCACGAACGGCGGCCCCCACTCGAGGGACAGCATGGCTACGGCCAGCGGCTGCCCCCACTATCATCCATCGCGCTGCCGCGGAACAACGGCAGCCCCCACTCAAGAGACAGTGAGGCTTCCACGAACGGCGGCCCCCACTCGAGGGACAGCACGGCTACAGCCAGCGGCTGCCCCCACCTTCATCCGTCGCGCTGCCGCGAGACAAAGGCGGCCCCCACTCAAGAGACAGCGAGGCTTCCACGAACGGCGGCCCCCACTCGAGGGACAGCATGGCTACGGCCAGCGGCTGCCCCCACTATCATCCATCGCGCTGCCGCGAAACAACGGCAGCCCCCACTCAAGAGACAGTGAGGCTTCCACTAGCGGCTGCCCCCACTCGAGGAACAGCACGGATGCTGCAAGCGGCTGCCCCCACTCGAGGGACAGCGCACCATTGGCTAGAGCAGCAGAGCAAATCCGCGAGGGCCTCCCCCTCCATCGGCAACGGACTCAGGAGACTCGCGGAGCGGAAGCTGGACAATGGGATCTTCAGTTCTTCTACGACTCTCGACACCGGCGGTCGACTGAAAGGGTGCTCTCGAAGAGACTCTCGCGAACCCCGGTATTCCCTTTGTTATAAATAACAATCATCAGTTGTATTCTACAATAAATATTAAAATCGCGATTGATACCTGGCTGCGACCAGGCGGTATTTAGCCGATATAAGATATCTCTAGCGAACCGTTCGTACTATTACAATAAATATTAGAATATACCTTTTCGAATCCTTTCGATCCGAATAAATAAAACGTTTCAACCAATAAACCGTAAAATCCGTCCCCTCGGCAATAAACGACAACCGGCGACACGTCAGAGGCACCGTGCCGCTACTCAACCAGCGAAAGCAACGTAAGAAAGGTAAGGCTAACCACAGCATTGGACATTTCAACGCAAAATACGAGTATTTCACATTTGTTGACGCAAGAAATTCATTCCTTGTCCCCATACCATTGTAATACCAATTAGATAAATCCATAGATAATTATTTACGCTTAAAACCATGGAATCTTATAAAATCAGTCTCGACACAGATCGATCTGATATAAATGAGATTACCAGCTTTTAGATAAATCCATAGATAATTATTTACGCTTAAAACCATGGAATCTTATAAAATCAGTCTCGACACAGATCGATCTGATATAAATGAGATTACCAGCTTTTAGATAAATCCATAGATAAGTATTTACGCTTAAAACCATGGAATCTTATAAAATCAGTCTCGACACAGATCGATCTGATATAAATGAGATTACCAGCTTTTAGATAAATCCATAGACAATTATTTACGCTTAAAACCTTGGAATCTTATAAAATCAGTCTCGACATAGATCGATCTGATATAAATGAGATTGCCAGCTTTTAGGTAAGGTCCATAGCATAAGCACGTTAAGGTTAAATCCTTCCCTGATTTCCTTCCTCCAAAACGAAATGCAACAAATGTGAACTGGTCGAATCATTTCATAAAATCTAATGGATCATAAGCCAATGAAAAATAAAGTCCAATTGCGTGGAGGCCGAACTATTGTCGTAGCAAACGTGAAATCACGTGGAGGAGTTCGTCCCATAACCGCCGAGGTTTCTAGAATTTCCGCCGCACCTACATTGACCGCGGAAAATCGTAACAATATAGTGGACGTCGCTGGTGAAAATTCCATTCCTGTCAAGAACAGGACCGAATCGAAAAATCCGCCTACTGTCATATCCGACGTCATTTTGATCAATCACCGAATTCTCATAGTTCGCGACGATCCTCTCGGCGATCACTTTGTGGAAACCAGAATTCGGCATTCTCCGTCGCATCCTGTGCCAGCTACCGAGGACGGCGACATCTCAGACGCCTCCACGGTTATTAACGAGGACAGGCCGTCGCCTGTGTCTTCTCCAGAGCTGATCCTTGGGCATTAGCGCCTTCAACCCGCTACGCTCATCTGCTCATCACCTGCCACATCAAGAAACAAGGTACGTATCGACAATACACATATATATCTAATACTCATCCAGTATTGCTCCGATCCCTAACCGGCGCATTCCGGTTTAAACCACGGAGCATCCTCATATAACCAGCTACCAGTCGCTCGAACGTTAAATCCAGATCTCTGCAAAAAAAAAAGGGAAAAGGAAAAATCGATTAAATTCAAAACCGCGACGTAACACCATCCATTTCAAGCCGCCAAACAAGCACCGAACGACTGCAAAGTCGCTTTTTAACGTGATCGAACGATTGAGTTTCGCACTCGCTGTAGGCGTTTCAGCTACTTTTATACGATCACAAACTCGTTATTCTTTGCAAATACGCGAGATTCATGCATTTCCAGCCGCTGAACAAGAACCAAACGATTGCAAAGTCGCTTTTTAACGAAATCGAACGATTGAGTTTCCCACTCGCTGTAGGCGTTCCAACTCGTATTATAAGATCACAAACTCTTTATTCTATGCAAATACGCAAGATTCATGCATTTCGAGCCGCCAAACAAGCACCGAACGACTGCAAAGTCGCTTTTTAACGTAATCGAACGATTGAGTTTCGCACTCGCTGTAGGCAATCCAGCTCGTATTAAAAGACCACAAACTCGTTATTCTTTGCAAATACGCGAGATTCATGCATTTCCAGCCGCTGAACAAGAACCAAACGATTGCAAAGTCGCTTTTTAACGAAATCGAACGATTGAGTTTTGCGCTCGCTGTAGGCGTTCCAGCTCGTTTTATACGATCAAAAACTCGTTATTTTATGCAAATACGCAATATTCATGCATTTCGACCCGCTAAACAAGCACTAAATGACTGCAAAGTCGCTTTACAACGAAATCGAACGATTGAGTTTCGCACTCGCCGTAGGCGTTCCAGCTCGTATTATAAGATCACAAACTCGTTATTTTATGCAAATACGCAAAATTCATGCATTTCGAGCCGCTAAACAAGCACTAAACGACTAAAAAGTAACTTTTTAACGAAATCGCACAATTTAGTTTTGCGCTCGCTGTAGGCGTTCCAGCTTCTTTTATACGATCAAAAACTCGTTATTCTTTGCGAATACGCAAGATTCATGCATTTCGAGCCGCTAAACAAGCACCAAACGACTGCAAAGTCGCTTCTTAACGAAATCGAACGATCGAGTTTCGCGCTCGCTGTAGGCGTTCCAGCTCCTTTTATACGATCAAAAACTCTTTATTCTATGCAAATACTCGAGATCCATGCATTTCGAGCCGCCAAAAAAGCACCGAACGACTGCAAAGTCGCTTTTTAACGAAATCGAACGATTGAGTTTCGCACTCGCTGTAGGCGTTCCAGCTCGTTTTATACGATCAAAAACTCTTTATTCTATGCAAATACGCAAGATTCATGCATTTTGAGCCGCCAAAGAAGCACCGAACGACTGCAAAGTCGCTTTTTAACGTGATCGAACGATTGAGTTTCGCACTCGCTGTAGGCGTTTCAGCTCCTTTTATACGATCAAAAACTCTTTATTCTATGCAAATACGCAATATTCATACATTTCAAGCCGCTAAACAAGCACCGAACAACTGCAAAGTCGCTTTTTAACGAAATTGAACGATTGAGTTTCGCACTCGCTGTATGCGTTCCAGCTCGTATTAAAAGATCACAAACTCGTTATTTCTTGCAAATACGCGAGATTCATGCATTTCGAGCCGCTAAACAAGCACCAAACGACTGCAAAGTCGCTTTTTAACGAAATCGAACGATTGAGTTTCGCACTCGCTGTAGGCGTTCCAGCTCGTATTATAAGATCACAAACTCGTTATTTCTTGCAAATACGCGAGATTCATGCATTTCCAGCCGCTGAACAAGCACCAAACGACTGCAAAGTCGCTTTTTAACGTAATCGAACGATTGAGTTTCGCGCTCGCTGTAGGCGTTCCAGCTCGTTTTATGCGATCAAAAACTCATCATTTTATGCAAATACGCAAGATTCATGCATTTCGAGCCGCCAAACAAGCACCGAACGACTGCAAAGTCGCTTTTTAACGTGATCGAACGATTGAGTTTCGCACTCGCTGTAGCCGTTCCAGCTCGTATTATAAGATCACAAACTCGTTATTCTTTGCAAATACGCAATATTCATGCATTTCAAGCCGCTGAACAAGAACCAAACGATTGCAAAGTCGCTTTTTAACGAAATCGAACGATTGAGTTTCCCACTCGCTGTAGGCGTTCCAGCTCGTATTATAAGATCACAAACTCGTTATTCTTTGCAAATACGCAATATTCATGCATTTCAAGCCGCTAAACAAGCACCGAACGACTGCAAAGTCGCTTTATATCGAAATCGAACAATTGAGTTTTGCGCTCGCTGTAGGCGTTCCAGCTCGTTTTATACGATCAAAAACTCATCATTTTATGCAAATACTCGAGATTCATGCATTTCGAGCCGCCAAAAAAGCACCGAACGACTGCAAAATCGCTTTTTAACGTAATCGAACGATTGAGTTTCGCACTCGCTGTAGGCGTTTCAGCTCGTATTAAAAGATCAGAAACTCGTTATTCTTCGCAAATACGCAAGATTCATGCATTTCGAGCCGCCAAACAAGCATTAAACGACTGCAAAGTCGCTTTTTAACGAAATCGAACGATTGAGTTTCGCACTCGCTGTAGGCGTTCCAGCTCGTATTATAAGATCACAAACTCGTTATTCTTTGCAAATACGCAATATTCATGCATTTCAAGCCGCTAAACAAGCACCGAACAACTGCAAAGTCGCTTTTTAACGAAATCGAACGATTGAGTTTCGCACTCGCTGTATGCGTTCCAGCTCGTATTAAAAGATCACAAACTCGTTATTTCTTGCAAATACGCGAGATTCATGCATTTCCAGCCGCTGAACAAGAACCAAACGACTGCAAAGTCGCTTTTTAACGAAATCGAACGATTGAGTTTCGCGCTCGCGGTAGGCGTTCCAGCTCGTTTTATACGATCAAAAACTCATCATTTTATGCAAATACGCAAGATTCATGCATTTCGAGCCGCCAAACAAGCATTAAACGACTGCAAAGTCGCTTTTTAACGAAATCGAACGATTGAGTTTCGCACTCGCTGTAGGCGTTCCAGCTCGTATTAAAAGACCACAAACTCGTTATTCTTTGCAAATACGCGAGATTCATGCATTTCCAGCCGCTGAACAAGAACCAAACGATTGCAAAGTCGCTTTTTAACGTGATCGAACGATTGAGTTTCGCACTCGCTGTAGGCGTTTCAGCTACTTTTATACGATCACAAACTCGTTATTCTTTGCAAATACGCGAGATTCATGCATTTCCAGCCGCTGAACAAGAACCAAACGATTGCAAAGTCGCTTTTTAACGAAATCGAACGATTGAGTTTCGCGCTCGCTGTAGGCGTTCCAGCTCGTTTTATACGATCAAAAACTCTTTATTCTATGCAAATACGCAAGATTCATGCATTTTGAGCCGCCAAACAAGCACCGAACGACTGCAAAGTCGTTTTTTAACGAAATCGAACGATTGAGTTTCGCACTCGCTGTAGGCAATCCAGCTCGTATTAAAAGACCACAAACTCGTTATTCTTTGCAAATACGCGAGATTCATGCATTTCCAGCCGCTGAACAAGAACCAAACGATTGCAAAGTCGCTTTTTAACGTGATCGAACGATTGAGTTTCGCACTCGCTGTAGGCGTTTCAGCTCCTTTTATACGATCAAAAACTCTTTATTCTATGCAAATACGCAAGATTCATGCATTTCGAGCGGCCAAACAAGCACCGAACGACTGCAAAGTCGCTTTTTAACGTAATCGAACGATTGAGTTTCGCACTCGTTGTAGGCGTTTCAGCTCGTATTAAAAGATCACAAACTCGTTATTCTTTGCAAATACGCGAGATTCATGCATTTCCAGCCGCTAAACAAGCACCGAACGACTGCAAAGTCGCTTTATATCGAAATCGAACAATTGAGTTTTGCGCTCGCTGTAGGCGTTCCAGCTCGTTTTATACGATCAAAAACTCATCATTTTATGCAAATACGCAAGATTCATGCATTTCGAGCCGCTAAACAAGCACCAAACGACTGCAAAGTCGCTTTTTAACGTGATCGAACGATTGAGTTTCGCGCTCGCTGTAGGCGTTCCAGCTCGTTTTATACGATCAAAAACTCTTCATTCTATGCAAATACGCAAGATTCATGCATTTCGAGCCGCCAAACAAGCACCGAACGACTGCAAAGTCGCTTTTTAACGTGATCGAACGATTGAGTTTCGCACTCGCTGTAGGCGTTTCAGCTACTTTTATACGATCACAAACTCGTTATTCTTTGCAAATACGCGAGATTCATGCATTTCCAGCCGCTGAACAAGAACCAAACGATTGCAAAGTCGCTTTTTAACGAAATCGAACGATTGAGTTTCCCACTCGCTGTAGGCGTTCCAACTCGTATTATAAGATCACAAACTCTTTATTCTATGCAAATACGCAAGATTCATGCATTTCGAGCCGCCAAACAAGCACCGAACGACTGCAAAGTCGCTTTTTAACGTAATCGAACGATTGAGTTTCGCACTCGCTGTAGGCAATCCAGCTCGTATTAAAAGACCACAAACTCGTTATTCTTTGCAAATACGCGAGATTCATGCATTTCCAGCCGCTGAACAAGAACCAAACGATTGCAAAGTCGCTTTTTAACGAAATCGAACGATTGAGTTTTGCGCTCGCTGTAGGCGTTCCAGCTCGTTTTATACGATCAAAAACTCGTTATTTTATGCAAATACGCAATATTCATGCATTTCGACCCGCTAAACAAGCACTAAATGACTGCAAAGTCGCTTTACAACGAAATCGAACGATTGAGTTTCACACTCGCCGTAGGCGTTCCAGCTCGTATTAAAAGATCACAAACTCGTTATTCTTTGCAAATACGCGAGATTCATGCATTTCCAGCCGCTAAACAAGCACCGAACGACTGCAAAGTCGCTTTATATCGAAATCGAACAATTGAGTTTTGCGCTCGCTGTAGGCGTTCCAGCTCGTTTTATACGATCAAAAACTCATCATTTTATGCAAATACTCGAGATCCATGCATTTCGAGCCGCCAAAAAAGCACCGAACGACTGCAAAGTCGCTTTTTAACGAAATCGAACGATTGAGTTTCGCACTCGCTGTAGGCGTTCCAGCTCGTATTATAAGATCACAAACTCGTTATTCTTTGCAAATACGCAATATTCATGCATTTCAAGCCGCTAAACAAGCACCGAACAACTGCAAAGTCGCTTTTTAACGAAATCGAACGATTGAGTTTCGCACTCGCTGTATGCGTTCCAGCTCGTATTAAAAGATCACAAACTCGTTATTTCTTGCAAATACGCGAGATTCATGCATTTCCAGCCGCTGAACAAGAACCAAACGACTGCAAAGTCGCTTTTTAACGAAATCGAACGATTGAGTTTCGCGCTCGCTGTAGGCGTTCCAGCTCGTTTTATACGATCAAAAACTCTTTATCCTATGCAAATACGCAAGATTCATGCATTTCGAGCCGCCGAACAAGCACCGAACAACTGCAAAGTCGCTTTTTAACGTGATCGAACGATTGAGTTTCGCACTCGCTGTAGGCAATCCAGCTCGTATTAAAAGACCACAAACTCGTTATTCTTTGCAAATACGCGAGATTCATGCATTTCCAGCCGCTGAACAAGAACCAAACGATTGCAAAGTCGCTTTTTAACGAAATCGAACGATTGAGTTTCGCGCTCGCTGTAGGCGTTCCAGCTCGTTTTATACGATCAAAAACTCTTTATCCTATGCAAATACGCAAGATTCATGCATTTCGAGCCGCCAAACAAGCACCGAACAACTGCAAAGTCGCTTTTTAACGTGATCGAACGATTGAGTTTCGCACTCGCTGTAGGCGTTCCAGCTCGTATTATAAGATCACAAACTCGTTATTCTTTGCAAATACGCAATATTCATGCATTTCAAGCCGCTAAACAAGCACCGAACAACTGCAAAGTCGCTTTTTAACGAAATCGAACGATTGAGTTTCGCACTCGCTGTATGCGTTCCAGCTCGTATTAAAAGATCACAAACTCGTTATTTCTTGCAAATACGCGAGATTCATGCATTTCCAGCCGCTGAACAAGAACCAAACGACTGCAAAGTCGCTTTTTAACGAAATCGAACGATTGAGTTTCGCGCTCGCTGTAGGCGTTCCAGCTCGTTTTATACGATCAAAAACTCTTTATCCTATGCAAATACGCAAGATTCATGCATTTCGAGCCGCCAAACAAGCACCGAACAACTGCAAAGTCGCTTTTTAACGTGATCGAACGATTGAGTTTCGCACTCGCTGTAGGCAATCCAGCTCGTATTAAAAGACCACAAACTCGTTATTCTTTGCAAATACGCGAGATTCATGCATTTCCAGCCGCTGAACAAGAACCAAACGATTGCAAAGTCGCTTTTTAACGAAATCGAACGATTGAGTTTCGCACTCGTTGAAGGCGTTTCAGCTCGTATTAAAAGATCACAAACTCGTTATTCTTTGCAAATACGCGAGATTCATGCATTTCCAGCCGCTAAACAAGCACCGAACGACTGCAAAGTCGCTTTATATCGAAATCGAACAATTGAGTTTTGCGCTCGCTGTAGGCGTTCCAGCTCGTTTTATACGATCAAAAACTCATCATTTTATGCAAATACTCGAGATCCATGCATTTCGAGCCGCCAAAAAAGCACCGAACGACTGCAAAGTCGCTTTTTAACGTAATCGAACGATTGAGTTTCGCACTCGCTGTAGGCGTTTCAGCTCGTATTAAAAGATCAGAAACTCGTTATTCTTCGCAAATACGCGAGATTCATGCATTTCGAGCCGCCAAACAAGCATTAAACGACTGCAAAGTCGCTTTTTAACGAAATCGAACGATTGAGTTTCGCACTCGCTGTAGGCGTTCCAGCTCGTATTATAAGATCACAAACTCGTCATTCTTTGCAAATACGCAAAATTCATGCATTTCGAGCCGCTAAACAAGCACTAAACGACTAAAAAGTAACTTTTTAACGAAATCGCACAATTTAGTTTTGCGCTCGCTGTAGGCGTTCCAGCTTCTTTTATACGATCAAAAACTCGTTATTCTTTGCGAATACGCAAGATTCATGCATTTCGAGCCGCTAAACAAGCACCAAACGACTGCAAAGTCGCTTCTTAACGAAATCGAACGATCGAGTTTCGCGCTCGCTGTAGGCGTTCCAGCTCCTTTTATACGATCAAAAACTCTTTATTCTATGCAAATACTCGAGATCCATGCATTTCGAGCCGCCAAAAAAGCACCGAACGACTGCAAAGTCGCTTTTTAACGAAATCGAACGATTGAGTTTCGCACTCGCTGTAGGCGTTCCAGCTCGTTTTATACGATCAAAAACTCTTTATTCTATGCAAATACGCAAGATTCATGCATTTTGAGCCGCCAAAGAAGCACCGAACGACTGCAAAGTCGCTTTTTAACGTGATCGAACGATTGAGTTTCGCACTCGCTGTAGGCGTTTCAGCTCCTTTTATACGATCAAAAACTCTTTATTCTATGCAAATACGCAATATTCATGCATTTCAAGCCGCTAAACAAGCACCGAACAACTGCAAAGTCGCTTTTTAACGAAATCGAACGATTGAGTTTCGCACTGGCTGTAGGCGTTCCAGCTCGTTTTATACGATCAAAAACTCTTTATTCTATGCAAATACGCAAGATTCATGCATTTTGAGCCGCCAAAGAAGCACCGAACGACTGCAAAGTCGCTTTTTAACGTGATCGAACGATTGAGTTTCGCACTCGCTGTAGGCGTTTCAGCTCCTTTTATACGATCAAAAACTCTTTATTCTATGCAAATACGCAAGATCCATGCATTTCGAGCCGCCAAAAAAGCACCGAACGACTGCAAAGTCGCTTTTTAACGAAATCGAACGATTGAGTTTCGCACTCGCTGTAGGCGTTCCAGCTCGTTTTATACGATCAAAAACTCTTTATTCTATGCAAATACGCAAGATTCATGCATTTTGAGCCGCCAAAGAAGCACCGAACGACTGCAAAGTCGCTTTTTAACGTGATCGAACGATTGAGTTTCGCACTCGCTGTAGGCGTTTCAGCTCCTTTTATACGATCAAAAACTCTTTATTCTATGCAAATACGCAAGATTCATGCATTTCGAGCGGCCAAACAAGCACCGAACGACTGCAAAGTCGCTTTTTAACGTAATCGAACGATTGAGTTTCGCACTCGTTGAAGGCGTTTCAGCTCGTATTAAAAGATCACAAACTCGTTATTCTTTGCAAATACTCGAGATCCATGCATTTCGAGCCGCCAAAAAAGCACCGAACGACTGCAAAGTCGCTTTTTAACGTAATCGAACGATTGAGTTTCGCACTCGCTGTAGGCGTTTCAGCTCGTATTAAAAGATCAGAAACTCGTTATTCCTCGCAAATACGCGAGATTCATGCATTTCGAGCCGCCAAACAAGCATTAAACGACTGCAAAGTCGCTTTTTAACGAAATCGAACGATTGAGTTTCGCACTCGCTGTAGGCGTTCCAGCTCGTATTATAAGATCACAAACTCGTCATTCTTTGCAAATACGCAATATTCATGCATTTCAAGCCGCTAAACAAGCACCGAACAACTGCAAAGTCGCTTTTTAACGAAATCGAACGATTTCGTTTCGCACTCGCTGTATGCGTTCCAGCTCGTATTAAAAGATCACAAACTCGTTATTTCTTGCAAATACGCGAGATTCATGCATTTCCAGCCGCTGAACAAGAACCAAACGACTGCAAAGTCGCTTTTTAACGAAATCGAACGATTGAGTTTCGCGCTCGCTGTAGGCATTCCAGCTCGTTTTATACGATCAAAAACTCATCATTTTATGCAAATACGCAAGATTCATGCATTTCGAGCCGCCAAACAAGCATTAAACGACTGCAAAGTCGCTTTTTAACGAAATCGAACGATTGAGTTTCGCACTCGCTGTAGGCGTTCCAGCTCGTATTAAAAGACCACAAACTCGTTATTCTTTGCAAATACGCGAGATTCATGCATTTCCAGCCGCTGAACAAGAACCAAACGATTGCAAAGTCGCTTTTTAACGAAATCGAACGATTGAGTTTCGCGCTCGCTGTAGGCGTTCCAGCTCGTTTTATACGATCAAAAACTCTTTATTCTATGCAAATACGCAAGATTCATGCATTTTGAGCCGCCAAACAAGCACCGAACGACTGCAAAGTCGTTTTTTAACGAAATCGAACGATTGAGTTTCGCACTCGCTGTAGGCAATCCAGCTCGTATTAAAAGACCACAAACTCGTTATTCTTTGCAAATACGCGAGATTCATGCATTTCCAGCCGCTGAACAAGAACCAAACGATTGCAAAGTCGCTTTTTAACGTGATCGAACGATTGAGTTTCGCACTCGCTGTAGGCGTTTCAGCTCCTTTTATACGATCAAAAACTCTTTATTCTATGCAAATACGCAAGATTCATGCATTTCGAGCGGCCAAACAAGCACCGAACGACTGCAAAGTCGCTTTTTAACGTAATCGAACGATTGAGTTTCGCACTCGTTGTAGGCGTTTCAGCTCGTATTAAAAGATCACAAACTCGTTATTCTTTGCAAATACGCGAGATTCATGCATTTCCAGCCGCTAAACAAGCACCGAACGACTGCAAAGTCGCTTTATATCGAAATCGAACAATTGAGTTTTGCGCTCGCTGTAGGCGTTCCAGCTCGTTTTATACGATCAAAAACTCATCATTTTATGCAAATACTCGAGATCCATGCATTTCGAGCCGCCAAAAAAGCACCGAACGACTGCAAAGTCGCTTTTTAACGTAATCGAACGATTGAGTTTCGCACTCGCTGTAGGCGTTTCAGCTCGTATTAAAAGATCAGAAACTCGTTATTCTTCGCAAATACGCGAGATTCATGCATTTCGAGCCGCCAAACAAGCATTAAACGACTGCAAAGTCGCTTTTTAACGAAATCGAACGATTGAGTTTCGCACTCGCTGTAGGCGTTCCAGCTCGTATTATAAGATCACAAACTCGTTATTCTTTGCAAATACGCAATATTCATGCATTTCAAGCCAAACAAGCACCGAACAACTGCAAAGTCGCTTTTTAACGAAATCGAACGATTGAGTTTCGCACTCGCTGTAGGCGTTCCAGCTCGTATTAAAAGACCACAAACTCGTTATTTCTTGCAAATACGCGAGATTCATGCATTTCCAGCCGCTGAACAAGAACCAAACGACTGCAAAGTCGCTTTTTAACGAAATCGAACGATTGAGTTTCGCGCTCGCTGTAGGCGTTCCAGCTCGTTTTATACGATCAAAAACTCTTTATTCTATGCAAATACGCAAGATTCATGCATTTTGAGCCGCCAAACAAGCACCGAACGACTGCAAAGTCGTTTTTTAACGAAATCGAACGATTGAGTTTCGCACTCGCTGTAGGCAATCCAGCTCGTATTAAAAGACCACAAACTCGTTATTCTTTGCAAATACGCGAGATTCATGCATTTCCAGCCGCTGAACAAGAACCAAACGATTGCAAAGTCGCTTTTTAACGTGATCGAACGATTGAGTTTCGCACTCGCTGTAGGCGTTTCAGCTCCTTTTATACGATCAAAAACTCTTTATTCTATGCAAATACGCAAGATTCATGCATTTCGAGCGGCCAAACAAGCACCGAACGACTGCAAAGTCGCTTTTTAACGTAATCGAACGATTGAGTTTCGCACTCGTTGTAGGCGTTTCAGCTCGTATTAAAAGATCACAAACTCGTTATTCTTTGCAAATACGCGAGATTCATGCATTTCCAGCCGCTAAACAAGCACCGAACGACTGCAAAGTCGCTTTATATCGAAATCGAACAATTGAGTTTTGCGCTCGCTGTAGGCGTTCCAGCTCGTTTTATACGATCAAAAACTCATCATTTTATGCAAATACTCGAGATCCATGCATTTCGAGCCGCCAAAAAAGCACCGAACGACTGCAAAGTCGCTTTTTAACGTAATCGAACGATTGAGTTTCGCACTCGCTGTAGGCGTTTCAGCTCGTATTAAAAGATCAGAAACTCGTTATTCTTCGCAAATACGCGAGATTCATGCATTTCGAGCCGCCAAACAAGCATTAAACGACTGCAAAGTCGCTTTTTAACGAAATCGAACGATTGAGTTTCGCACTCGCTGTAGGCGTTCCAGCTCGTATTATAAGATCACAAACTCGTTATTCTTTGCAAATACGCAATATTCATGCATTTCAAGCCAAACAAGCACCGAACAACTGCAAAGTCGCTTTTTAACGAAATCGAACGATTGATTTTCGCACTCGCTGTAGGCGTTCCAGCTCGTATTAAAAGACCACAAACTCGTTATTTCTTGCAAATACGCGAGATTCATGCATTTCCAGCCGCTGAACAAGAACCAAACGACTGCAAAGTCGCTTTTTAACGAAATCGAACGATTGAGTTTCGCGCTCGCTGTAGGCGTTCCAGCTCGTTTTATACGATCAAAAACTCTTTATTCTATGCAAATACGCAAGATTCATGCATTTTGAGCCGCCAAACAAGCACCGAACGACTGCAAAGTCGTTTTTTAACGAAATCGAACGATTGAGTTTCGCACTCGCTGTAGGCAATCCAGCTCGTATTAAAAGACCACAAACTCGTTATTCTTTGCAAATACGCGAGATTCATGCATTTCCAGCCGCTGAACAAGAACCAAACGATTGCAAAGTCGCTTTTTAACGTGATCGAACGATTGAGTTTCGCACTCGCTGTAGGCGTTTCAGCTCCTTTTATACGATCAAAAACTCTTTATTCTATGCAAATACGCAAGATTCATGCATTTCGAGCGGCCAAACAAGCACCGAACGACTGCAAAGTCGCTTTTTAACGTAATCGAACGATTGAGTTTCGCACTCGTTGTAGGCGTTTCAGCTCGTATTAAAAGATCACAAACTCGTTATTCTTTGCAAATACGCGAGATTCATGCATTTCCAGCCGCTAAACAAGCACCGAACGACTGCAAAGTCGCTTTATATCGAAATCGAACAATTGAGTTTTGCGCTCGCTGTAGGCGTTCCAGCTCGTTTTATACGATCAAAAACTCATCATTTTATGCAAATACTCGAGATCCATGCATTTCGAGCCGCCAAAAAAGCACCGAACGACTGCAAAGTCGCTTTTTAACGTAATCGAACGATTGAGTTTCGCACTCGCTGTAGGCGTTTCAGCTCGTATTAAAAGATCAGAAACTCGTTATTCTTCGCAAATACGCGAGATTCATGCATTTCGAGCCGCCAAACAAGCATTAAACGACTGCAAAGTCGCTTTTTAACGAAATCGAACGATTGAGTTTCGCACTCGCTGTAGGCGTTCCAGCTCGTATTATAAGATCACAAACTCGTTATTCTTTGCAAATACGCAATATTCATGCATTTCAAGCCAAACAAGCACCGAACAACTGCAAAGTCGCTTTTTAACGAAATCGAACGATTGAGTTTCGCACTCGCTGTAGGCGTTCCAGCTCGTATTAAAAGACCACAAACTCGTTATTTCTTGCAAATACGCGAGATTCATGCATTTCCAGCCGCTGAACAAGAACCAAACGACTGCAAAGTCGCTTTTTAACGAAATCGAACGATTGAGTTTCGCGCTCGCTGTAGGCGTTCCAGCTCGTTTTATACGATCAAAAACTCTTTATTCTATGCAAATACGCAAGATTCATGCATTTTGAGCCGCCAAACAAGCACCGAACGACTGCAAAGTCGTTTTTTAACGAAATCGAACGATTGAGTTTCGCACTCGCTGTAGGCAATCCAGCTCGTATTAAAAGACCACAAACTCGTTATTCTTTGCAAATACGCGAGATTCATGCATTTCCAGCCGCTGAACAAGAACCAAACGATTGCAAAGTCGCTTTTTAACGTGATCGAACGATTGAGTTTCGCACTCGCTGTAGGCGTTTCAGCTCCTTTTATACGATCAAAAACTCTTTATTCTATGCAAATACGCAAGATTCATGCATTTCGAGCGGCCAAACAAGCACCGAACGACTGCAAAGTCGCTTTTTAACGTAATCGAACGATTGAGTTTCGCACTCGTTGTAGGCGTTTCAGCTCGTATTAAAAGATCACAAACTCGTTATTCTTTGCAAATACGCGAGATTCATGCATTTCCAGCCGCTAAACAAGCACCGAACGACTGCAAAGTCGCTTTATATCGAAATCGAACAATTGAGTTTTGCGCTCGCTGTAGGCGTTCCAGCTCGTTTTATACGATCAAAAACTCATCATTTTATGCAAATACTCGAGATCCATGCATTTCGAGCCGCCAAAAAAGCACCGAACGACTGCAAAGTCGCTTTTTAACGTAATCGAACGATTGAGTTTCGCACTCGCTGTAGGCGTTTCAGCTCGTATTAAAAGATCAGAAACTCGTTATTCTTCGCAAATACGCGAGATTCATGCATTTCGAGCCGCCAAACAAGCATTAAACGACTGCAAAGTCGCTTTTTAACGAAATCGAACGATTGAGTTTCGCACTCGCTGTAGGCGTTCCAGCTCGTATTATAAGATCACAAACTCGTTATTCTTTGCAAATACGCAATATTCATGCATTTCAAGCCAAACAAGCACCGAACAACTGCAAAGTCGCTTTTTAACGAAATCGAACGATTGAGTTTCGCACTCGCTGTAGGCGTTCCAGCTCGTATTAAAAGACCACAAACTCGTTATTTCTTGCAAATACGCGAGATTCATGCATTTCCAGCCGCTGAACAAGAACCAAACGACTGCAAAGTCGCTTTTTAACGAAATCGAACGATTGAGTTTCGCGCTCGCTGTAGGCGTTCCAGCTCGTTTTATACGATCAAAAACTCTTTATTCTATGCAAATACGCAAGATTCATGCATTTTGAGCCGCCAAACAAGCACCGAACGACTGCAAAGTCGTTTTTTAACGAAATCGAACGATTGAGTTTCGCACTCGCTGTAGGCAATCCAGCTCGTATTAAAAGACCACAAACTCGTTATTCTTTGCAAATACGCGAGATTCATGCATTTCCAGCCGCTGAACAAGAACCAAACGATTGCAAAGTCGCTTTTTAACGTGATCGAACGATTGAGTTTCGCACTCGCTGTAGGCGTTTCAGCTCCTTTTATACGATCAAAAACTCTTTATTCTATGCAAATACGCAAGATTCATGCATTTCGAGCGGCCAAACAAGCACCGAACGACTGCAAAGTCGCTTTTTAACGTAATCGAACGATTGAGTTTCGCACTCGTTGTAGGCGTTTCAGCTCGTATTAAAAGATCACAAACTCGTTATTCTTTGCAAATACGCGAGATTCATGCATTTCCAGCCGCTAAACAAGCACCGAACGACTGCAAAGTCGCTTTATATCGAAATCGAACAATTGAGTTTTGCGCTCGCTGTAGGCGTTCCAGCTCGTTTTATACGATCAAAAACTCATCATTTTATGCAAATACTCGAGATCCATGCATTTCGAGCCGCCAAAAAAGCACCGAACGACTGCAAAGTCGCTTTTTAACGTAATCGAACGATTGAGTTTCGCACTCGCTGTAGGCGTTTCAGCTCGTATTAAAAGATCAGAAACTCGTTATTCTTCGCAAATACGCGAGATTCATGCATTTCGAGCCGCCAAACAAGCATTAAACGACTGCAAAGTCGCTTTTTAACGAAATCGAACGATTGAGTTTCGCACTCGCTGTAGGCGTTCCAGCTCGTATTATAAGATCACAAACTCGTTATTCTTTGCAAATACGCAATATTCATGCATTTCAAGCCAAACAAGCACCGAACAACTGCAAAGTCGCTTTTTAACGAAATCGAACGATTGAGTTTCGCACTCGCTGTAGGCGTTCCAGCTCGTATTAAAAGACCACAAACTCGTTATTTCTTGCAAATACGCGAGATTCATGCATTTCCAGCCGCTGAACAAGAACCAAACGACTGCAAAGTCGCTTTTTAACGAAATCGAACGATTGAGTTTCGCGCTCGCTGTAGGCGTTCCAGCTCGTTTTATACGATCAAAAACTCTTTATTCTATGCAAATACGCAAGATTCATGCATTTTGAGCCACCAAACAAGCACCGAACGACTGCAAAGTCGTTTTTTAACGAAATCGAACGATTGAGTTTCGCACTCGCTGTAGGCAATCCAGCTCGTATTAAAAGACCACAAACTCGTTATTCTTTGCAAATACTGTTACGTCCTGGGTCGAATTTGGGACAGAAAGAGTAACCGACACTCACACAAATTTTTTTTTTGGGGACAATTAGTTGTTACGCATAACGCCGAAAACAATATAGTATCCATACTCGACGTTACCATATTATTGTTAATAATAATCAACAACAATCGCCTTAAGCAAATAATAATAAAGTATAAATCAAGTAAGTCATAAAAACAATACATAACGGTAATAAACGCTGATGCGGGCTATATACATTGCCGAGGCAAAATCCGAAGAAATTCAGTAAATTTTAAGTTGCAATAAAAACGAAACCGCGTGACTTCAACAAACTCTGAGCACGCTATTAGAAGCGGAAAACCCTCGCGAACACTTTAGGTGCCAACCGATTCAACACCCTCCGGGGCGTATTTTCGCCACTGTTAGCGGTTTTATGAAAAAGGGCGCGCGACCTTGGAAAACACGAAAATTAATTCCCTAGAGCAAACGGGAAGCACGAAATGGTTTAAAATCAGCAAACAAACTGAAAACGCAACAACCAATCGGCTTATAATAAATAAACATTATTAACGGTAAATAAAATTATTAACAAATCATTTCAAACATGATAAATACGCGCAACGCCGAGTGCCGTTATAGAAACGACACTCGACGGCTCAAAACAATAATAAATAAACATTATTAACAATAAATAAAATTATTAACAAATAATCTCAAACATGATAAATACGCGCAACGCCGAGTGCCGTTATAGAAACGACACTCGACGGCTCAAAACAATAATAAATAAACATTATTAACAATAAATAAAATTATTAACAAATAATCTCAAACATGATAAATACGCGCAACGCCGAGTGCCGTTATAGAAACGACACTCGACGGCTCAAAACAATAATAAATAAACATTATTAACAATAAATAAAATTATTAACAAATAATCTCAAACATGATAAATACGCGCAACGCCGAGTGCCGTTATAGAAACGACACTCGACGGCTCAAAACAATAATAAATAAACATTATTAACAATAAATAAAATTATTAACAAATAATCTCAAACATGATAAATACGCGCAACGCCGAGTGCCGTTATAGAAACGACACTCGACGGCTCAAAACAATAATAAATAAACATTATTAACGGTAAATAAAATTATTAACAAATCATTTCAAACATGATAAAAACGCGCAACGCCGAGTGTCGTTATAGAAACGACACTCGACGGCTCAAACCATTCATAAATAAATATTATTAGCAATAAATAAAATTGTTAATAAATCAATTAACACATTTTAAACCCAAGCGACGATGGAATATCGGTATAAACACGATATTCCATAGCGCCACATAATAAATATATATTTCTTTATAAAAATAAATAACAATACTTTATTATAATTAATATTCAAAACTAATTACAAAACATGCAACATTGATCAACGCTATTGCGACGATGCTCAGCAGCGCTAAAAATCTTTCAATAAATACAAACCTTGAAACATGTAAATGGCAACCATAAAAATATATTGTCCGCAATTATTCAAAACGCGCGCAACACCAGAATACTGAATCGATGTTTAGCGGCGCGGAATATTGTTATAATAATGAACAAATATTGTATGAGGGACTTAGGCATAAGGTTAATAATGTAAACGACGAGTAACGTCTTAAATATTTTTGTTAACAACAAATGTACTAGATTGCTAACTAGTAAATACTGTCTTTAAACAATTACACTGGACTAGCCATATAATAAGTCCGACATAGTAACAAATAGCTATCAATGTTAAATAAGCCATAATTTAATAATGTATCGGATGGCAAAGCGGCCGTGTGACCGGACGCAGCTCCGACATCAACTCCAAGAATCGCCATCGATAAGGGCTCTCTAAGAAGCTGGCCCGTGAGATGCTGCGACGGCACGGCGGCCGTGTGACCGGACGCAACGGCGACAACAACTCCGAGAATCGTCACCGATAAGGGCTCTCTAAGAAACGAGCCCGTGGGATACTGCATTGGCACGGCTACCATGAGACCGGACGCAGATCCGATAACGGCTCTGGGAATCGCAGGCGATAAGGCAGTCCCGAGTAGCTTTCTGCCGTTGGGACTCGGACCCGTGGGATGCTGCGTCAGCACAGGGCTCCAAGCGCGGCTGCCCCCACCATCATCCGTCGCGCTGCCGCGAGACAAAGGCGGCCCCCACTCGAGAGACAGCAAGGCTTCCACGAACGGCGGCCCCCACTCGAGGGACGGCACGGCTACAGCCAGCGGCTGCCCCCACCTTCATCCGTCGCGCTGCCGCGAGACAACGGCAGCCCCCACTCAAGAGACAGCAAGGCTTCCACGAACGGCGGCCCCACTCGAGGGACAGCACGGCTACAGCCAGCGGCTGCCCCCACCTTCATTCGTCGCGCTGCCGCGAGACAAAGGCGGCCCCCACTCACCACAGCGAGGCTTCCACGAACGGCGGCCCCCACTCGAGGGACAGCACGGCTACGGCCAGCGGCTGCCCCCACTATCATCCATCGCGCTGCCGCAAAACAACGGCAGCCCCCACTCAAGAGACAGTGAGGCTTCCACGAACGACGGCCCCCACTCGAGGGACGGCACGGCTACAGCCAGCGGCTGCCCCCACCTTCATCCGTCGCGCTGCCGCGAGACAACGGCAGCCCCCACTCAAGAGACAGCAAGGCTTCCACGAACGGCGGCCCCACTCGAGGGACGGCACGGCTACAGCCGGCGGCTGCCCCCACCTTCATCCGTCGCGCTGCCGCGAGACAAAGGCGGCCCCCACTCACCACAGCGAGGCTTCCACGAACGGCGGCCCCCACTCGAGGGACAGCATGGCTACGGCCAGCGGCTGCCCCCACTATCATCCATCGCGCCCCCCCGAGTGTTGCCACCTTGTCGTGGTGGGGGGGCTCCGTGTTCCGATGATCCGTCGGGCCGAGCGGCGTGTCCGCTTTGGGTCGGCGGTGAGGTTCCAGCTAAGAGCAACACACCCCGTTATCTCGGGCGCCCCTTCCGGTGCGCCTGAACCGTCCTCCTCTGGTGCCTCTGGCGAATGCGGCGAGGGTACAGCGGGAAACCCAGGAGGCCCTCTCGGATGAGGGTTGACACGCCTGGGGGCCGCGCGGTAGTACCGGGGCCCGACTCGGAGTAGCTACCCGGGTGGGCTGCCCCGTAGCAACGCGTGTAAAAAGCCCGTGTCGTCCCTGCAGGGCCCGGTAGCACCGGGGTGCGGACCTGCGGGGGTGGCCGGGTGTTGTCCCCGCCGAGGCCACGCTGCAGTAAGCCGGAGGTACATGGAGGGGGGTTGCGGTTTGGGTTTAGCTGGTTGGGGGGCTTGGGTTTCGGGTTGGGGTTCGGGTTTCGGGGTGGTATTGGGGGGTATGGGTGTGTTGGGTGGAGCGAGCTGGGGAATCTCGAGAAAAAAGCCCTACTTTATGATAACATGTCCGGTTTCAATAAAGTATCAAAGGTGTCAAAGGACATTGGGTCTCCCGCGGCCCAAACATCGGGGGTTAGTCTCGGCGCTGGAGGTGGTTTGGCCACTCCCGGCGGTGAGCTACAGGTGCGGCTAGAGAGGGGGTCCTGTATGGGTCCTCCTCCTGCCTCACCTGGGGTGAAGAGGAGAGCGCCCCGCTCGGGCGAGGACTCTTCGGCGTCGTCGGCGGCGGAGTCATCCGCGTCGGCATCGACGTCGGTGTCGCGCCGGAGCTCGAGGAGTGCGAAGAGGTTGGCGGTTACCAGGAGCAAGTCTCCGGCGGCGGTGTGTGACGGGGCTCAGCCCGATCCTCACCGCCGGAGACTGCCCTCCGATACGGTGACGGGGTCGGACACCGAAATGGAGACGGAGGATGTCGTAGCTTCGGCTGAGGAGTCAGCGGCGGAATTATCCGAGTCTGCGGCGCGCCCGGGGCCTAAAAGCTCGAAGCGGGTGAGCCGCAGAAAGAGGGCGTCACCCGTGGGTGAGCGCGGTGACGACCGGTCCCTGGGCAGCGTGCCGCCCTCTGGAGAGGCGGAGACGTCGATCGGGGTGGATAGGCCGGTTGCTTCTGGGCAACCGACTGCGGGACAGGCCTCCGCGCCGGCTGTCGATGCTCCAAGGCGGAAAAGATCGAAGAAGAAGAAGAAGGCTGCGGCCATCTTGGCGGAGCCTCGGGAGCTGCCACCGCAGCAGGTGGCTGGGCCTCCTGGGGCTGCCGGGCTGGCTGCACCGTCGGCTGGGCTAGTGGTCCCAGCCACAGCCTTTGGCGGTGAGGGGCCCCCTAGGCGGGTCGAGCTCGCTGAGGTGGTGGCTCGGGCGGAGCAGCTGGCGGGGGAGGTGCGCTCAAGCAACCTTAACCCTGACAACAAGGTGGCGAAAAATGTTGCCGCGTACATCGAGGAGAGACTGGGGGGAGTGATGTCTCTCCTCGTTGCGTTGTCGGGGCGGGTGGAGGGCCTGACGGGCGAATGTGCGGGCCTGCGAACCGCGCACGAGCTCATCGTCCGCCACGTGGCGGTTCAATCGTCGGGGCCTGGGGTGGCCTCGCGCCCTGTTGTGCCGCCTGCGCCCGGGCGTCCGAAGAGTTTCGCCGAAGCCGCGGGTGCAGCGCCCCCCGGAGGGGCGCCCCCACGTCCGGTGGGGGTGGGTGTGGCTTGTCCCCCTCCCCCGCCCAGACGGCGGGCGCCACGGACCCCTCAGCATGCCGTCTTCGTGAAGGCGGCAGAGGGGTCGTTGGCGCCGGCGGAAGTCAAGGCGAAACTCAAGGAGTTGGTTAACCCCGGGGAGGCCTCGGTCTGTGTGACGGGGGTGAGGTCCGTCCCGGGTGGGGTCCTTGTGGAGACCCGCACGGAGGCGGACCTCGAATTTTTCCGAGGGAACGAGGCCATCCGCCGGGGTGGGCTAGCCGTGTCGGCGCCCGAGGCGCCGAGGAGGAAAGTCGGAGTCTTCGCCGTCCCAGAGGAGATGTCGGAGGGCGTGGTTTTGGCCGCCCTCCGATCCCAGGGACGGCCCGGCGTGAGCGAGGAGGAGTTCCGCGCGGCCGTTAGGGTCGCGCGGAAATTCGAGGGGCGCAGGGCGGCCCTGAAGGCCACCAACTGGGTCCTGGAGGTCACGCCGGAGGTCGCGGCCGCGCTGGTGGCGAAAGGACGGGTATTCCTGGGCTGGCACTCCTGCCTGGTCCGGGACTACGTCGAGGCGGACCGGTGTTTCCGCTGTCTGGGCTTCGGCCACCAGTCTGCGTCCTGCCCAAAGCGGGAGCTGACGTGTGGCTGGTGTGCCGGAGTCGGGCATTCCGCCTCGGCGTGCCCGGCGAGGGGGCAGCCTCCCAGCTGTGTCAACTGCAGGGAGGCCGGCCTGGGGGCCGCCCATCGGGCGATGGATGGATCGTGCCCGCTATACCGGGCGGCGCTTGAGGGGCAACGGGCGGCAGCTTCGGAGGAGCGGGCCCGGCATCGGGCTCCGGTTAGTCCCGCCTCGCTGACTCAGAATGGCTAGTCGGCCTCCCCCTGCGAGTGCTGCTGGTGGGCTGGGGAGCCCTGGGCCAGTCCGGCTCCGGGTCCTCCAGCTCAACTGCCAGCGGTCCCGAGGGGTGATGGCCGAACTTGGCCAGGCCCTTGTCGAGGGCTGCTACGACGCCGCGCTGCTGCAGGAGCCATACCTGCGGGCGGGCGGTGTCGTGGCGGGGCTCCCGGCTTGGATGCGGGTCTTCCAGAGCGGCGACGGCAAGTCTGCCGTCGTCCTTTCCAACGCGTCGCTTGATGCGACGGTCGTCGCCGTGCCTGGCGGAGACGGGGGTGCCGCGGTGTGGGTGCGCGGCGGCTTCGGTACTTTGTACCTTAGCTCCGTGTACTGCCGTCATGGGGAGCCCCTCGGTAGTTATCTCCAATATTTGGAGTGGGTATTTACCCAGCTGCCGGGGGCCCCTGTGGTGGCGGGCATGGATGCAAACGCCGTGTCCCGCCTGTGGCACTCCAAGAACCGCTTCAGGGGGCACCAGAATGCCGTTAGGGGTGGCGAGTTTGAGGCCTTCATAGTCACGTGTGACTTGGAGGTCTTGAACGAGCCATCCCGGTACTTCACGTTCGACGGACCTACGGGTAGATCGGATATCGATGTAACTCTGGGGAGGGGTGTTGAGCGGGTGTACCAGGTCGGGTGGGAGATCCTGCCCGAGCTGGTGCACTCGGACCACAACGCCATCTGTGTGACCCTTCTCCGGAGGGATGGGGAGTCCGATCTTCCGCTGCCTGTTCTCAGGTGGCGGACCGTCGGCGTGGATTGGGCGGCCTATGGTGCCGCCCTGGTGCAGGCTGCGGACGGCTTGGATAGCGATGCGTTGGTGGAGGCCGGGCCCGTCGCCTTGGCTGGGGCGGTCACGACCCTACTCCAGGGCGTGAACGACTCTCGGCTGGGGAGGGCGGGCTCGGTGCCGCGGAGAAGATCCCGTTGGTGGAGCCGGGAGCTTACCTCGGCGAGGCGGCTGGCGAGGCGGGCCAGGGTGGCCCTCCAGCGTGCCCGAAGGCGGGAAGAACCGGCGGAGGTCCGGGCGGGGCTGCGGGTCGAGTATCGTGAACTCGCCCGCAGCTACCACCGCCTGGTCCTCCAAAGGAAGGAGGACGATTGGCGAAGCTTCGTGGGCGACGTGGGCGACGCGGACCCCTGGGGGGACGTTTATCGTATCCTCCGGGGTCGGCGGGGCCCCGTCGACATCGGCGGGGTTAGGGTCGGGGGGGCGCTTGCCACCTCTTGGGAGGCGAGTGCCAGGGCGCTGTTGGAACGGTTCTTCCCTCGGCTTCCGGAAAGGGAGCCACGAGAGGACGGGAACCACCCGGCGCCCGATCCCCCGGCCCTTATCACGCTGGCGGAGCTGAGGGGTGCCCTCAGAAGGATGAGGGTGTCTAGCGCACCCGGGCCTGACGGGATCGGCGTCCGCATGTTGCGGGCGCTGGTCACGTTTGTGCCGGATCTGGCCCTGGCCATGTACAACGGCTGCTTGGAAGCTGGGGTTTTTCCGCCCCAGTGGAAGAGCGCCCGCGTCGTGGCCATTCTAAAGGGCCCCGAGAAGCCGCGCGACGAGGCTGGATCCTACCGACCGATCAGCCTCTTGTCGGTCCTGGGCAAACTGCTGGAGAAGGTTTTGGTGCGAAGATTGGAAGCCAGGGAGGTTCACTCCCTGGCGGACCGGCAGTTTGGATTCAGGGCTGGCAGGGGCACTGAGGATGCGTGGCACCTGGCGATGAGGGTGGTCGAGGAGTCCCCCCACAAGTACGTACTCGGTACGTTTGTGGACTTCAAGGGGGCCTTCGATCACCTGAGCTGGGACACCATCCTCGGGATCCTAGGTGCCGCCGGGTGCCCTGAATTGGGCATCTGGCGGAGCTTTTTCAGCCATCGTCGTGCGTTTATGGCTTCTCGGTACGATCGAGTTGAGCTGGATGTGCAGCGGGGCTGTCCACAGGGGTCTATGTCCGGGCCGATTCTTTGGAATCTGGCCTTGGACCCCCTGTTGCGGCGGCTCCGGGATGCTGCGGTGGAGGTCGTCGCCTATGCCGATGACACGCTCCTGATCTCCTCGGGGGACTCGCGCCTTGAGATCGAGACTCGGGCCACTGAGTCCCTGGAGGCGGTCAGGGAGTGGGGCGTCAGTGCAGCGGTCGAAGTCTCTCGGGACAAGACTGTCTGCATGGTGCTTCGTGGCAGGTTCGCGAGCACCAGGCGCCCCAGGGTCCTCCTGGACCGGGTTGCCGTGCCGTACAGGGAGGAGGTCCGATACCTGGGTATCCGTGTGGGTGAGCGGCTCAATTTTGGGCCCCACCTGCAGGGTATCCGGGAGAAGACCGCCTCCCTCGTGTGCCAGCTGCGGCGGGTGATGCGGCGGGACTGGGGTCTCCGGCGCAGGACTATCGGGTCCTGGTACCGGGGGCTCTTTGTCCCGTGCGCGATGTACGGCGCTTCGGTCTGGGGAGGCTTCGTGAGGGCGAGGGTGACGGCGCGCGTCCAGCTCAACAGGGCGCAGCGCCCGGTCCTCCTCGCTGCACTGTCCGTCTGTCGGACTGTCTCGACGGAGGCGATGGCGGTGCTCATGGGGGAGCTCCCGTGGGACTTGGAGGCCAAGTACGCCGAGGCGGCGTACTTCCTCCGGCAAGGAGAGCCAGTCCCGTGGGGGCTTCCTCATGTTGAAGGCGAGGGGGAGGCCGCGGTGCGGGCTCGGGTGCGGGGGGTTTTGTGGGAGGAATGGGGGGACCGGTGGCGTGAGTGTGCGAATGGCGGGACAACCCGCCGTTTCGTCCTCGATCCGGCGGGTCCCGCGGAGTTGTTGAGGGGAAGCTGCTTCGGCCTCCCCACTGGCTTTATCCTTACGGGTCACGGGTCTCTGAACGAATTCCTCCATCGGAGGACTCTTTCGGAGACCCCGTTGTGCCGGTGCGGTGGGGCTGAGGAGACTTCCCCTCACGTCTTGATTGACTGTCGGCTGTATGGGGAACGTCGGGATTTGGCGGCGATGGGTGTTGTGCGCGGTGACGACGGGGCCTGGGACATGACCGGGGTGGTCAACTCCCCCGGGAATTTCCAGGCCCTCAGGCGCTTTGCGGCCTGGGCCTTCGAGACGAGGGCCCAGGTCGTCGTCGAAGAGTGAGTCGCCCGTTTTACGCAGGGGAGGGTGCAGGAGGCCGAAGGCCCCGGCCCTTTCGGGTCTGGCGAACCCGCGTACCCGAGCTGGCCGACCGGTGCCAAGGCTGGCTAGAGCCTTAACCGGTAGTGGGTCAAATCGACCCACGAACGTCCGACCAGTGGCGAATACTGGTACCGCGGGGGCCGGGAAGCCCGGCGACGGCTCGCGCCGTCACCGCCCGGCCATTGGGTTGGACTCGCGGGGGCAGTGGTTGTGCGTGTGAGTTGCGCGACATCTCAACTCGGGTGCGGTCCTGCATAGGCCGTAGGGAGTTTGGAAAGTGCTCCCCCCCTCACCAAGGGGCCTACCCGGTCTAAGCCTCCGGGTGGGGATTGGTAGCCGCCCCTGGCTCGCGGCAGCGCTCACGTGCGTGCTGGGAGTCGGGGCGGTGCGTTGGCCGGGCGTGATCCCGGCCCCTCGCACATGGGTGCCGTGTCGTATGCCGGTAGGCGGAGACGGCACGTAAAATACCAAAGGAGACGTATTGTATCATCCATCGCGCTGCCGCGGAACAACGGCAGCCCCCACTCAAGAGACAGTGAGGCTTCCACGAACGGCGGCCCCCACTCGAGGGACAGCACGGCTACAGCCAGCGGCTGCCCCCACCTTCATCCGTCGCGCTGCCGCGAGACAAAGGCGGCCCCCACTCAAGAGACAGCGAGGCTTCCACGAACGGCGGCCCCCACTCGAGGGACAGCATGGCTACGGCCAGCGGCTGCCCCCACTATCATCCATCGCGCTGCCGCGAAACAACGGCAGCCCCCACTCAAGAGACAGTGAGGCTTCCACTAGCGGCTGCCCCCACTCGAGGAACAGCACGGATGCTGCAAGCGGCTGCCCCCACTCGAGGGACAGCGCACCATTGGCTAGAGCAGCAGAGCAAATCCGCGAGGGCCTCCCCCTCCATCGGCAACGGACTCAGGAGACTCG
Source organism: Amblyteles armatorius (assembly GCA_933228735.2). Taxonomy (NCBI): domain Eukaryota; kingdom Metazoa; phylum Arthropoda; class Insecta; order Hymenoptera; family Ichneumonidae; genus Amblyteles; species Amblyteles armatorius. Next base: position 5,376,999 of record OW121688.1, on the reverse strand, counting down.
CGGAGCGGAAGCTGGACAATGGGATCTTCAGTTCTTCTACGACTCTCGACACCGGCGGTCGACTGAAAGGGTGCTCTCGAAGAGACTCTCGCGAACCCCGGTATTCCCTTTGTTATAAATAACAATCATCAGTTGTATTCTACAATAAATATTAAAATCGCGATTGATACCTGGCTGCGACCAGGCGGTATTTAGCCGATATAAGATATCTCTAGCGAACCGTTCGTACTATTACAATAAATATTAGAATATACCTTTTCGAATCCTTTCGATCCGAATAAATAAAACGTTTCAACCAATAAACCGTAAAATCCGTCCCCTCGGCAATAAACGACAACCGGCGACACGTCAGAGGCACCGTGCCGCTACTCAACCAGCGAAAGCAACGTAAGAAAGGTAAGGCTAACCACAGCATTGGACATTTCAACGCAAAATACGAGTATTTCACATTTGTTGACGCAAGAAATTCATTCCTTGTCCCCATACCATTGTAATACCAATTAGATAAATCCATAGATAATAATTACGCTTAAAACCATGGAATCTTATAAAATCAGTGTCGACACAGATCGATCTGATATAAATGAGATTACCAGCTTTTAGATAAATCCATAGATAATTATTTACGCTTAAAACCATGGAATCTTATAAAATCAGTCTCGACACAGATCGATCTGATATAAATGAGATTACCAGCTTTTAGATAAATCCATAGACAATTATTTACGCTTAAAACCATGGAATCTTATAAAATCAGTCTCGACATAGATCGATCTGATATAAATGAGATTACCAGCTTTTAGATAAATCCATAGACAATTATTTACGCTTAAAACCATGGAATCTTATAAAATCAGTCTCGACATAGATCGATCTGATATAAATGAGATTACCAGCTTTTAGGTAAGGTCCATAGCATAAGCACGTTAAGGTTAAATCCTTCCCTGATTTCCTTCCTCCAAAACGAAATGCAACAAATGTGAACTGGTCGAATCATTTCATAAAATCTAATGGATCATAAGCCAATGAAAAATAAAGTCCAATTGCGTGGAGGCCGAACTATTGTCGTAGCAAACGTGAAATCACGTGGAGGAGTTCGTCCCATAACCGCCGAGGTTTCTAGAATTTCCGCCGCACCTACATTGACCGCGGAAAATCGTAACAATATAGTGGACGTCGCTGGTGAAAATTCCATTCCTGTCAAGAACAGGACCGAATCGAAAAATCCGCCTACTGTCATATCCGACGTCATTTTGATCAATCACCGAATTCTCATAGTTCGCGACGATCCTCTCGGCGATCACTTTGTGGAAACCAGAATTCGGCGTTCTCCGTCGCATCCTGTGCCAGCTACCGAGGACGGCGACATCTCAGACGCCTCCACGGTTATTAACGAGGACAGGCCACCGCCTGTGTCTTCTCCAGAGCTGATCCTTGGGCATTAGCGCCTTCAACCCGCTACGCTCATCTGCTCATCACCTGCCACATCAAGAAACAAGGTACGTATCGACAATACACATATATATCTAATACTCATCCAGTATTGCTCCGATCCCTAACCGGCGCATTCCGGTTTAAACCACGGAGCATCCTCATATAACCAGCTACCAGTCGCTCGAACGTTAAATCCAGATCTCTGCAAAAAAAAGGGAAAAGGAAAAATCGATTAAATTCAAAACCGCGACGTAACAGGTTATATTTTCTGGTGACAGCGGTGGGATCCTGCTGGATGGAGTGTTTTAAAATCTCGTAAAATCAGAATAAAATCATTTTAAAATCTCGTAAAATCAGAATAAAATCATTGTAAAATCTCGTAAAATCACAGTAAAATCAGTGTAAAATTAGTATAAAATCATTGTAAAGTCATTTCGAAACCGTTGTAAAATTATATGTAAGATCGGTATACAAATTGCGGAAATCGGTCGATTAATCCCATTAATTATCGATATATATGTAACATTTTGAAATATTTATTCGAATTAAAATCAAACGCGACACTCCGTGTAAAACATCAAATTAGTATTCCTCGCGAGTGTTGCTAAATTATTCATATCGGGAGGAACCGTTTACAAATAATTAAATATCAAAATGCCGGAACTCAGCGAAGAGGAATTACGGAATTTGCACGAACAATTAACCGCGGAAAAACGTAGACTGCTCGATATGGAAGCGGAACTGGCCGCACGCGAGCTTGAAATTCAAAGTCAGGCAATCATAAATAATAATCCTTTGCCCAACGAAACCCTCGCGGGAGATTCTTCGCAATCGTCCGGAATGAAGGACGTATTAATGAAAGTAGTATTGGAGCTCGATACAATTAAAAGCGACATGATGCGTCTCAGCAATCGATTTGCATCATCTCAACAACCGTCAACGACCCGGGCCCCGCCAAATAATTTGGCCAACGCGACTTACCACGACCCGAGTCACCCGCGTCTTTCCTTCAAAGATATTCTCGAAGGAATCCCTATGTTCTCCGGAGAGAATATATCGGTATTAAAATTCGTTCGGGCGTGCAAACGGGCCAGAGATATGTTCCCCGAGGAACTCGAAATAACTTTGACACGGCTTCTCCGTAACAAACTGAAGGGCCGTGCATACACCGCGATGGAGGACGATTCGTTCACCGACATAAAAGCTTTCACAGATCGCCTAAAAGAGGTCTTCGGTGTATCAAAATCGCCTAATCAATACCGAGGAGAACTAGGTAATATAATGAAAAACAAAAACGAGCACGTTATCGACTATATAAGTCGGGTAAAGGATCTCCACACCGCAATAACGGAGGAGGAGATACCCGACACCGGCGCAACATCACGCAGCCTACGAATCGTGCTTGAAAAAGAGACACTAGAGTGTTTTATAGCCGGTTTACCCCCAGACTTTCGACTCCGACTTAAATTGGAGGGCTGCGGGACTCTAGCCGCAGCATATTCGAACGCGGTAAAAATCGAAAAGGAAATCGAAAACGACCGCGTAAATTTCAAAGAAACGCGCTCGGAAAATAAAAACACTTCGCAGATCAACGTTAAATCAATCGTGGCTCGCGATCCCCTAATTTGCAGTAATTGTAATAAAAAGGGCCATAAATCCGAGGATTGTTGGGCCAAATACCCTGAAAAACGGCCACAACGACCGAGAGCCAACGATAATCGCCAACAAAACGATAAGAATCCGATCAGTACGCAGAATTGGGACAAAAACCGCGACGCGAAACCACGCCCCTCCTGCGAATATTGCGCGAAGCTGGGCCACGTAATTACCCAGTGTTTTAAAAAACAGAACGACGAAAAGCGTAACGCGGGAAACGCGAATCCCCGCTCGGAAAAACCCGGCGCGTACCGAGCGGAGAAAATAACGTCAGAACGCCCGGTGCGCGCAGTAAATATCGCGTCCGAAACGTCCGAACCGTCAACATCCGCTTAGGGAAACAATCATTCACCCCCACGGTAGAAATCGAGTCTCCACAACTAAAACATTTAACTGATTTTCTCGTCGACTCCGGGTCCGACCCAAACCTCGTAAAAATAAGAGCATTAAATCCGGATGTCATAATAGATCAGAACGATATATTGAAGCTCAGAGGCATTTCAAACGTACCTGTATTTACCTTGGGCTCAACATCGATTAATATTAAGGGGACGGAATCAGAATTCCACGTGGTCGGGGAAGAATTTCCAATCAGGCAGGACGCCATCCTCGGTTCGGAATTTCACGCGAAAAATCGCGCGACAATCGATTGGGACGAGGAAGTGGTTCGGTGGAAAAACCAATCACTCCCGTTTAAAAATCGCGAAACAGTAATAATACCCGGGAGATCTCGGGTAGTCTATTATGTCAGGGTAAAGAATCCCGAAGTAAAAGAGGGATATATTCCCCGTCTAGATGCCGGAACCGGAATTTACTTAGGTAATTCTCTCGCATCTAATAAAAAGGGTGTAGCGTGCCTGATGGCGGTCAATACCAACGAGGAGGACGTGGAGCTCACTGTTCCGGCAGTGACCTTAGAGGCATTCGAGCTCTACGATCCCAGTTCGGGATATTGTCCGCAAAACTGCCGCAAATCCGGCGAAATACTTAGCGTAAAGGACCCGGTTTGCCGCAGTATCATTCAGAGCACATGCACTCAGCCGGTTTTGCGAGTCGAGGGCGAACGCGTAAAACAGGTAAAAGACTTACTACGACTCGAGGATCTCAATACCGAAGAGCGAGTAAGCGTCGAAAAATTGATCGAGAAAAATTCCGATCTATTTCATATCCCGGGACACTTTTTAGATCACACGAATGCGGTCGAGCATAAAATTTCGACAACAGACGATCAACCTGTGTTCACTCGCCAGTACCGATTCCCTCCAGCTCACAAGGATGAGATTGCGGAACAAATTGGCGACCTCATAAACGGGAAAATTATTGAACCTTCCGAATCCCCATACAGCTCTCCGCTTTGGATCGTGCCAAAGAAGGCCGATTCACAGGGGAGACCGAGGTGGAGGATGGTAATCGACTATAGAAACTTGAACGAGAAAACAATCGGAGACGCCTACCCGCTTCCCAACATAACAGAAATTCTCGACCAGTTGGGTAGTGCGAAATATTTTTCTGTATTCGATTTAGCTAGCGGTTTTCATCAAATCCGTATGCATCCTTCCGATGCGCATAAAACCGCATTTTCAACGCCATTTGGGCACTATCAGTTTAATCGTATGCCGTTTGGGCTCAAAAATGCTCCGGCAACTTTCCAACGACTGATGGACCGTGTATTATGCGGTCTGCAGGGTAACGAGCTCTTCGTTTACCTCGACGATATAGTGATATACGCCAGCTCACTTAGGGAGCACGAAATCAAGTTCGACAAATTGGCCGAGCGTTTGCGAAAAGCGAACCTGAAATTACAGCCGGATAAATGCGAGTTCTTGCGCAAAGAGGTAGCATATCTGGGTCACGTCATAAGCGAAAACGGCGTAAAACCAGACCCCAAAAAGATCGCAGCAATAAAAAATTATCCGCGCTTAACCAGTCCGAAAAAAATCAAACAATTCCTCGGGTTGGCGGGTTATTACCGCCGGTTCGTGGAAAACTTTTCCGCGATCGCTAGGCCTTTAACGCAGTTGCTCAAAAAGGAGGCACTCTTCAAGTGGACTCAAAAACAGGAGGACGCATTCATTAAACTCAGAGATGCCTTGTGCAAAGAACCGGTATTGCAATACCCGGATTTTACCCGTCCTTTTATCATAACAACCGACGCTTCGAATATCGCGATAGGTGGTATCCTTAGCCAGGGTAAAATCGGTTCCGACAAGCCGATATCATACGCATCTCGAACATTGTCAAACGCAGAATTGAATTACTCCACTATAGAAAAAGAACTACTAGCCATCGTTTATTGCGTGGGGCACTTCAGGCCGTACGTTTATGGCCGAGAGTTCACCCTCGTAACAGACCATAAACCGTTGGTATGGCTCGATTCGGTAAAGGACCCGGCGAATAGGTTAGTCCACTGGCGTCTAAAACTCGCGAATTACGAATACAAAATCATTTACAAACCAGGTAGAGTAAACGCCAACGCCGACGCTCTGTCGAGAAATCCGCCCGAAATAGAGTTACCAGTAAACGAAAAATCGGTACTGTTAGTTATGCCTATACGGTTCCGTACAAAAGAGGATCCGTCCGAAACCGACTCCGACGAGATCCCCGCGAAAAAGCATAAGAAGAATCCGCCGAGTTCGGACACCGACAACGAAATTAAAATTACGCATAGGAAACGTCCTAAAAAACTAGTAGTAATCGATACAGACTCCGATGAAATTCCAGCAAAAAGGGAAAAAGGAGGTCCGCCAAAACCGAATGTCGGTCATGCGAGTAAGTCTACAGAGAGAAAAGTCACACCCGAGAAACGAGCAAAGGGACAGACATCTGATTCCGACTCGGACGCGATATTCGAGTTCAGGCCGAAAAAGAAGCCAAAGGCACCCGATAAAATTGAACCAAAAACCAGTAAAAATATTCCTACAATAACGACTCCCGAGACAAAAACGACTATAGAAAGTCCCGACACGTCGGACATATCAGATATTTCCGATATCCAGAATTCCGAAAACAGTCGGGGAAATCACTCCGAAAATAATCAGGAAAATAATTCCGAAAACAGTCAGGAAAATCAGTCTGAAATTAATTGCGAAAATCGGACAATTAGGGACCCGCCGAGCGACTCTCCGGGTCGTCCCGCACATTCAGACAGTTCAGAAATATTCGATAATAACAGAGATCCATCCGATCCATCTCAAACAACCGAAAATCAAAATTTGGAGGACAATATCGCAAGTCCAGCAGCAACACATAGTTCGTCAATCGAGGAAAATAGAGTCGAACAGCCGAATGATCAAGGACCTTCCAGAATTAGCGAGCAACTAAAAAATAGTTCCGAAAATTCTTCGTTGGAAACCGAAATCAGAGACAATAGGTCCGAAACGTCAAACGAGCCAAATTCCGATAGTGATTCTGATAGCGAAATTTTCGACCAAGTTAATTTACCGTACGAACGTAACGCGGTAGGACCGGCGGCGGAAGCTTTCGAGGTAAAGGAAACAAAGGATCGATTAATTATGCAAAAGGACAATATAATATTCTTAGTTACCACTAAGGGACAACCCGTAGATATCGGAGCCGAAGATCTGGTCGCCGAGGATCGTTTCCCGGTCTTAAAGAATTTAAACTTGACTAGGGCAAGCGTTAAAATAGAAAAATCAAAGTATCTGCTCGCGCTCCCAGTAAAAGCTGATTTGCGAGCAAATGTAGCACTGGACGACCTGACCGAATCATTTCAATCTCTGCGAGACGTTATTTTAGAGTTAGGCCTAGAATCAGCGAGTATCGCAAAAACTAATAGGATAGATAATCTGACGTGGGTGGAACTACAGGCCCGCCTGATAGACACCCTGAGAGATTTACCACTCACGTTAACAATCTGCAATCAGCTCGTCAGGATTCCTCCCGAACCTGAAAGAAAAAACATAATCCAGGAAAACCACGACTCTTTAGTCGGTGGTCACAAGGGCGTAAATAAGACGTACAAGCGTATCCGGGAAAGATTCTACTGGGAGAACATGAAGACCCAGGTGAATGAATATATACAACAATGCCGCGGATGCCAGCTCAAAAAACTCGTACGAGTCAAAACCAAACAGCCCATGGTAATAACGGATACTCCAGGGTGTGCCTTCGATAAAATCTCAATGGACATTATCGGGCCATTACCAACCACCAGGAGAGGCAACACATACATTCTGACGATACAAGATCTTCTCTCGAAATATTCCTTGGCAATACCTTTAGCAAAAACTTCGTCACTGGACATCGCAGACGCCTTCGCCAAACAATTCATCACCCGATTCGGTGCGCCCAGAGGACTTCTCACCGATCAGGGCAGCAACTTCACGAGCAGTCTTATGAAAGCCTTAGCTAGAAAATTCCGAATCAAGCAATATCTCACGACGGCATATCATCCCCAAACGAACGGATCAATCGAGAGATCACACCACGTGCTAGCTGAATACCTGAAACAATACGTAGACGGCCACCACGATTGGGACGAATTCATCGAGTTAGCCATGTTCTCATACAACACCAGTAAACACGAGGGAACGGGCTTTACACCATTCGAACTGGTCTTCGGCCGGACGGCGAGACAACCATCGACATACACTCACGTCGAGGAGCACCAGGACGAAACGTACGGAGGGTACCTCGAGAACCTCTTCGAAAAAGTGCACGGACTACAGGAACTCGCAGCGGAAAACCTGAAAGCGGCTAAAGAACGATCGAAACGATATTACGATAGACGGGCAAACCCGCAAAAGTTCGGTATAGGTAGCAAAGTGCTTATGTTAAAAGAACCGAGTGCGGGCAAATTTTGCGACCAATATACAGGGCCTTACGAAGTAATCGAGGTATTATCCGGCGGAAACGTTAAAATAAACCACAACCAGAGACCCAGAATCGTTCACACCAACAAGTTGCGTCTCACGAGACTATAGACGGGAAATCCCTTGTTCCAGAGGAATCCGACAACAAACCTCTGGAATCGCGGAGGAGACGGGAACAATGGTTCGCCGAGAGTTCGAGATGGGTCTCCCAGCGCCAAACGAGCCATATCCGGAAATCGAAGAGGTCATAAACTCTCCGCAATTGGCCAACGGCGTAGGCACTTTCGTGGTTAACTTGAACTACGGAATAAACCTCGTAAAAATAAGCGCGCTAAGTCCGGCGGTCGTATTTCATTCACTCGGGAACATATCTCTCCTGACCGACGAGGGACCTATAATCTCAGTAGCACGAATATTAATTCACAGCCCTAGCGAGGAATACAATCCGTATCTTTTTCACATTGTGGAGGATTATCCTTTGTACGCAGGAGTTATTGGCTGCATTTCGACATACGACCCAAGCACGTCTATGTTTTAGGGCAATCAAGACGCAGCTACGCTAATTCGAAAATTTCTCCAAGCGCTCAACGTTCCACCAGCAGGGCGTACCGTCGACGCTCTGCGGTAACAAAGGGAGCGCGCCATAAAACGATCGACAGTAATAAAACAGGCGCACCACGGAGCGGAGCAGCGTCAGACGGCATCAAGCGCGCCAGTGCGACGAGACAATAAACTCAGTGCGACGAGACAATAAAACTCGGTGCAACGGGACAATAAACTCAGTGCCGCGAAATAACTTACTCAGTGCTCTCGTCAAAACAATCATGAGGATACTAACACGCGACTTTGAACTACCGGGACCCTGCCAATACAGGGAGTTGCGGTACGATCAGTCAACGGAACCGCGGCCGAGTACGAGCGGCGTTAACCAAACGAACGAACCCCGACCAATCTACAGCAGTGAGGAGTTGGGAGCGATACTAGCAGAACCGCTTCCCGACCTCTGGGAGGTATTCGGGAGCTACAATAATGAACTATTCAGCAATGAAATCAAGGGATTCAACGTACGTTGGTCCTCTCGACTAAAATCAGTAGTGGGAAAAACGGAGCTTCAGCCATTTCCCAGAATCACGCTCTCCAAACCGCTCCTCCTGGGCCGAAAAATTAAGGTAATGGTCGAGACGCTCGTATACGAAATGATACATGCATTTATCCACTGTACTGTGCGCGTCAACTCTCTACACCACGGAGAGGACTTCATCAAATTAATGACGGGAATAAACGAGGTGACCAACCTCAACGTGAGCATCCTCGACGAAGGAGGACTAAACCACATCGCACACTTACAAGTGATCTGGCAGTGTACCAACTGCAAAATCGAAATAGTGCGATTCAAACAAAAGACTGGCCAACCGCGCGACATAACCGCGAGACGCCATAGGGAGAAATGCCACGGCAGATGGATCGTCGTTGGCTAAGGAGAAGAGGCAACCCGAAAGAAGATGAACAGTGAAGGGAGAGCAGGAGAATACCCCTTCCTCCTCGCCAGCTGAACAAAATCTGTGCCGCAACGACAAGGAGCAACAGTTGGCAGCGAACGAACGCAGCAGGAGGTACTCTCTGAGAGGATTCATCCGATCATCATGAGCGAACGCCAGAGTTCGGCAAAGCACAGCAAGGCCATGGCGAAAGCAGCCAAGAGAGAAGCCACCCTCGAGGCACTGTTCGGTTCCTCACCAACGATGGAAAATACAACTAAAAAACCTGCAATTGAAGTCTCCAAACCGAAGGAAACCGACTGGGCTACGAAGAAGAAAATCGGGGTGCGCGTCATCAACAACCGGTTGCAAATCATGGACAGGTTGCCAGACCCGACAATTAAAAAACAGATAGAAGCCAGGTACTGGGAAAAACTTCAACGCCAAAAGGAGATCGAGAAAGAAGTCGAGACACTACTGATGCCTCACTACACGGGAGGAATCATAACAAAAGAAAAATATAAAATCATCATGGGGAAAATCGTACCACGATTATGCCGCGAACCTGGCGATAGAAACTCAACAGTCATAAAACGTTTGGTGCAGATCTATGTAGAAAGGTATTGCACCAATAAAAAGGAATTACCCGTGCCACGGTGCGACAGTGGGCCGGGGCGGAACCACGCGGTTCCCCCTCCACCAGTCCACTCGTCGACCGCGGCACCGTCAACGGAGCACGCACGGAGCAACGTCAGACGCTACTCGCCCGCGACCAGCACCACGACGTTCAAACCGAACACCGTACAAGTGCAACGCAACGAGTGACCAGTAGACTTTTTGGTGTGTTTCCGGTGTTAATAGACTCTAGTGCAGTGAGCATTAACAAACTTTAGTATAGTGTTAATAGACTCAAGTGCGGCGAGCTTTAACAACCTTTAGTATAGTGTTAATAGACTCAAGTGCGGCGAGCTTTAACAACCTTTAGTATAGTGTTAATAGACTCAAGTGCGGCGAGCTTTAACAGATTTTAGTATAGTGTTAAGAGACTCAAGTGCAGTGAGCGTTAACAAACTTTAGTATAGTGTTAATAGACTCGAATACAGTGAGCATTAACAAGCTTTAGTTTAGTGTTAAAAGACTCGAGCGAGCTTTCCCAGTGCGCAATAGCCATGCGGATCATCTCTCGTGACTTTGTTCGGCCTAGCGCATGCCCGTACATGCAGCTTCCGACGCACTCTAGACGAACAAGAGGCAACACGACCGTCGAGGAGAAACCGCCGATGTCCATCTACAGCCCCGAGGAATTGGCGGAACTCCTGACAGAACCACTCCCCAACCTCCGGGAGGTCTTCAAGGCCTACAACAAGGAGTATTTCGACGACAAGATCCGAGGATTCACCATGAGGTGGTCCTCTCAGCTGTGCCTTAGCGTAGGAAAGACCGAAACCCGCCCGTTCCCACAGATTTTTCTCTCTAAAAAATTGTTGATGGGACGGGAAATCAAACACATGGTGGAAACCCTCGTTCATGAGATGATCCACGCGTAAATCTTCGTCAACACGTACAACGAAGGCCTGAACCATGACGAGTTATTCGTGAAGAAGATGGTTGAAATAAACGCGAACAGCGGCCTCAACATCACCGTCCTCGACCACGGAGGCTTGGACCATATTGCCCACCTCCGATGTGTTTGGCGGTGCACCAGGTGCGGGTTACAACTGGTTCGGATGAAAAGACAAACGGACCAGCCTAGAGATAGGATCGCGCGGGGGCATCGAAGGAAGTGCAGAGGAAGGTGGAAGGAAACCGAGCTGGTAGCCTGAAAGCGCTAATGAGGGACGCATGTTCTGTTCCAGGATGAGGATAGAAATATGCCTCCTCCTCATATGGGCGACTGAAGTCCTGGGCCTGATCGGCTACGATTGCGGAGGTTCCTCGCTCAACATTACAACGATCTCTCTCAATAGTGTCGCGGAGTGCGACATACCTCTTCTGGAACCAACGACGGCAACTGCCTATATCCAACTGCTTCAACTCACGGATTTTAACAGAGCCGAAGTGACACAGTGTAGAATAGAGATCGACAGAACCATCTACCACTGTGGGATGCACTCCCACAACTCAATCGTTCACAACGGAAGACAGGTCTATCTCCACGAGCTGGACGAGAGATCCTGTCAAAGAGTTCACGAGACGGGGATTCTGTCGGTCAGCAGCGCAGGGCAGCTCATTGGGTTGCGTCGGAACAGCACGACAACTAGGAGCATCACGATGGCTGGATCCGTCTCGGTCGATGGCAAGTGCGTTGGGACCCAGTACAGCGACCCGTTCGGCACGTGGGACAACGTCGTCGTTCAAGCCTCGGTCAGTATCACTTTAATTAGTTACGAGGCAACGGTCAATCTAGCGACAGACGAAATCGTGTTGCAAACTGGGACACGCTGTACGTTGGCAGACGGGCACTGCATCGACGTCAACGGGAATAGCGCATACTGGAAAACGGAGCCCACGGACTCGTGCAACTTCAATCGTTACGATGTCCTTTATGAAGGAAAGGCTATAAAATTGGTTTCTATCGCGGACCGCGCGAACTCACCTGACGTGTACACGCTGACGACCCAGGAAACCACGTTTGCTCTAGCTAAACGTTCGGAACTCCAACTGTGCGGATACCTGTTAATTCGAACCGAGCATCCGAAACTGTTCATCCTGGAAACGCGAAAAGGGGATTCATTCGCGGCACGCAAACCAATATCAGTATCGAACCTAGACATATTTTCGTACATCAACTCGAAATTTGTCTACGTGGAGAAACACGTGAAGCTGCAAATGAAAAATTTGTATAAGGACGTTCTCACACAACGATGTAACCTGGAAAGACAAGTACTCCAGAACGCATTATCAACCTCTGGAATTTTGCCGGAGAAATTCGCGTTCGCCATCATGAAGGGACCCGGATATATGGCGGTGATCGCAGGGGAAGTCGCGCATATAGTTAAGTGCATCCCTGTAGAATGTGGCCTGCGCCGCACGGACGAGTGCTACCACGAGCTGCCCGTCACGTATCGAAACGAGTCATTCTTCCTATCAACAACTTCCAGGATGTTGCTGAAATCAGCAACGCAAATCGAGTGCGACCCCACGTTGCCGGCATTATATCAAATCGACAACGTGTGGTATAGATTCTCACCACATCCGATCGTGGTACCATCGCCACAATCGCTGAAACCGTCATCAAACCCGACATGGCATTACGCATCTGTCGGAAATCTCGCCAACAGCGGAATTTACTCAGAGGCGGATATCAAGAAGCTGCGAGACAGAATAATGTTTCCCGCAGAAAAGCCTGCTCTCCTGAACAACCTGGCAAGAGGATCAGTCGGATACAGCATACCTGAGGGAAGTGTCTCCATCCGAGGATTCCTAGACGAAAGCACTCTCGAACACTTGGCCGAGAGTGCTGCAAAGAGATTCTGGCATGGATTCGAAAAATTCGGCACAGCCAGCGCCGGAGTCTTCGCAATATACGTAATCATAAAAATCATAAAATCGATAATCGATACATGCATCCACGGATATGCAATTCACTCGCTGTACGGTTGGAGCATTCACTTGCTAGGAGCCATATGGAGCTCTGTAACCGGATTAATACTCACATTGGGTCACAAGCGCACCCAACCGCCCGCCGACATCGAAGGCGATCCGAGCACAAGGGAAAGGGTGGACTTGCAAAACGACAAGTCCATCTACCCCAACTTGACGGCGAGGGACAACGCAAGATGTTCGACCACGGAGGAAAGGGCAAATACGTCCGGTCGCCCCAACTTGACGGCGAGGGATAGCGTAAGATATTCGACATCGGACGAACGGGTAGATCTATTTGGCTACCCCAACTTGACGGCGAGGGAGGCCGGAAGATTTCCAACGCCGGTACCAAGAATCGACCCAGCACTCCTCCGACGCCTTAACGCTGGTCCTACGCAGAGCCTCGGCACTGCTTCGGACTTAAGGGGGGAAGTGTTACGTCCTGGGTCGAATTTGGGACAGAAAGAGTAACCGACACTCACACAAATTTTTTTTTTGGGGACAATTAGTTGTTACGCATAACGCCGAAAACAATATAGTATCCATACTCGACGTTACCATATTATTGTTAATAATAATCAACAACAATCGCCTTAAGCAAATAATAATAAAGTATAAATCAAGTAAGTCATAAAAACAATACATAACGGTAATAAACGCTGATGCGGGCTATATACATTGCCGAGGCAAAATCCGAAGAAATTCAGTAAATTTTAAGTTGCAATAAAAACGAAACCGCGTGACTTCAACAAACTCTGAGCACGCTATTAGAAGCGGAAAACCCTCGCGAACACTTTAGGTGCCAACCGATTCAACACCCTCCGGGGCGTATTTTCGCCACTGTTAGCGGTTTTATGAAAAAGGGCGCGCGACCTTGGAAAACACGAAAATTAATTCCCTAGAGCAAACGGGAAGCACGAAATGGTTTAAAATCAGCAAACAAACTGAAAACGCAACAACCAATCGGCTTATAATAAATAAACATTATTAACGGTAAATAAAATTATTAACAAATCATTTCAAACATGATAAATACGCGCAACGCCGAGTGCCGTTATAGAAACGACACTCGACGGCTCAAAACAATAATAAATAAACATTATTAACAATAAATAAAATTATTAACAAATAATCTCAAACATGATAAATACGCGCAACGCCGAGTGCCGTTATAGAAACGACACTCGACGGCTCAAAACAATAATAAATAAACATTATTAACAATAAATAAAATTATTAACAAATAATCTCAAACATGATAAATACGCGCAACGCCGAGTGCCGTTATAGAAACGACACTCGACGGCTCAAAACAATAATAAATAAACATTATTAACAATAAATAAAATTATTAACAAATAATCTCAAACATGATAAATACGCGCAACGCCGAGTGCCGTTATAGAAACGACACTCGACGGCTCAAAACAATAATAAATAAACATTATTAACAATAAATAAAATTATTAACAAATAATCTCAAACATGATAAATACGCGCAACGCCGAGTGCCGTTATAGAAACGACACTCGACGGCTCAAAACAATAATAAATAAACATTATTAACGGCAAATAAAATTATTAACAAATCATTTCAAACATGATAAAAACGCGCAACGCCGAGTGTCGTTATAGAAACGACACTCGACGGCTCAAACCATTCATAAATAAATATTATTAGCAATAAATAAAATTGTTAATAAATCAATTAACACATTTTAAACCCAAGCGACGATGGAATATCGGTATAAACACGATATTCCATAGCGCCACATAATAAATATATATTTCTTTATAAAAATAAATAACAATACTTTATTATAATTAATATTCAAAACTAATTACAAAACATGCAACATTGATCAACGCTATTGCGACGATGCTCAGCAGCGCTAAAAATCTTTCAATAAATACAAACCTTGAAACATGTAAATGGCAACCATAAAAATATATTGTCCGCAATTATTCAAAACGCGCGCAACACCAGAATACTGAATCGATGTTTAGCGGCGCGGAATATTGTTATAATAATGAACAAATATTGTATGAGGGACTTAGGCATAAGGTTAATAATGTAAACGACGAGTAACGTCTTAAATATTTTTGTTAACAACAAATGTGCTAGATTGCTAACTAGTAAATACTGTCTTTAAACAATTACACTGGACTAGCCATATAATAAGTCCGACATAGTAACAAATAGCTATCAATGTTAAATAAGCCATAATTTAATAATGTATCGGATGGCAAAGCGGCCGTGTGACCGGACGCAGCTCCGACATCAACTCCAAGAATCGCCATCGATAAGGGCTCTCTAAGAAGCTGGCCCGTGAGATGCTGCGACGGCACGGCGGCCGTGTGACCGGACGCAACGGCGACAACAACTCCGAGAATCGTCACCGATAAGGGCTCTCTAAGAAACGAGCCCGTGGGATACTGCATTGGCACGGCTACCATGAGACCGGACGCAGATCCGATAACGGCTCTGGGAATCGCAGGCGATAAGGCAGTCCCGAGTAGCTTTCTGCCGTTGGGACTCGGACCCGTGGGATGCTGCGTCAGCACAGGGCTCCAAGCGCGGCTGCCCCCACCATCATCCGTCGCGCTGCCGCGAGACAAAGGCGGCCCCCACTCGAGAGACAGCAAGGCTTCCACGAACGGCGGCCCCCACTCGAGGGACGGCACGGCTACAGCCAGCGGCTGCCCCCACCTTCATCCGTCGCGCTGCCGCGAGACAACGGCAGCCCCCACTCAAGAGACAGCAAGGCTTCCACGAACGGCGGCCCCACTCGAGGGACAGCACGGCTACAGCCAGCGGCTGCCCCCACCTTCATCCGTCGCGCTGCCGCGAGACAAAGGCGGCCCCCACTCACCACAGCGAGGCTTCCACGAACGGCGGCCCCCACTCGAGGGACAGCATGGCTACGGCCAGCGGCTGCCCCCACTATCATCCATCGCGCTGCCGCGGAACAACGGCAGCCCCCACTCAAGAGACAGTGAGGCTTCCACGAACGGCGGCCCCCACTCGAGGGACAGCACGGCTACAGCCAGCGGCTGCCCCCACCTTCATCCGTCGCGCTGCCGCGAGACAAAGGCGGCCCCCACTCAAGAGACAGCGAGGCTTCCACGAACGGCGGCCCCCACTTGAGGGACAGCATGGCTACGGCCAGCGGCTGCCCCCACTATCATCCATCGCGCTGCCGCGAAACAACGGCAGCCCCCACTCAAGAGACAGTGAGGCTTCCACTAGCGGCTGCCCCCACTCGAGGAACAGCACGGATGCTGCAAGCGGCTGCCCCCACTCGAGGGACAGCGCACCATTGGCTAGAGCAGCAGAGCAAATCCGCGAGGGCCTCCCCCTCCATCGGCAACGGACTCAGGAGACTCGCGGAGCGGAAGCTGGACAATGGGATCTTCAGTTCTTCTACGACTCTCGACACCGGCGGTCGACTGAAAGGGTGCTCTCGAAGAGACTCTCGCGAACCCCGGTATTCCCTTTGTTATAAATAACAATCATCAGTTGTATTCTACAATAAATATTAAAATCGCGATTGATACCTGGCTGCGACCAGGCGGTATTTAGCCGATATAAGATATCTCTAGCGAACCGTTCGTACTATTACAATAAATATTAGAATATACCTTTTCGAATCCTTTCGATCCGAATAAATAAAACGTTTCAACCAATAAACCGTAAAATCCGTCCCCTCGGCAATAAACGACAACCGGCGACACGTCAGAGGCACCGTGCCGCTACTCAACCAGCGAAAGCAACGTAAGAAAGGTAAGGCTAACCACAGCATTGGACATTTCAACGCAAAATACGAGTATTTCACATTTGTTGACGCAAGAAATTCATTCCTTGTCCCCATACCATTGTAATACCAATTAGATAAATCCATAGATAATAATTACGCTTAAAACCATGGAATCTTATAAAATCAGTGTCGACACAGATCGATCTGATATAAATGAGATTACCAGCTTTTAGATAAATCCATAGATAATTATTTACGCTTAAAACCATGGAATCTTATAAAATCAGTCTCGACACAGATCGATCTGATATAAATGAGATTACCAGCTTTTAGATAAATCCATAGACAATTATTTACGCTTAAAACCATGGAATCTTATAAAATCAGTCTCGACATAGATCGATCTGATATAAATGAGATTACCAGCTTTTAGATAAATCCATAGACAATTATTTACGCTTAAAACCATGGAATCTTATAAAATCAGTCTCGACATAGATCGATCTGATATAAATGAGATTACCAGCTTTTAGGTAAGGTCCATAGCATAAGCACGTTAAGGTTAAATCCTTCCCTGATTTCCTTCCTCCAAAACGAAATGCAACAAATGTGAACTGGTCGAATCATTTCATAAAATCTAATGGATCATAAGCCAATGAAAAATAAAGTCCAATTGCGTGGAGGCCGAACTATTGTCGTAGCAAACGTGAAATCACGTGGAGGAGTTCGTCCCATAACCGCCGAGGTTTCTAGAATTTCCGCCGCACCTACATTGACCGCGGAAAATCGTAACAATATAGTGGACGTCGCTGGTGAAAATTCCATTCCTGTCAAGAACAGGACCGAATCGAAAAATCCGCCTACTGTCATATCCGACGTCATTTTGATCAATCACCGAATTCTCATAGTTCGCGACGATCCTCTCGGCGATCACTTTGTGGAAACCAGAATTCGGCGTTCTCCGTCGCATCCTGTGCCAGCTACCGAGGACGGCGACATCTCAGACGCCTCCACGGTTATTAACGAGGACAGGCCACCGCCTGTGTCTTCTCCAGAGCTGATCCTTGGGCATTAGCGCCTTCAACCCGCTACGCTCATCTGCTCATCACCTGCCACATCAAGAAACAAGGTACGTATCGACAATACACATATATATCTAATACTCATCCAGTATTGCTCCGATCCCTAACCGGCGCATTCCGGTTTAAACCACGGAGCATCCTCATATAACCAGCTACCAGTCGCTCGAACGTTAAATCCAGATCTCTGCAAAAAAAAGGGAAAAGGAAAAATCGATTAAATTCAAAACCGCGACGTAACAATACGCGAGATTCATGCATTTCCAGCCGCTGAACAAGAACCAAACGATTGCAAAGTCGCTTTTTAACGTGATCGAACGATTGAGTTTCGCACTCGCTGTAGGCGTTTCAGCTCCTTTTATACGATCAAAAACTCTTTATTCTATGCAAATACGCAAGATTCATGCATTTCTAGCGGCCAAACAAGCACCGAACGACTGCAAAGTCGCTTTTTAACGTGATCGAACGATTGAGTTTCGCACTCGTTGTAGGCGTTTGAGCTCGTATTAAAAGATCACAAACTCGTTATTCTTTGCAAATACGCGAGATTCATGCATTTCCAGCCGCTAAACAAGCACCGAACGACTGCAAAGTCGCTTTATATCGAAATCGAACAATTGAGTTTTGCGCTCGCTGTAGGCGTACGAGCTCGTTTTATACGATCAAAAACTCATCATTTTATGCAAATACTCGAGATCCATGCATTTCGAGCCGCCAAAAAAGCACCGAACGACTGCAAAGTCGCTTTTTAACGTAATCGAACGATTGAGTTTCGCACTCGCTGTAGGCGTTTCAGCTCGTATTAAAAGATCAGAAACTCGTTATTCTTCGCAAACACGCGAGATTCATGCATTTCGAGCCGCCAAACAAGCATTAAACGACTGCAAAGTCGCTTTTTAACGAAATCGAACGATTGAGTTTCGCACTCGCTGTAGGCGTTCCAGCTCGTATTATAAGATCACAAACTCGTTATTCTTTGCAAATACGCAATATTCATGCATTTCAAGCCGCTAAAAAAGCACCGAACAACTGCAAAGTCGCTTTTTAACGAAATCGAACGATTGAGTTTCGCACTGGCTGTAGGCGTTCCAGCTCGTTTTATACGATCAAAAACTCTTTATTCTATGCAAATACGCAAGATTCATGCATTTTGAGCCGCCAAAGAAGCACCGAACGACTGCAAAGTCGCTTTTTAACGTGATCGAACGATTGAGTTTCGCACTCGCTGTAGGCGTTTCAGCTCCTTTTATACGATCAAAAACTCTTTATTCTATGCAAATACGCAAGATCCATGCATTTCGAGCCGCCAAAAAAGCACCGAACGACTGCAAAGTCGCTTTTTAACGAAATCGAACGATTGAGTTTCGCACTCGCTGTAGGCGTTCCAGCTCGTTTTATACGATCAAAAACTCTTTATTCTATGCAAATACGCAAGATTCATGCATTTTGAGCCGCCAAAGAAGCACCGAACGACTGCAAAGTCGCTTTTTAACGTGATCGAACGATTGAGTTTCGCACTCGCTGTAGGCGTTTCAGCTCCTTTTATACGATCAAAAACTCTTTATTCTATGCAAATACGCAAGATTCATGCATTTCGAGCGGCCAAACAAGCACCGAACGACTGCAAAGTCGCTTTTTAACGTAATCGAACGATTGAGTTTCGCACTCGTTGTAGGCGTTTCAGCTCGTATTAAAAGATCACAAACTCGTTATTCTTTGCAAATACGCGAGATTCATGCATTTCCAGCCGCTAAACAAGCACCGAACGACTGCAAAGTCGCTTTATATCGAAATCGAACAATTGAGTTTTGCGCTCGCTGTAGGCGTTCCAGCTCGTTTTATACGATCAAAAACTCATCATTTTATGCAAATACTCGAGATCCATGCATTTCGAGCCGCCAAAAAAGCACCGAACGACTGCAAAGTCGCTTTTTAACGTAATCGAACGATTGAGTTTCGCACTCGCTGTAGGCGTTTCAGCTCGTATTAAAAGATCAGAAACTCGTTATTCTTCGCAAATACGCGAGATTCATGCATTTCGAGCCGCCAAACAAGCATTAAACGACTGCAAAGTCGCTTTTTAACGAAATCGAACGATTGAGTTTCGCACTCGCTGTAGGCGTTCCAGCTCGTATTATAAGATCAAAAACTCTTCATTCTATGCAAATACGCAAGATTCATGCATTTCGAGCCGCCAAACAAGCACCGAACGACTGCAAAGTCGCTTTTTAACGTGATCGAACGATTGAGTTTCGCACTCGCTGTAGGCGTTTCAGCTACTTTTATACGATCACAAACTCGTTATTCTTTGCAAATACGCGAGATTCATGCATTTCCAGCCGCTGAACAAGAACCAAACGATTGCAAAGTCGCTTTTTAACGAAATCGAACGATTGAGTTTCGCGCTCGCTGTAGGCGTTCCAGCTCGTTTTATACGATCAAAAACTCTTTATTCTATGCAAATACGCAAGATTCATGCATTTCGAGCCGCCAAACAAGCACCAAACGACTGCAAAGTCGCTTTTTAACGTGATGGAACGATTGAGTTTCGCACTCGCTGTAGGCGTTTCAGCTCCTTTTATACGATCAAAAACTCTTTATTCTATGCAAATACGCAAGATTCATGCATTTCGAGCGGCCAAACAAGCACCGAACGACTGCAAAGTCGCTTTTTAACGTAATCGAACGATTGAGTTTTGCGCTCGCTGTAGGCGTTCCAGCTCGTTTTATACGATCAAAAACTCGTTATTTTATGCAAATACGCAATATTCATGCATTTCGACCCGCTAAACAAGCACTAAATGACTGCAAAGTCGCTTTACAACGAAATCGAACGATTGAGTTTCGCACTCGCCGTAGGCGTTCCAGCTCGTATTATAAGATCACAAACTCGTTATTTTATGCAAATACGCAAAATTCATGCATTTCGAGCCGCTAAACAAGCACTAAACGACTAAAAAGTAACTTTTTAACGAAATCGCACAATTTAGTTTTGCGCTCGCTGTAGGCGTTCCAGCTTCTTTTATACGATCAAAAACTCTTTATCCTATGCGAATACGCAAGATTCATGCATTTCGAGCTGCTAAACAAGCACCAAACGACTGCAAAGTCGCTTTTTAACGAAATCGAACGATTGAGGTTCGCACTCGCTGTAGGCATTCCAGCTCGTATTATAAGATCACAAACTCGTTATTCTTTGCGAATACGCAAGATTCATGCATTTCGAGCCGCTAAACAAGCACCAAACGACTGCAAAGTCGCTTCTTAACGAAATCGAACGATCGAGTTTCGCGCTCGCTGTAGGCGTTCCAGCTCCTTTTATACGATCAAAAACTCTTTATTCTTTGCGAATACGCAAGATTCATGCATTTCGAGCCGCTAAACAAGCACCAAACGACTGCAAAGTCGCTTCTTAACGAAATCGAACGATCGAGTTTCGCGCTCGCTGTAGGCGTTCCAGCTCCTTTTATACGATCAAAAACTCTTTATTCTATGCAAATACTCGAGATCCATGCATTTCGAGCCGCCAAAAAAGCACCGAACGACTGCAAGTCGCTTTTTAACGAAATCGAACGATTGAGTTTCGCACTCGCTGTAGGCATTCCAGCTCGTTTTATACGATCAAAAACTCTTTATTCTATGCAAATACGCAAGATTCATGCATTTTGAGCCGCCAAAGAAGCACCGAACGACTGCAAAGTCGCTTTTTAACGTAATCGAACGATTGAGTTTCGCACTCGCTGTAGGCGTTTCAGCTCGTATTAAAAGATCACAAACTTGTTATTCTTTGCAAATACGCGAGATTCATGCATTTCCAGCCGCTAAACAAGCACCGAACGACTGCAAAGTCGCTTTTTAACGAAATCGAACGATTGAGTTTCGCACTCGCTGTAGGCGTTCCAGCTCGTATTAAAAGATCACAAACTCGTTATTTCTTGCAAATACGCGAGATTCATGCATTTCCAGCCGCTGAACAAGAACCAAACGATTGCAAAGTCGCTTTTTAACGAAATCGAACGATTGAGTTTCGCGCTCGCTGTAGGCGTTCCAGCTCGTTTTATACGATCAAAAACTCTTTATTTTATGCAAATACGCAAGATTCATGCATTTCGAGCCGCCAAACAAGCACCGAACGACTGCAAAGTCGCTTTTTAACGTGATCGAACGATTGAGTTTCGCACTCGCTGTAGCCGTTCCAGCTCGTATTATAAGATCACAAACTCGTTATTCTTTGCAAATACGCAATATTCATGCATTTCAAGCCGCTAAACAAGCACCGAACGACTGCAAAGTCGCTTTATATCGAAATCGAACAATTGAGTTTTGCGCTCGCTGTAGGCGTTCCAGCTCGTTTTATACGATCAAAAACTCATCATTTTATGCAAATACTCGAGATCCATGCATTTCGAGCCGCCAAACAAGCATTAAACGACTGCAAAGTCGCTTTTTAACGAAATCGAACGATTGAGTTTCGCACTCGCTGTAGGCGTTCCAGCTCGTATTATAAGATCACAAACTCGTTATTCTTTGCAAATACGCAATATTCATGCATTTCAAGCCGCTAAACAAGCACCGAACGACTGCAAAGTCGCTTTTTAACGAAATCGAACGATTGAGTTTCGCACTCGCTGTAGGCGTTCCAGCTCGTATTAAAAGATCACAAACTCGTTATTTCTTGCAAATACGCGAGATTCATGCATTTCCAGCCGCTGAACAAGCACCAAACGACTGCAAAGTCGCTTTTCAACGAAATCGAACGATTGAGTTTCGCACTCGCTGTAGGCGTTCCAGCTCGTTTTATACGATCAAAAACTCTTTATTCTATGCAAATACGCAAGATTCATGCATTTTAAGCCGCCAAAGAAGCACCGAACGACTGCAAAGTCGCTTTTTAACGTGATCGAACGATTGAGTTTCGCACTCGCTGTAGGCGTTTCAGCTCCTTTTATACGATCAAAAACTCTTTATTCTATGCAAATACGCAAGATTCATGCATTTCGAGCTGCCAAACAAGCACCGAACGACTGCAAAGTCGCTTTTTAACGTAATCGAACGATTGAGTTTCGCACTCGCTGTAGGCGTTTCAGCTCGTATTAAAAGATCACAAACTCGTTATTCTTTGCAAATACGCGAGATTCATGCATTTCCAGCCGCTGAACAAGAACCAAACGATTGCAAAGTCGCTTTTTAACGAAATCGAACGATTGAGTTTCGCGCTCGCTGTAGGCGTTCCAGCTCGTTTTATACGATCAAAAACTCTTTATTCTATGCAAATACGCAAGATTCATGCATTTCGAGCCGCCAAACAAGCACCGAACGACTGCAAAGTCGCTTTTTAACGTGATCGAACGATTGAGTTTCGCACTCGCTGTAGCCGTTCCAGCTCGTATTATAAGATCACAAACTCGTTATTCTTTGCAAATACGCAATATTCATGCATTTCAAGCCGCTAAACAAGCACCGAACGACTGCAAAGTCGCTTTTTAACGAAATCGAACGATTGAGTTTCGCACTCGCTGTAGGCGTTCCAGCTCGTATTAAAAGATCACAAACTCGTTATTTCTTGCAAATACGCGAGATTCATGCATTTCCAGCCGCTGAACAAGCACCAAACGACTGCAAAGTCGCTTTTCAACGAAATCGAACGATTGAGTTTCGCACTCGCTGTAGGCGTTCCAGCTCGTTTTATACGATCAAAAACTCTTTATTCTATGCAAATACGCAAGATTCATGCATTTTAAGCCGCCAAAGAAGCACCGAACGACTGCAAAGTCGCTTTTTAACGTGATCGAACGATTGAGTTTCGCACTCGCTGTAGGCGTTTCAGCTCCTTTTATACGATCAAAAACTCTTTATTCTATGCAAATACGCAAGATTCATGCATTTCGAGCTGCCAAACAAGCACCGAACGACTGCAAAGTCGCTTTTTAACGTAATCGAACGATTGAGTTTCGCACTCGCTGTAGGCGTTTCAGCTCGTATTAAAAGATCACAAACTCGTTATTCTTTGCAAATACGCGAGATTCATGCATTTCCAGCCGCTGAACAAGAACCAAACGATTGCAAAGTCGCTTTTTAACGAAATCGAACGATTGAGTTTCGCGCTCGCTGTAGGCGTTCCAGCTCGTTTTATACGATCAAAAACTCTTTATTCTATGCAAATACGCAAGATTCATGCATTTCGAGCCGCCAAACAAGCACCGAACGACTGCAAAGTCGCTTTTTAACGTGATCGAACGATTGAGTTTCGCACTCGCTGTAGCCGTTCCAGCTCGTATTATAAGATCACAAACTCGTTATTCTTTGCAAATACGCAATATTCATGCATTTCAAGCCGCTGAACAAGAACCAAACGATTGCAAAGTCGCTTTTTAACGAAATCGAACGATTGAGTTTCCCACTCGCTGTAGGCGTTCCAGCTCGTATTATAAGATCACAAACTCGTTATTCTATGCAAATACGCAATATTCATGCATTTCAAGCCGCTAAACAAGCACCGAACGACTGCAAAGTCGCTTTATATCGAAATCGAACAATTGAGTTTTGCGCTCGCTGTAGGCGTTCCAGCTCGTTTTATACGATCAAAAACTCATCATTTTATGCAAATACTCGAGATCCATGCATTTCGAGCCGCCAAAAAAGCACCGAACGACTGCAAAGTCGCTTTTTAATGTAATCGAACGATTGAGTTTCGCACTCGCTGTAGGCGTTTCAGCTCGTATTAAAAGATCAGAAACTCGTTATTCTTCGCAAATACGCAAGATTCATGCATTTCGAGCCGCCAAACAAGCATTAAACGACTGCAAAGTCGCTTTTTAACGAAATCGAACGATTGAGTTTCGCACTCGCTGTAGGCGTTCCAGCTCGTATTGTAAGATCACAAACTCGTTATTCTTTGCGAATACGCAAGATTCATGCATTTCGAGCCGCTGAACAAGCACCAAACGACTGCAAAGTCGCGTTTTAACGTAATCGAACGATTGAGTTTCGCACTCGCTGTAGGCAATCCAGCTCGTATTAAAAGACCACAAACTCGTTATTCTTTGCAAATACGCGAGATTCATGCATTTCCAGCCGCTGAACAAGAACCAAACGATTGCAAAGTCGCTTTTTAACGAAATCGAACGATTGAGTTTTGCGCTCGCTGTAGGCGTTCCAGCTCGTTTTATACGATCAAAAACTCGTTATTTTATGCAAATACGCAATATTCATGCATTTCGACCCGCTAAACAAGCACTAAATGACTGCAAAGTCGCTTTACAACGAAATCGAACGATTGAGTTTCGCACTCGCCGTAGGCGTTCCAGCTCGTATTATAAGATCACAAACTCGTTATTTTATGCAAATACGCAAAATTCATGCATTTCGAGCCGCTAAACAAGCACTAAACGACTAAAAAGTAACTTTTTAACGAAATCGCACAATTTAGTTTTGCGCTCGCTGTTGGCGTTCCAGCTCCTTTTATACGATCAAAAACTCTTTATTCTATGCAAATACTCGAGATCCATGCATTTCGAGCCGCCAAAAAAGCACCGAACGACTGCAAAGTCGCTTTTTAACGAAATCGAACGATTGAGTTTCGCACTCGCTGTAGGCGTTCCAGCTCGTTTTATACGATCAAAAACTCTTTATTCTATGCAAATACGCAAGATTCATGCATTTCGAGCCGCCAAACAAGCATTAAACGACTGCAAAGTCGCTTTTTAACGAAATCGAACGATTGAGTTTCGCACTCGCTGTAGGCGTTCCAGCTCGTATTAAAAGACCACAAACTCGTTATTCTTTGCAAATACGCGAGATTCATGCATTTCCAGCCGCTGAACAAGAACCAAACGATTGCAAAGTCGCTTTTTAACGAAATCGAACGATTGAGTTTCGCACTCGCTGTAGGCGTTCCAGCTCGTTTTATACGATCAAAAACTCTTTATTCTATGCAAATACGCAAGATTCATGCATTTTGAGCCGCCAAAGAAGCACCGAACGACTGCAAAGTCGCTTTTTAACGTGATCGAACGATTGAGTTTCGCACTCGCTGTAGGCGTTTCAGCTACTTTTATACGATCAAAAACTCTTTATTCTACGCAAATACGCAAGATTCATGCATTTCGAGCCGCCAAACAAGCACCGAACGACTGCAAAGTCGCTTTTTAACGTAATCGAACGATTGAGTTTCGCACTCGCTGTAGGCAATCCAGCTCGTATTAAAAGACCACAAACTCGTTATTCTTTGCAAATACGCGAGATTCATGCATTTCCAGCCGCTGAACAAGAACCAAACGATTGCAAAGTCGCTTTTTAACGAAATCGAACGATTGAGTTTTGCGCTCGCTGTAGGCGTTCCAGCTCGTTTTATACGATCAAAAACTCGTTATTTTATGCAAATACGCAATATTCATGCATTTCGACCCCCTAAACAAGCACTAAATGACTGCAAAGTCGCTTTACAACGAAATCGAACGATTGAGTTTCGCACTCGCCGTAGGCGTTCCAGCTCGTATTATAAGATCACAAACTCGTTATTTTATGCAAATACGCAAAATTCATGCATTTCGAGCCGCTAAACAAGCACTAAACGACTAAAAAGTAACTTTTTAACGAAATCGCACAATTTAGTTTTGCGCTCGCTGTAGGCGTTCCAGCTTCTTTTATACGATCAAAAACTCTTTATCCTATGCGAATACGCAAGATTCATGCATTTCGAGCTGCTAAACAAGCACCAAACGACTGCAAAGTCGCTTTTTAACGAAATCGAACGATTGAGGTTCGCACTCGCTGTAGGCGTTCCAGCTCGTTTTATACGATCAAAAACTCTTTATTCTATGCAAATACGCAAGATTCATGCATTTTGAGCCGCCAAAGAAGCACCGAACGACTGCAAAGTCGCTTTTTAACGTGATCGAACGATTGAGTTTCGCACTCGCTGTAGGCGTTCCAGCTCGTATTAAAAGACCACAAACTCGTTATTCTTCGCAAATACGCGAGATTCATGCATTTCCAGCCGCTGAACAAGAACCAAACGATTGCAAAGTCGCTTTTTAACGAAATCGAACGATTGAGTTTCGCGCTCGCTGTAGGCGTTCCAGCTCGTTTTATACGATCAAAAACTCTTTATTCTATGCAAATACGCAAGATTCATGCATTTTGAGCCGCCAAACAAGCACCGAACGACTGCAAAGTCGTTTTTTAACGAAATCGAACGATTGAGTTTCGCACTCGCTGTAGGCAATCCAGCTCGTATTAAAAGACCACAAACTCGTTATTCTTTGCAAATACGCGAGATTCATGCATTTCCAGCCGCTGAACAAGAACCAAACGATTGCAAAGTCGCTTTTTAACGAAATCGAACGATTGAGTTTCGCGCTCGCTGTAGGCGTTCCAGCTCGTTTTATACGATCAAAAACTCATCATTTTATGCAAATACGCAAGATTCATGCATTTCGAGCGGCCAAACAAGCACCGAACGACTGCAAAGTCGCTTTTTAACGTAATCGAACGATTGAGGTTCGCACTCGCTGTAGGCATTCCAGCTCGTATTATAAGATCACAAACTCGTTATTCTTTGCGAATACGCAAGATTCATGCATTTCGAGCCGCTAAACAAGCACCAAACGACTGCAAAGTCGCTTCTTAACGAAATCGAACGATTGAGGTTCGCACTCGCTGTAGGCATTCCAGCTCGTATTATAAGATCACAAACTCGTTATTCTTTGCGAATACGCAAGATTCATGCATTCCGAGCCGCTAAACAAGCACCAAACGACTGCAAAGTCGTTTTTTAACGAAATCGAACGATTGAGTTTCGCACTCGCTGTAGGCAATCCAGCTCGTATTAAAAGACCACAAACTCGTTATTCTTTGCAAATACGCGAGATTCATGCATTTCCAGCCGCTGAACAAGAACCAAACGATTGCAAAGTCGCTTTTTAACGAAATCGAACGATTGAGTTTCGCGCTCGCTGTAGGCGTTCCAGCTCGTTTTATACGATCAAAAACTCATCATTTTATGCAAATACGCAAGATTCATGCATTTCGAGCCGCCAAACAAGCATTAAACGACTGCAAAGTCGCTTTTTAACGAAATCGAACGATTGAGTTTCGCACTCGCTGTATGCGTTCCAGCTCGTATTAAAAGATCACAAACTCGTTATTTCTTGCAAATACGCGAGATTCATGCATTTCCAGCCGCTGAACAAGAACCAAACGACTGCAAAGTCGCTTTTTAACGAAATCGAACGATTGAGTTTCGCGCTCGCTGTAGGCGTTCCAGCTCGTTTTATACGATCAAAAACTCATCATTTTATGCAAATACGCAAGATTCATGCATTTCGAGCCGCCAAACAAGCATTAAACGACTGCAAAGTCGCTTTTTAACGAAATCGAACGATTGAGTTTCGCACTCGCTGTAGGCGTTCCAGCTCGTATTAAAAGACCACAAACTCGTTATTCTTTGCAAATACGCGAGATTCATGCATTTCCAGCCGCTGAACAAAAACCAAACGATTGCAAAGTCGCTTTTTAACGTAATCGAACGATTGAGTTTCGCACTCGCTGTAGGCGTTTCAGCTCGTATTAAAAGATCACAAACTCGTTATTCTTTGCAAATACGCGAGATTCATGCATTTCCAGCCGCTAAACAAGCACCGAACGACTGCAAAGTCGCTTTTTAACGAAATCGAACGATTGAGTTTCGCACTCGCTGTAGGCGTTCCAGCTCGTATTAAAAGATCACAAACTCGTTATTTCTTGCAAATACGCGAGATTCATGCATTTCCAGCCGCTGAACAAGAACCAAACGATTGCAAAGTCGCTTTTTAACGAAATCGAACGATTGAGTTTCGCACTCGCTGTAGGCAATCCAGCTCGTATTAAAAGACCACAAACTCGTTATTCTTTGCAAATACGCGAGATTCATGCATTTCCAGCCGCTGAACAAGAACCAAACGATTGCAAAGTCGCTTTTTAACGTGATCGAACGATTGAGTTTCGCACTCGCTGTAGGCGTTTCAGCTCCTTTTATACGATCAAAAACTCTTTATTCTATGCAAATACGCAAGATTCATGCATTTCGAGCGGCCAAACAAGCACCGAACGACTGCAAAGTCGCTTTTTAACGTAATCGAACGATTGAGTTTCGCACTCGTTGTAGGCGTTTCAGCTCGTATTAAAAGATCACAAACTCGTTATTCTTTGCAAATACGCGAGATTCATGCATTTCCAGCCGCTAAACAAGCACCGAACGACTGCAAAGTCGCTTTATATCGAAATCGAACAATTGAGTTTTGCGCTCGCTGTAGGCGTTCCAGCTTGTTTTATACGATCAAAAACTCATCATTTTATGCAAATACTCGAGATCCATGCATTTCGAGCCGCCAAAAAAGCACCGAACGACTGCAAAGTCGCTTTTTAACGTAATCGAACGATTGAGTTTCGCACTCGCTGTAGGCGTTTCAGCTCGTATTAAAAGATCAGAAACTCGTTATTCTTCGCAAATACGCGAGATTCATGCATTTCGAGCCGCCAAACAAGCATTAAACGACTGCAAAGTCGCTTTTTAACGAAATCGAACGATTGAGTTTCGCACTCGCTGTAGGCGTTCCAGCTCGTATTATAAGATCACAAACTCGTTATTCTTTGCAAATACGCAATATTCATGCATTTCAAGCCGCTAAACAAGCACCGAACGACTGCAAAGTCGCTTTTTAACGAAATCGAACGATTGAGTTTCGCACTCGCTGTAGGCGTTCCAGCTCGTATTAAAAGACCACAAACTCGTTATTCTTTGCAAATACGCGAGATTCATGCATTTCCAGCCGCTGAACAAGAACCAAACGATTGCAAAGTCGCTTTTTAACGAAATCGACCGATTGAGTTTCGCGCTCGCTGTAGGCGTTCCAGCTCGTTTTATACGATCAAAAACTCTTTATTCTATGCAAATACGCAAGGGTCATGCATTTTGAGCCGCCAAACAAGCACCGAACGACTGCAAAGTCGCTTTTTAACGAAATCGAACGATTGAGTTTCGCACTCGCTGTAGGCGTTTCAGCTCGTATTAAAAGATCACAAACTCGTTATTCTTTGCAAATACGCGAGATTCATGCATTTCCAGCCGCTGAACAAGAACCAAACGATTGCAAAGTCGCTTTTTAACGAAATCGAACGATTGAGGTTCGCGCTCGCTGTAGGCGTTCCAGCTCGTTTTATACGATCAAAAACTCTTTATTCTATGCAAATACGCAAGATTCATGCATTTCGAGCCGCCAAACAAGCACCGAACGACTGCAAAGTCGCTTTTTACCGTGATCGAACGATTGAGTTTCGCACTCGCTGTAGCCGTTCCAGCTCGTATTATAAGATCACAAACTCGTTATTCTTTGCAAATACGCAATATTCATGCATTTCAAGCCGCTGAACAAGAACCAAACGATTGCAAAGTCGCCTTTTAACGAAATCGAACGATTGAGTTTCCCACTCGCTGTAGCCGTTCCAGCTCGTATTATAAGATCACAAACTCGTTATTCTTTGCAAATACGCAATATTCATGCATTTCAAGCCGCTGAACAAGAACCAAACGATTGCAAAGTCACTTTTTAACGAAATCGAACGATTGAGTTTCCCACTCGCTGTAGGCGTTCCAGCTCGTATTATAAGATCACAAACTCGTTATTCTTTGCAAATACGCAATATTCATGCATTTCAAGCCGCTAAACAAGCACCGAACGACTGCAAAGTCGCTTTATATCGAAATCGAACAATTGAGTTTTGCGCTCGCTGTAGGCGTTCCAGCTCGTATTAAAAGATCACAAACTCGTTATTTCTTGCAAATACGCGAGATTCATGCATTTCCAGCCGCTGAACAAGCACCAAACGACTGCAAAGTCGCTTTTTAACGAAATCGAACGATTGAGTTTCGCACTCGCTGTAGGCGTTCCAGCTCGTTTTATACGATCAAAAACTCTTTATTCTATGCAAATACGCAAGATTCATGCATTTTAAGCCGCCAAAGAAGCACCGAACGACTGCAAAGTCGCTTTTTAACGTGATCGAACGATTGAGTTTCGCACTCGCTGTAGGCGTTTCAGCTCCTTTTATACGATCAAAAACTCTTTATTCTATGCAAATACGCAAGATTCATGCATTTCGAGCTGCCAAACAAGCACCGAACGACTGCAAAGTCGCTTTTTAACGTAATCGAACGATTGAGTTTCGCACTCGCTGTAGGCGTTTCAGCTCGTATTAAAAGATCACAAACTCGTTATTCTTTGCAAATACGCGAGATTCATGCATTTCCAGCCGCTGAACAAGAACCAAACGATTGCAAAGTCGCTTTTTAACGAAATCGAACGATTGAGGTTCGCGCTCGCTGTAGGCGTTCCAGCTCGTTTTATACGATCAAAAACTCTTTATTCTATGCAAATACGCAAGATTCATGCATTTCGAGCCGCCAAACAAGCACCGAACGACTGCAAAGTCGCTTTTTACCGTGATCGAACGATTGAGTTTCGCACTCGCTGTAGCCGTTCCAGCTCGTATTATAAGATCACAAACTCGTTATTCTTTGCAAATACGCAATATTCATGCATTTCAAGCCGCTGAACAAGAACCAAACGATTGCAAAGTCGCCTTTTAACGAAATCGAACGATTGAGTTTCCCACTCGCTGTAGGCGTTCCAGCTCGTATTATAAGATCACAAACTCGTTATTCTATGCAAATACGCAATATTCATGCATTTCAAGCCGCTAAACAAGCACCGAACGACTGCAAAGTCGCTTTATATCGAAATCGAACAATTGAGTTTTGCGCTCGCTGTAGGCGTTCCAGCTCGTTTTATACGATCAAAAACTCATCATTTTATGCAAATACTCGAGATCCATGCATTTCGAGCCGCCAAAAAAGCACCGAACGACTGCAAAGTCGCTTTTTAACGTAATCGAACGATTGAGTTTCGCACTCGCTGTAGGCGTTTCAGCTCGTATTAAAAGATCAGAAACTCGTTATTCTTCGCAAATACGCAAGATTCATGCATTTCGAGCCGCCAAACAAGCATTAAACGACTGCAAAGTCGCTTTTTAACGAAATCGAACGATTGAGTTTCGCACTCGCTGTAGGCGTTCCAGCTCGTATTATAAGATCACAAACTCGTTATTCTTTGCAAATACGCAATATTCATGCATTTCAAGCCGCTAAACAAGCACCGAACGACTGCAAAGTCGCTTTTTAACGAAATCGAATGATTGAGTTTCGCACTCGCTGTAGGCGTTCCAGCTCGTATTAAAAGACCACAAACTCGTTATTCTTTGCAAATACGCGAGATTCATGCATTTCCAGCCGCTGAACAAGAACCAAACGATTGCAAAGTCGCTTTTTAACGAAATCGAACGATTGAGTTTCGCGCTCGCTGTAGGCGTTCCAGCTCGTTTTATACGATCAAAAACTCTTTATTCTATGCAAATACGCAAGATTCATGCATTTTGAGCCGCCAAACAAGCACCGAACGACTGCAAAGTCGCTTTTTAACGAAATCGAACGATTGAGTTTCGCACTCGCTGTAGGCAATCCAGCTCGTATTAAAAGACCACAAACTCGTTATTCTTTGCAAATACGCGAGATTCATGCATTTCCAGCCGCTGAACAAGAACCAAACGATTGCAAAGTCGCTTTTTAACGAAACCGAACGATTGAGTTTCGCGCTCGCTGTAGGCGTTCCAGCTCGTTTTATAAGATCACAAACTCATTATTCTTTGCAAATACGCAAGATTCATGCATTTCGAGCCGCTAAACAAGCACCAAACGACTGCAAAGTCGCTTCTTAACGAAATCGAACGATCGAGTTTCGCGCTCGCTGTAGGCGTTCCAGCTCCTTTTATACGATCAAAAACTCTTTATTCTATGCAAATACTCGAGATCCATGCATTTCGAGCCGCCAAAAAAGCACCGAACGACTGCAAAGTCGCTTTTTAACGAAATCGAACGATTGAGTTTCGCACTCGCTGTAGGCGTTCCAGCTCGTTTTATACGATCAAAAACTCTTTATTCTATGCAAATACGCAAGATTCATGCATTTTGAGCCGCCAAAGAAGCACCGAACGACTGCAAAGTCGCTTTTTAACGTGATCGAACGATTGAGTTTCGCACTCGCTGTAGGCGTTCCAGCTCGTTTTATACGATCAAAAACTCTTTATTCTATGCAAATACGCAAGATTCATGCATTTCGAGCCGCCAAACAAGCACCGAACGACTGCAAAGTCGCTTTTTAACGTGATCGAACGATTGAGTTTCGCACTCGCTGTAGCCGTTCCAGCTCGTATTATAAGATCACAAACTCGTTATTCTTTGCAAATACGCAATATTCATGCATTTCAAGCCGCTGAACAAGAACCAAACGATTGCAAAGTCGCTTTTTAACGAAATCGAACGATTGAGTTTCCCACTCGCTGTAGGCGTTCCAGCTCGTATTATAAGATCACAAACTCGTTATTCTTTGCAAATACGCAATATTCCTGCATTTCAAGCCGCTAAACAAGCACCGAACGACTGCAAAGTCGCTTTATATCGAAATCGAACAATTGAGTTTTGCGCTCGCTGTAGGCGTTCCAGCTCGTTTTATACGATCAAAAACTCATCATTTTATGCAAATGCTCGAGATCCATGCATTTCGAGCCGCCAAAAAAGCACCGAACGACTGCAAAGTCGCTTTTTAACGTAATCGAACGATTGAGTTTCGCACTCGCTGTAGGCGTTTCAGCTCGTATTAAAAGATCAGAAACTCGTCATTCTTCGCAAATACGCAAGATTCATGCATTTCGAGCCGCCAAACAAGCATTAAACGACTGCAAAGTCGCTTTTTGACGAAATCGAACGATTGAGTTTCGCGCTCGCTGTAGGCGTTCCAGCTCGTATTGTAAGATCACAAACTCGTTATTCTTTGCGAATACGCAAGATTCATGCATTTCAAGCCGCTGAACAAGCACCAAACGACTAAAAAGTAACTTTTTAACGAAATCGCACAATTTAGTTTTGCGCTCGCTGTAGGCGTTCCAGCTCCTTTTATACGATCAAAAACTCTTTATTCTATGCGAATACGCAAGATTCATGCATTTCGAGCTGCTAAACAAGCACCAAACGACTGCAAATGTTACGTCGCGGGTTATTTTATCGGTTTTTATTTCGCGGTTCTGAATTTTTGGGTTTTTGTTTCAGATACCGGATCAACGGATGAGCGACGCGTGACGGATAGCAATCGGATGCTCCGTAGTTTAAACCGGAATGCGCCGGTTAGGGACCGGAGCGCTGTACTGGATTTTGCGTGTCATTTCTCTTCGGGTTTTATTTGTTTGTTCGACTGTCGATCGATTGACTTACCTGATTTTTATTGATTTGGCAGGTGTTGAGCTGTTGGGCGTAGCGGGTTGAGAGTGCTAGGTGCCGATGATCAACTCTGGAGAGGACGGAGGAGACCGCGTGTCCTCGTAAAGCACCGTAGGAGCGTCGGAAATGTTGCCGTCTTCCTCGGTGTGTTCGATGGCAGGTCGAATCGTGCAGTCAGCCCGATCGTCGGGTTTAATATTAGTAGGATCTGGTCGTCTTATGTATACTCGATGATTTTTCAGTGAGACGATGGACGTGATTGTCGGAACCTTCCTGGCAGCAATCACGCTCTGTTTAACGTTCGTATTGTCTGAAGCCACTGATTTCGGCGTAATGTTTTTAAGATCTGATTTAGTCGGAGCACTCGTTCTTGGTTTACGCGACCCTAGTTTCAGAAAGACACATCTATTTTTCATGATGAACGTTATAAATGGTGATCAGTTCGCATTCTATTTGTCCCATAGTTGTTGAGGGTTGAAATATCGGGAAAGGATTGCTTAAATTAATATCAGATCAAATTTTCATCAGACTTGGTTAAGTCCGATATATATATAATCTGATTTTGGATTAATCCTAGGTTTTTATTCTAGTTAATTACTAATTAATATTACGTTTAATCTTGTTATTTCGGTTCGATCCTTTGGAGTCCCAGGAATAACCTTAATCGGATCTTATTTTTATCAGACCGACTTGCGTCGTGACTGATTTTATAAGATTCACTTTAACTTATCTAATGAATCTATCTATCAGAACCGATGATTGTCAGAACTGGTTTTCAAGATTCGATTTTATTTAAATTTATGCTTATATGTATATATTTGTAACCTTAATCGGATCTCATTTTTATCAGACCGACTTGCGTCGTGACCGATTTTTATAAGATTCACTTTAACTTATCTAATGAATCTATCTATCAGAACCGATGATTGTCAGAACTGGTTTTCAAGATTCGATTTTATTTAAATTTATGCTTATATGTATATATTTGTATATATATATATTTATAATAAAGCAATGGGTTTGATGGTGGGAGATTACGTGAACTGATCCCAGATATATTTGTTCCTTTTTGATTTGTGTCGCTGATTTACTTACTGCTTGAAAGGACTGCCTTGCGAGAATGATTTCGTAGGATGTTGTTAAACCTTTTATTAGTCGTAGCGGGTTTCGGTTTTCTTTGATATGCGACAAAAGATTTACGTGGAGTTTGCAATCGTAAGTAGATTATTATTATAGTGATTATTGATATTGGTATTTGAACTTTATTTATATATATATTAAGATAAACACGAAATAATTGCGAACGATGTTTTATACGGTGAAATACCGCCTGGTCGCAGCCAGGTAATAATCGCGAATTTATTTGAAGTTAACAACTGCCGTAAAAGACTCTAAGTCCGAACTGGCAATTAATTATTACAAGGGGAGTACCGGATCGCGTGAGTCTCTTCAAGAGAACTCTTAGAGTCGACCGCCGGAGATGAGAGTCGTAGAAGAACTGTCTTGTCTGGATGCTGGATGGACCCGCGAGTCTCCTGAGCCTCCGCTCAGTGGTGGGGAGCCCTGTCGCTGATTCGCCCAGTCCCACTGGCCAATGCTGCGCTGCCTCTGTTGTACGGCCGTGGGGATCCGTCGCTCGCAGTGGCTGCGCCGGGTGCTGGAGGGGGTGCCTGCTCACGCCTTGCTGCCGTCGTACCGTCAGCCGCGTGGGGGCCGCCTTCTGCATTGGCCGCGCTGGATGCTGGAGGGGCACCGGCTCGCAGCTTCGTTGCATCCGTGCCGTCCCTTGAGTGGGGGGCGCCTTCGTCTCACGGTAGCGCGATGGCTACGAGTGGGGGCCTCCTTTGTCGCACGGTAGCCGTGCTGATGCAGCATCCCACGGCAGGGAGTTTCTCGGACCGCCTTATCATCGGAGCTTCGCAGAACCGAGTCGCGATAGCACTGCCTCTGGTCGTGGTACTGCCTTTGTCGCACGGTAGCCGTGCTGATGCTGTGTCCCACGGCAGAGAGTTTCTCGGACCGCCTTATCGTCGGAGCTTCGCAGAACCGAGTCGCGATAGCACTGCCTCTGGTCGTGGTACTGCCTTTGTCCCACGGCAGCCGTGCTGATGCAGCATCCCACGGGTTTGAATTGCTCGGGCCGCCTTATCGTCGGAGCTTCGCAGAACCGAGTCGCGATAGCACTGCCTCTGGTCGTGGTACTGCCTTTGTCCCACGGCAGCCGTGCTGATCCAGCATCCCACGGGCTCGCTTCTCAGAGGGGCCTTATCGGTGGCGATTCTCGGAGCTTTGTCGGAGTCGCGTCCGGTCTCACGCTCGCATGGCCATCCGATACATTATTAAAGTATGACTTATTTATTATTAATGCTAATTATTTAAACATCGAGGCCTGATTGATGACATAACATGATTGGTGTAATGCGTAATTATCCCAAATCCCCAGGGTAAGTATGCGTATTATTATGTATGAATATTCGGTTACATTTGTTGGATAAATAGTAATAAGGACATGATTCGTCCTTTATTGATATTGGAAACGCACCCATCCCGATGTTTCGGATGGTCCGTTTACTGAGCTTGAAATAATAATTAGTTATCGACAAATGTCATTTTAATACTCATAAATTTGATATCCTGTTATTATAGCTTAATGCCGTTCGATTATCAATTTGCTGGTGATATTTGGGCGATGCGCGCATATTAAAAGGTTTCCGATATTATTATTTATTAATAACATTATTTGTTTATTATCAAAAGGTGTATTTATTATTGTTTTGCGCCGTCGAGTGTCGTGTCTATCCGACAATCCGTCGTTGCGCGTTTTTTGAATATTCGAAATTTATTTATTAATAATTTTATTTATCGTTAATAATGTTTATTTAATGGGCTTAGAATTGATAACGGTTGGTATATCTAATATGTCTAGTTACTATGTAACTTTGAAGCGGTTTGCGCTGTATGTTCGTTCTACAGAATTAATTTTCGTGTTTGTCAAGGTCATATGCCTTTTCTCAAAAAACTACTCGCAATGTCTCGGGGCTTCGTCGGAAAGGTGAAATATAGTAGGGGTTTATTGTTTATGACGATTATCCCCTTCTGATAGCGTGCTCAGATTTTGCAAAGGAGTTCGTGTATGTTTTTCTTTTGTTACCCAAAGTTTTTACTAAATTTCCTAGATTTCGCGTGCGGCTATTCACAAAATCGCTCACAGCGTCTCTGGACTTCGTCAGA
Source organism: Amblyteles armatorius (assembly GCA_933228735.2). Classification (NCBI taxonomy): domain Eukaryota; kingdom Metazoa; phylum Arthropoda; class Insecta; order Hymenoptera; family Ichneumonidae; genus Amblyteles; species Amblyteles armatorius. Next base: position 5,339,580 of record OW121688.1, on the reverse strand, counting down.
AAGTGAAAACATAAATAGGGGTTATTGGTCACGAGGGTTTTCTCTCTCTGATAGCGTGCTCAGTTTCTGCGAAAACGTTTCGCTTGTATTTTTTATTTGCATTTTAAGTTTAATATTTTCCCTGGACTTTACCTGTGACGTTTATGTGTGTTTATTATTGACGAATGTTATTTTTACGGGGGTGTGCCTGCTAGTTTGTGTCGAGAGTACGTTTTTAAAGTTATTTTGTTCAAAATTGTATCTCAACTATTGTTTGTTATGTTTTTAGCTACGTTCTTGTTTTATTGCTGATCGGAGCTTACGAATTTTCCTGGTGGTACGAATAACGATTTATCTTCGCGTTTGTATGCTTCATATGTATTTTGGGGAATACCGTCAATGTATATTATGTAACTGTAGCATGCTACAGTACGATCTCACTTAGTTTACCATTAATAGTGCAATTGATTGTTTAATTGATAACGCGTTAGGCATGGAACGGTATTATTTGAATGCATGAGGGTTATTTAGAAAATTATTGTATTATCGGTTGATATATATTATGTTTACGATAATACCTATTATATTGATGACGATTCTATCGTCGTAGTGTTGTGACTTATTTATCTGTATGTCTCGCTACCATTTTTAGTATTTTAGTGTTCCCGAGAATAAAGTAAATCCAAAAAAAAAATTTGTTCGTGTGTCGGTTACTTATTTTGCTGCTGAAGAGACCCAGGACGTGACACCTCCCCCCCTAAGTCTGAAGCAGTGCCGAGGCTCTGCTGAGGACCAGCGTGAAGGCGCTTGATGAGTTCTGGGTCGATTCTTGGTAGCGCCGTGGGATATCTTCCGGACTCCCTCGCCGTCAAGTTGGGGTAGGTTGACAACTCTACCCGGTCCATTGCTGTCGAATATCTTGCGCTATCCCTCGCCGTCAAGTTGGGGTAATCTGATTGAATTACCCTTTCTGCCGTTGTCGGATATCTTGCGTTGTCCCTCGCCGTCAAGTTGGGGCAGTTGGATTTATCGTTTGATACTGGTAAATCTGCCCTTTCTCCTGTGCTTGGTCCGCTCTCGACGTCCGTGGTAGGCGATACTCGCCTGTGACCCAGTGTGAGTAATAGACCGGTCACAGAACTCCATATGGCCCCCAAGAGATGGATGCTCCATCCATAAAGCGAGTGAATAGCATATCCGTGGATACATGTGTCGATGATTGTTTTTATGATTTTTATAATGACGTAGATAGCGAATACTCCGGCGCTGGCTATGCCGAACTTCTCAAATCCGTGCCAGAATCGTTTCGCAGCACTCTCGGCCAAATGTTCAAGCGTGGTTTCGTCGAGAAATCCTCGAATGGACACACTTCCCGCCGGGATACTATAGCCGACCGATCCTCTCGCTAAGTTGTTCAGCAGGGCTGGTTTTTCAGCTGGGAACATTATACGTTCGCGGAGTTTCTTGATGTCGGCCGCTGAATCGATTCCGCTGTTGGCAAGGTTTCCGATTGACGCGTAATGCCATGTAGGTTTTGAGGATGGCACCAATGATTGCGGTGCCGGTACTTCGATCGGATGCGGCGAGAACCTATACCATACGTTATCGATTTGGTACAAGGACGGCAACGTCGGGTCGCACTCGATCTGCGTTGCCGATTTCAGCAACATTCTTGAGGTTGTTGACAAAAAATAGGACTCGTTGCGGTACGTAACAGGTAGTTCGTGATGGCACTCGTCCGTGCGACGGAGGCTGCACTCCACGGGGACACACTTGACTATGTGCGCCACTTCTCCAGCTATCACCGCCATATACCCCGGCCCCATCATAATGGCGTATGCGAACTTTTCCGGCAAGATGCCGGACGTTGACAGCGCGTTTTGAAGTACTTGCCTTTCCAGGTTGCATCGCTGCGTCAGGATGTCCTTGTACAAGTTCTTCATTTGTAGTTTGACATGCTTCTCCACATATACGAATTTTGAATTTATGTAGGAGAATATGTCAAGATTTGATACCGAGATTTGCTTTCGGACCGCGAATGACTCTCCTTTTCGCGTCTCCAGAATGTACAGCTTCGGGTGTTCGGTGCGAATCAAAGTGAACCCGCACAACTGCTGTTCCGATTTTTTCGCGAGAGCGAATGTTGTGTCTTGTGTTGTTAATGTGTATACGTCGGGCGAGCCGGCGCTATCTTCGACCGGTGTTAACTTTGTGGCTTTACCTTCGTACAACACGTCGTAACGATTAAAATTGCACGAATCGGTTGGTTCTGTTTTCCAATACACGCTTCTGCCGTCGATGTCGGTGCAATGTCCTTCAGGGAGTGCACAATGTGTTCCGGTTTGCAGTATTATTTTATCGGTCGCCAGGTTGACCGTTGCTTCGTAATTAGAAAGTGTAACACTCACCGAGGCTTGCACTACGACGTTGTCCCACGTTCCGAACGGGTCGCTGTACTGAGTTCCGACGCACTTGCCATCTACTGTGATTGATCCAGCCATCGTGATGGTTCTCCTATCCGTGTTGTTTCGCTGCAAGCCGATGAGTTGTGCCGAATTGCTGACTGCCAGGATCCCTGTTTCGTGCAGTCTACGGCATGCCCTCTCATCCAGGTCGTAGAGATATATCTGTCGTCCATTATGGACCACTGAATTGTGGGAGTGCATCCCGCAATGGTAGATTGTCCTATCGATTTCTATCTTGCACTCTGTCACCTCGGCGCTGCTGAAGTCCGTGAGTTGAAGTAGCTGGATGTAACTGGACGTCGACGTTGGTTCCAACAATGGTATGTTGCATTCCGCGACACCGTTGAGGGAAATCGACGTTATATTCATCGTCGATCCACCGCAGTCGTAGCCGACCAGGGCCGCGACCTCTGCGATGATGATGAGGAGGAGGAACACTGTTGATTTCATCCTAGAACAAACATATGTTCTTGGTTATTTCTTAGGACTCTCAGCATCTTTTGATTCCACCTTCCTTGTGGAATTTCCTCTCGTGTGTCGCTTATCGGCTGTCGCTACGACTATCAACGCCGAGATCGCCGCCTCGTCGTCCTCCTAGCGGCGGCAGTTGCCTCGATCCGGACCCATCTTCCTTCACACGATCTTCGGTGCTTCCTAGTCCCGAAGTCTACAGGCTGTTTTTTTCTGTTGGTTGGTCGTGATATTGCTAATCCGCACGTCGTACACCTCCACTCGGTTTTGAGGTTGGGAATATGATCCTGGCCTCCGTGGTCGTAGACTGTGATTTTGAGGCCACCCTTTTGGTTTATTCGCCTCTTCAGTCGGTGGAAAAGTGACCCATGCTTTACACCGTCGTCGTACATGTTCATGAAGGTATAAACGTGGATCATTTCGTGGAGGAGTGTTCCCACTAAGACTCTGGTCTTCCGTCCGATGTGCAGCTTTTTAGATATTATTACGCGACGCTCTGGCCCGAAGATCGTCCGTCCTGCGTCTCTGGTCATTTTCGGGCTCCAACGTACTGTGAATCCATATACCTTGTTTTCAAAGTACGCCGCGCTGTACGCCTTGAACAGCGCGTATAAGTTGGGGAGTGGCTCGGCCAGTGGTTCCTCCAACTGGTCTTTTGTGTAAATCAGTGAGGGTCTTGTCTCTCTGGTTTCCTCGTTCATGGTCCTGATGCGTGGACTCCTCCTGACAGGTACCACACTGGCTTCTCCTTTTGGCACATCGGGTGATTTTGCGTAAGGGTCGATACCCCGCGTCAAAAGAAGTGATCTGAGGATACTCATGATCGAGCCGAGCCTTTGTTTACACTATTCGCGGCACTATGGAGTCTTTAAACACTAATAACTACAGTTGGTTAAAGCTCGCGGCACTATGGAGTCTTTAAACACTAATAACTACAGTTGGTTAAAGCTCGCGGCACTATTGAGTCTTTAAACACTAATAACTATAGTTGGTTAAAGCTCGCGGCACTATTGAGTCTTTAAACACTAATAACTATAGTTCGTTGATGCTCGCGACACTATGAGTCTATCAACACTAATAACTAGAGTTCGTTGATGCTCGCGACACTATGAGTCTATCAACACTAAGTAAGTTAAGAATAGTCGGCACTCGCGGCACTGGACGAAGTTCGTCGGCGCTTAGCACTGTGACTTGCTTGTCCCGGTTTTCACGCAACACTCGTATCAGTGAACACTCATTCGTCGTGGTTGATGAACAATTATGTCACTTGGCTCGAGCTGTTGTCGTGATCGCAGGTGGATGCAGTCTGGCGTTGCTCCGCACGCGTACCGCTGAGCCCCCGTTCGGCGTCGAGCTGACCGCTGGAAGGGGAACAAGGCGGTCCCGCCTTGGCGTGGTAGCCCAATGTGCAGTGGGTAATCCCCGTCTATTAACGCAGTACCTTTTTACGAGTATTTCCAAAAGTCGTTTTATTACCTTCGGGTTGTTATCGTCAGGTTTCCGGCATAGCCGCGGTACTATCCTCCGCATGATGGCTTTGTATTCTTCTTTTGTCACAATTTGTTGCGTGTAGTAGGGCGTCAGGATTGCTTCGACTTCCTTCTCGATGTCCTTTTGACGCTGAAGTTTTTCTAAAAACTTGGCTTCCACTTGTTTTTTAACCTCGATACTCGGCAAGCTGTCCAAGATCTGTAGTTGATTGCCGACGATGCGTACTTCGACTTTCTTCTTTAATTCGAAGTTTCCCGATGATGATTTGGTTGAGGCGTGTCCCAGTTGTGGTGATAAACCGAACAGCGCCTCGACGGTTGCTCGTCTCCTGGATTCCTTCGCCATGGCTTTAGTGTGAGAGGCCATACTCTGTTGTCGGCTTATGTTTGATGAGATGAATACCTCCAGAGTACCTCGCGCTGTCGCTGGTCCTCGTGCACTGCTGCTCCTTGGTGCTGCGGCGCGGGTCTCGTTCTTGTTCTCACTCCACTACTTGTCTTTCCCTAGGCAATGGTCCATTTTAGTCGACGGCGATCCATCTGCCGCGACATTCCTCACTATGGTTTCTCGCGGTTTTGCCTCGTGGTTGGTCACCTTTTCGGTTGAATCGCACTATTTCGCACTTGCACACGCTACACTGCCAAATTGTCTGTAGGTGTGCGATGTGGTCTAGTCCTCCCTTGTCCAGGATACTCACGTTGAGATTGGTTATTTTATTTATTCCTCTCAACAGTTTAGCAAAGTCCTCCCCGTGGCGTAGAGAGCTGACGTGCGTAGTGCAATAAATGAATCCATGTATCATCTCGTATAGGAGCGTCTCAACCATCACCTTAATTTCGCGACCCAGAAGGAGGGGTTTGGAGAGCGTGATTTTCGGAGATGGCCGGAGCACCGTTTTCCCTACTGCCGATTTTAACTGAGAAGACCAACGTACGTCGAATCCCTTAATTTCGTCACTGAAAAGCTCCCTATTATAGGTCCTGAAGACCTCCCGGAGGTCTGGGAGCGGCTCGGTAAGTATTTCGGTCAGCTCCTGTTGATCGTAAATTGGTCTCGGTTTACAGTCTATGAGCTCGAATTGGCCCGCGCTCTGCGTCCCGCTTGTACTCGGTTGAGATTCGGTTTTTTGGTCGAAACGCAGTTCAGCGTATTGCTCGGTTTTGAGTGGCTCGAAATCGCGCGTTATTATCCTCATGATGGATTTAACGAATGATTGCACTGAATTTATTATCTCGTTGTACCGAGTCTTTTATTATGTCGCACTAGAGGTTTTATGATCTCGTTGTACCGAGTCTCCCAGCCGTCCCTCAATCCGGTTGTACCACAGTTTTATTACTGCCGATTGTTTTATGGCCGGTGTCCTTTGTGGTCGCCGAGTGTCGGCGAAGCGGCTCGGTAGTGGATTTTGTGTACTTGGAGTTTTGCTAGTTTTTGTTGGGGTTACTAATCTCTCTGCGATGAACGTAACTGCTGTTCGATTATCCCTAAAACATAGACGTGCTTGGGTCGTATGTCGAAATGCAGCCAATAACTCCTGCGTACAAAGGATAATCCTCCACAATGTGAAAAAGATACGGATTGTATTCCTCGCTAGGGCTGTGAATTAATATTCGTGCTACTGAAATTATAGGTCCCTCGTCGGTCAGGAGAGATATGTTCCCGAGTGAATGAAATACGACCGCCGGACTTAGCGCGCTTATTTTTACGAGGTTTATTCCGTAGTTCAAGTTAACCACGAAAGTGCCTACGCCGTTGGCCAATTGCGGAGAGTTTATGACCTCTTCGATTTCCGGATATGGCTCGTTTGATGCTGGCAGACCCATCTCAAATTCCCGGCGAACCATTGTCTGATTTCGCTCACCAATTGCAGCGGTGTAGAGGCGAATTCGACTGAAACAGAGGATTCTGTCTATAGTCTCGTCAGACGCAATTTATTGGTGTGGACGATTCTGGGTTTGCTGTTATAATTAATTTTTACGTTTCCACCGGATAATATTTCGATGACCTCATAGGGGCCTGTATACTGGTCGCAAAATTTGCCCGTACTGGGTTCTTTTAGCATTAGAACCTTGCTGCCGATCCCGAAATTTTGCGGATTTATCCGTCTATCGTAATACCGTTTAGATCGCTCTTTGGCTGCCTTCAGGTTTTCCGCGGCGAGTTCTTGTAAACCGTGCACTTTACCGAAAAGGTTTTCGAGATATTCCGCGTACGTTAGATCCTGGTGCTCTTCAATTTGCGTATGTGTCGACGGCTGTCTAGCTTTCCTGCCGAAGACTAACTCGAACGGAGTGAATCCCGTTCCTTCGTGTTGGCTCGTGTTATACGAGAACATTGCTAATTCAATGAATTCGTCCCACTCGTTGCGATCGTTCACATACTGCTTGAGGTATTCCGCGAGTACATGGTGCGACCGTTCGATGGATCCGTTGGTTTGTGGATGATACGTTGTTGTACGATACTGCCGAATTTTAAACTTCTTCGCTAGTGCCTTCATCAGGCTGCTGGTGAAGTTGGCCCCTTGGTCCGTTAGAAGTCCCTTGGGTGCTCCGAATCGGCTAATAAATTGTTTCGCGAAGGCGTCCGCGATATGCACGGATGTCGTCTTCTCCAATGGAACGGCGAGTGAATATTTTGTTAGGAGATCTTGGATCGTCAAGATGTACATATTGCCCTTTTTGGTGACAGGTAGCGGCCCAACGATGTCCATGGAGATCTTGTCGAATGCACTCCCGGGAGTGTCCGTGATCACCATTGGCTGTTTTGTCTTGACGCGGACGAGTTTCTTCAGCTGGCATCCACGACAATGCTGAATATACTCCTGGACCTGAGTTTTCATGTTTTCCCAGTAGTATTTTTCGCGTATTCGCTTGTATGTTTTATTTACGCCCTTATGACCACCGATCAAGGAATCATGGTTTTCCTGAATTATGTCTCCTCTCTCTGCTTCAGGCGGTACACGAATTAGCTGGTTACAAACTGTCAGAGTTACTGGCAAGTCTTGCAGGTTATCCACCAACCGATTTTGTATTTCTGTCCAGGACAGATTATCGATCGTGTTCGTTTTAGCTATACTAACCGATTCTAATCCTAACTCTAGTATGACTTCTCTCAGCGATTGGAAGGATTCTATTAGATCGTCTAACGCCGTGTTAGATCGTAAGTCTGCCTTGACCGGTAAGGCAATCAGGTGTTTCGATTTTTCGTTTGTAACGTTTGCTCTAGTTATATTTAAGTTTCTCAAGACTGGGAATCTATCGGCGGTGGCCAGGTCTTCGGCTCCGTTATCGATCGGTTGACCCTTAGTGGTTACGAAAAATGTGATGTTATCTTTCTGCATGACCAACCGATCTCGGGTCTCTTTCACCGTGAAGATTTCCGCTCGAGCTTCGTTCTCGTTGCGTTCGTATGGAACGTCGACTCTATCGAACATTTCGCTGTCTGAATCACTTTCGGAATTTGGCTCATTCGACGTTTCCGACCTATCGTCCCTGACTTCCGTTTCAATTGAAGAGATTTCATGGTTTGATTCGAGATATTCGACTATTCCTGAGGTCCCCGGTGGGTCTAGTACGCTAGCAATATTATTTTCGTTTGTTGGGCTAAGACCCGCTGAAGGACTGGCAATATTATTATTTTCAGCTTTCTGGTTTGCTTCAGTTGCAGGTGGATCGGATGGATCACCGGCACTGTCGAACTTCGTTGTGTTTTCCGGGCTTGCAGAGCGATCTGAGGGATCGCTAGGAATGTCCTTAGACTGATTTTCCGGAATGTACTGACTTTTCGGAATATTTTGGTCGGAGTGATTTTCTGGAACTTCCTCGGATTTTGGGATATCCGACGTATCTTCCTCGGTTTTTGGAATATCTGATATATCCGATATATCGCTAGAATTGTCCTCCTGATTTTGTACTTCGGGGATTACTATTGAGTCCGAGGTATTAGGACTTTCGATTGGTGGTACGACAGCCGCAGCTGCAGGAGGCTTATGATCTATTGATTGTCCTGTTTGTTTATCGGGTGCTTTCGGCTTCCTTTTCGGCCTGAACTCGAAAATCGCGTCTGAGTCTGAATCGGATGTTTGCGGTTTTGCCCGTTTTTTAGGAGTGGGTTTTTTCTGCGTGAACCTAATTATCTGCCCAGGAACGGGGTCTGGCGGATTCTCCTTTTCCCTTTTCGTAGGGATCTCGTCGGAATCCGTATCGGATATTGGTTTGTTAGGGCGTTTTCTACGCGTGATTTTAGTTTCGTGGTCGGAGTCCGAACTCGGCGGATTCTCCTTTTGCCTTTTCGCGGGGATCTCGTCGGAATCTGTTTCAGACGGATCCTCTTTTGTTCTGAACCGTATAGGCATGACTACCAATACGGATTTTTCGTTTACAGGTGTTTCTATTTCCGGCGGGTTTCGCGACAGAGCGTCGGCGTTGGCGTTGACTCTCCCAGGTTTGTATACGATTTTATACTCGTAATTCGCTAGTTTTAAGCGCCAATGAACTAGTCTATTTGCGGGGTCTTTTACCGAATCGAGCCATACTAACGGTTTGTGATCGGTCACGAGAGTGAATTCTCGGCCGTAAATGTAAGGCCTGAAATGCCCTACGCAATAAACGATCGCTAATAACTCCTTTTCGATGGTAGAATAGTTCATCTCGGCTTTTGACAGTGTTCGCGACGCGTACGATATAGGTTTGTCGCTACCGATTTTTCCCTGACTGAGAATACCGCCTATCGCGATGTTTGAAGCGTCCGTTGTTATAACAAAAGGCCGAGTGAAGTCCGGGTACTGCAACACCGGTTCCTTACACAAGGCGTCTCGTAGTTTTACAAAAGCTTCCTCCTGCTTCTGAGTCCACTTGAATATTGCTTCCTTTTTTAGCAGTTGCGTTAACGGCCTAGCGATTGCTGAGAAGTTCTCTACGAATCGTCGATAGTACCCTGCTAACCCGAGAAATTGTTTGATTTTCTTTGGACTGGTTAATCTCGGATAATTTTTGATCGATTCGATCTTTTTTGGATCCGGTTTTACACCGTTTTCGCTTATAATGTGCCCCAAATAGGCTACTTCCTTGCGTAAAAACTCGCACTTGTCTGGTTGCAATTTGAGGTTCGCCTTCCGTAATCGCTCGGCGAGTTTGCTAAACTTAATTTCGTGCTCCCTAAGTGAGCTCGCGTATATAACAATATCGTCGAGATACACGAAAAGCTCGTTACCCTGCAGGCCGCACAATACGCGATCCATTAAGCGCTGGAAAGTTGCCGGGGCGTTCTTGAGCCCAAACGGCATACGATTGAATTGATAATGCCCAAATGGCGTCGAGAATGCTGTTTTATGAGCATCTGAGGGATGCATACGGATTTGATGAAATCCGCTTGCTAAGTCAAATACCGAAAAATATTTCGCGCTACCCAACTGATCGAGAATTTCATTTATGTTTGGGAGTGGGTAGGCGTCTCCGATTGTTTTCTCGTTGAGATTTCTATAATCGATGACCATCCTCCATCTTGGCCTTCCCTGTGAATCGGCCTTCTTCGGCACGATCCAAAGTGGCGAGCTGTATGGGGAGTCGGACGGTTCTATAATTTTTCCATCTATAAGATCGCCAACCTGTCTCGAAATTTCATCCTTGTGAGCAGGCGGAAACCGATATTGACGAGTGAAGACTGGCTGGTCGTCGGTTGTGGAGATTTTGTGTTCGATTGCATTAGTGTGATCCAGAAATTGTCCCGGAATATGAAAGAGATCTACGTTTTCCTCTATTATTCGTTCGACGCTTACTCGCTCTTCGGCGTTTAGATCCTCGAGTCGTAATAAGTCTTTGACTTGTTTAACGCGTTCGCTCTCGACTCGCAAAACAGGATGGTCGTGCGTCTGCTGACAGGTACTGCGACAATCCGGATCTTGCACGCTAAGTGTTTCACCGGATTGACACTGATTTTGCGAAACATACCCCGAATTGGGATCGTAGAGCTCGTATGCCTCTAGGGTTACTGTCGGAACAGTCAGCTCTACGTCCTCCTCGTTGGCATTAATCGCCATCAGACACGCCACGCCATTTTTGCTTGAAACTAACGTATTTCCTAAGAAAATTCCGTTTCCAGCATCGAGACGGGGAATATAGCCGTCTTTTACTTCGGGATTCTTTACCCTGACATAATAAACTGCACGAGATCTTCCTGGTATCACTACTGTTTCGCGATTTTTAAATGGAAGAGATTTATTTTTCCAACGAACAACCTCCTCGTCCCAATCGATTATCGCCCGATTTTGCGAATGAAACTCCGAGCCAAGTATGGCATCCTGCTCAATAGGAAACACGCTTTTAACCACGTGAAATTCGGCTTCTGTCCCTTTAATATTTAAAATAGTTGAACCGATCGTGAATACGGGTATATTTGAAATACCTCTGAGTTTCAGAATATCGTTTTTATTTATTATGACATCCGGATTTAGTACGTCCATTTTTACGAGATTTGGTTCGGATCCGGAGTCTACGAGGAAATCGGCTTTATATTTTAATTCTGGAGACTCGATCTCTACCGTGGGTGTAAATGAATGTTTCCCTAAGCGGACGTTGACGGTACGGACGTTTCGTTCACGAAGTTGACTGTGCGCACCGGGCGCTCTGGTGCTTCCTCCGCTCGGTTCGCGCCTGGTTTTTCCGAGCGGGAATTCGCGTTTCCCAAATTTCGTTTTTCGTCGTTTTGTTTCTTGAAACACTGCGTTACGACGTGGCCGGGTTTCGAACAGTAATCACACGAGGGACGCGGCTTATCGACGCGATTTTTGTCCCAATACTGGGTTTTGTTCGGCACGAAATCGCGTTTCACGGCGTTACCGTCGGCTCTCGGTCGTTGAGGCCGTTTTTCCGGATATTTCGACCAACAATCTTCTGATTTGTGGCCCCGTTTGTTGCAATTATCGCACGATAAGGATTCGCGAGCCGTGATCGTTTTTACGTGAGACTGTGAAGGATTTTTATTTTCGAACCGCGATTCTCTGAAATTAGCGCGATCTTTTTCGATTTCTTTTTCGATTTTGACCGCATTCGCGTAGGCTTGTGCGAGATTTTGACAGCCTTCTAGTTTAAGTCTGAGTCTAAAATCCGGAGGTAGACCGGCGACGAAACACTCGAGAGTTTCGTTTTCGCGTGGTATTGCACCGTTTTCAGACGCTTCCTCCTCTGTGATCGCGGCGTGGAGGTCTTTTACCCGACTAATATAATCGATGATGTGTTCGTTTTTGTTTTTAGCGATATTACCTAATTCACCGCGGTACTGATTTATCGATTTTGAGGCTCCAAAAACGTCTTTCAGACGATCAGTGAAAGCCTTTATGTCCGCGAATGAGTCGTCTTCCATCGCGGTGTAAGCACGGCCCTTCAATTTATTACGGAGAAGCCGTGTCAAAGTCAACTCGAGGTTTGCTGGGAACATGTCCTTTGCACGTTTACAAGCTCGAACGAATTTTAACACTGATATGTTTTCACCGTTGAACACTGGTATTCCTTCGAGGATATCTTTGAAGGAAAGTCGTGGAAGATTTGGATCACTGGTGCTCGAATTTTGGAGGTTATTCGCGGGAGCTCGGTCTGTCAACGGGGGAGTCGCTGACACACGAGAACTAATGCGCGCCATATCGTTTTTTATAATGTCGAGTTCCCCAATCAAATTTGTCAATACGGTCTGAAGATTTCGCTGTCCTGCAGCGTCTGTGTCTGAGGGACGTTGATTTTGGTTCTGAATATTTTGACTTTGTAATTCTAGCTCGCGGGAAGCTAGATCTGCCTCCATGTCGAGCAGTCTACGTTTTTCCGCGGATAGTTGCTCAGATAACACGCGCAATTCCTCTTCGTCGAGGTTATCCATGATTTTACGTCACTTCACTTTTGTTTCAAATAGAATGGATATTATTAGTGTTATAATAAAATATGATAAAAGTCAGACTATTCTGTTGATTTTTACACGAATTTAACAAGTCTACACTATTGTGTACGGATTCTAGCGTGAAACGTTAAATTTTCCATTGGACTTCTGGTTTTAGGCACCAGTCCGAAAGATTCATGTTTTTTCTTTTTTTCTTCCTTTTCTCTCTTTTTTTTTTTTTTGAACACTATGTGAATTGAACTTTATGCAATGACTTGTTTTCCAGATGTTTTGATTTTACGCAAATATCCAGTGGATCCCACCGCTGTCACCATTTTATATTGCCTTTCCTGTTACGTCGCGGGTTATTTTATCGGTTTTTATTTCGCGGTTCTGAATTTTTGGGTTTTTGTTTCAGATACCGGATCAACGGATGAGCGACGCGTGACGGATAGCAATCGGATGCTCCGTAGTTTAAACCGGAATGCGCCGGTTAGGGACCGGAGCGCTGTACTGGATTTTGCGTGTCATTTCTCTTCGGGTTTTATTTGTTTGTTCGACTGTCGATCGATTGACTTACCTGATTTTTATTGATTTGGCAGGTGTTGAGCTGTTGGGCGTAGCGGGTTGAGAGTGCTAGGTGCCGATGATCAACTCTGGAGAGGACGGAGGAGACCGCGTGTCCTCGTAAAGCACCGTAGGAGCGTCGGAAATGTTGCCGTCTTCCTCGGTGTGTTCGATGGCAGGTCGAATCGTGCAGTCAGCCCGATCGTCGGGTTTAATATTAGTAGGATCTGGTCGTCTTATGTATACTCGATGATTTTTCAGTGAGACGATGGACGTGATTGTCGGAACCTTCCTGGCAGCAATCACGCTCTGTTTAACGTTCGTATTGTCTGAAGCCACTGATTTCGGCGTAATGTTTTTAAGATCTGATTTAGTCGGAGCACTCGTTCTTGGTTTACGCGACCCTAGTTTCAGAAAGACACATCTATTTTTCATGATGAACGTTATAAATGGTGATCAGTTCGCATTCTATTTGTCCCATAGTTGTTGAGGGTTGAAATATCGGGAAAGGATTGCTTAAATTAATATCAGATCAAATTTTCATCAGACTTGGTTAAGTCCGATATATATATAATCTGATTTTGGATTAATCCTAGGTTTTTATTCTAGTTAATTACTAATTAATATTACGTTTAATCTTGTTATTTCGGTTCGATCCTTTGGAGTCCCAGGAATAACCTTAATCGGATCTTATTTTTATCAGACCGACTTGCGTCGTGACTGATTTTATAAGATTCACTTTAACTTATCTAATGAATCTATCTATCAGAACCGATGATTGTCAGAACTGGTTTTCAAGATTCGATTTTATTTAAATTTATGCTTATATGTATATATTTGTAACCTTAATCGGATCTCATTTTTATCAGACCGACTTGCGTCGTGACCGATTTTTATAAGATTCACTTTAACTTATCTAATGAATCTATCTATCAGAACCGATGATTGTCAGAACTGGTTTTCAAGATTCGATTTTATTTAAATTTATGCTTATATGTATATATTTGTATATATATATATTTATAATAAAGCAATGGGTTTGATGGTGGGAGATTACGTGAACTGATCCCAGATATATTTGTTCCTTTTTGATTTGTGTCGCTGATTTACTTACTGCTTGAAAGGACTGCCTTGCGAGAATGATTTCGTAGGATGTTGTTAAACCTTTTATTAGTCGTAGCGGGTTTCGGTTTTCTTTGATATGCGACAAAAGATTTACGTGGAGTTTGCAATCGTAAGTAGATTATTATTATAGTGATTATTGATATTGGTATTTGAACTTTATTTATATATATATTAAGATAAACACGAAATAATTGCGAACGATGTTTTATACGGTGAAATACCGCCTGGTCGCAGCCAGGTAATAATCGCGAATTTATTTGAAGTTAACAACTGCCGTAAAAGACTCTAAGTCCGAACTGGCAATTAATTATTACAAGGGGAGTACCGGATCGCGTGAGTCTCTTCAAGAGAACTCTTAGAGTCGACCGCCGGAGATGAGAGTCGTAGAAGAACTGTCTTGTCTGGATGCTGGATGGACCCGCGAGTCTCCTGAGCCTCCGCTCAGTGGTGGGGAGCCCTGTCGCTGATTCGCCCAGTCCCACTGGCCAATGCTGCGCTGCCTCTGTTGTACGGCCGTGGGGATCCGTCGCTCGCAGTGGCTGCGCCGGGTGCTGGAGGGGGTGCCTGCTCACGCCTTGCTGCCGTCGTACCGTCAGCCGCGTGGGGGCCGCCTTCTGCATTGGCCGCGCTGGATGCTGGAGGGGCACCGGCTCGCAGCTTCGTTGCATCCGTGCCGTCCCTTGAGTGGGGGGCGCCTTCGTCTCACGGTAGCGCGATGGCTACGAGTGGGGGCCTCCTTTGTCGCACGGTAGCCGTGCTGATGCAGCATCCCACGGCAGGGAGTTTCTCGGACCGCCTTATCATCGGAGCTTCGCAGAACCGAGTCGCGATAGCACTGCCTCTGGTCGTGGTACTGCCTTTGTCGCACGGTAGCCGTGCTGATGCTGTGTCCCACGGCAGAGAGTTTCTCGGACCGCCTTATCGTCGGAGCTTCGCAGAACCGAGTCGCGATAGCACTGCCTCTGGTCGTGGTACTGCCTTTGTCCCACGGCAGCCGTGCTGATGCAGCATCCCACGGGTTTGAATTGCTCGGGCCGCCTTATCGTCGGAGCTTCGCAGAACCGAGTCGCGATAGCACTGCCTCTGGTCGTGGTACTGCCTTTGTCCCACGGCAGCCGTGCTGATCCAGCATCCCACGGGCTCGCTTCTCAGAGGGGCCTTATCGGTGGCGATTCTCGGAGCTTTGTCGGAGTCGCGTCCGGTCTCACGCTCGCATGGCCATCCGATACATTATTAAAGTATGACTTATTTATTATTAATGCTAATTATTTAAACATCGAGGCCTGATTGATGACATAACATGATTGGTGTAATGCGTAATTATCCCAAATCCCCAGGGTAAGTATGCGTATTATTATGTATGAATATTCGGTTACATTTGTTGGATAAATAGTAATAAGGACATGATTCGTCCTTTATTGATATTGGAAACGCACCCATCCCGATGTTTCGGATGGTCCGTTTACTGAGCTTGAAATAATAATTAGTTATCGACAAATGTCATTTTAATACTCATAAATTTGATATCCTGTTATTATAGCTTAATGCCGTTCGATTATCAATTTGCTGGTGATATTTGGGCGATGCGCGCATATTAAAAGGTTTCCGATATTATTATTTATTAATAACATTATTTGTTTATTATCAAAAGGTGTATTTATTATTGTTTTGCGCCGTCGAGTGTCGTGTCTATCCGACAATCCGTCGTTGCGCGTTTTTTGAATATTCGAAATTTATTTATTAATAATTTTATTTATCGTTAATAATGTTTATTTAATGGGCTTAGAATTGATAACGGTTGGTATATCTAATATGTCTAGTTACTATGTAACTTTGAAGCGGTTTGCGCTGTATGTTCGTTCTACAGAATTAATTTTCGTGTTTGTCAAGGTCATATGCCTTTTCTCAAAAAACTACTCGCAATGTCTCGGGGCTTCGTCGGAAAGGTGAAATATAGTAGGGGTTTATTGTTTATGACGATTATCCCCTTCTGATAGCGTGCTCAGATTTTGCAAAGGAGTTCGTGTATGTTTTTCTTTTGTTACCCAAAGTTTTTACTAAATTTCCTAGATTTCGCGTGCGGCTATTCACAAAATCGCTCACAGCGTCTCTGGACTTCGTCAGAAAGTGAAAACATAAATAGGGGTTATTGGTCACGAGGGTTTTCTCTCTCTGATAGCGTGCTCAGTTTCTGCGAAAACGTTTCGCTTGTATTTTTTATTTGCATTTTAAGTTTAATATTTTCCCTGGACTTTACCTGTGACGTTTATGTGTGTTTATTATTGACGAATGTTATTTTTACGGGGGTGTGCCTGCTAGTTTGTGTCGAGAGTACGTTTTTAAAGTTATTTTGTTCAAAATTGTATCTTAACTATTGTTTGTTATGTTTTTAGCTACGTTCTTGTTTTATTGCTGATCGGAGCTTACGAATTTTCCTGGTGGTACGAATAACGATTTATCTTCGCGTTTGTATGCTTCATATGTATTTTGGGGAATACCGTCAATGTATATTATGTAACTGTAGCATGCTACAGTACGATCTCACTTAGTTTACCATTAATAGTGCAATTGATTGTTTAATTGATAACGCGTTAGGCATGGAACGGTATTATTTGAATGCATGAGGGTTATTTAGAAAATTATTGTATTATCGGTTGATATATATTATGTTTACGATAATACCTATTATATTGATGACGATTCTATCGTCGTAGTGTTGTGACTTATTTATCTGTATGTCTCGCTACCATTTTTAGTATTTTAGTGTTCCCGAGAATAAAGTAAATCCAAAAAAAAAATTTGTTCGTGTGTCGGTTACTTATTTTGCTGCTGAAGAGACCCAGGACGTGACACAAAGTCGCTTTTTAACGAAATCGAACGATTGAGTTTCGCACTCGCTGTAGGCAATCCAGCTCGTATTAAAAGACCACATACTCGTTATTCTTTGTAAATACGCGAGATTCATGCATTTCCAGCCGCTGAACAAGAACCAAACGATTGCAAAGTCGCTTTTTAACGAAATCGAACGATTGAGTTTCGCGCTCGCTGTAGGCGTTCCAGCTCGTTTTATACGATCAAAAACTCTTTATTCTGTGCAAATACGCAAGATTCATGCATTTCGAGCCGCCAAACAAGCACCGAACGACTGCAAAGTCGCTTTTTAACGAAATCGAACTATTGAGTTTCCCACTCGCTGTAGGCGTTTCAGCTCGTATTAAAAGATCACAAACTCGTTATTCTTTGCAAATACGCGAGATTCATGCATTTCCAGCCGCTGAACAAGAACCAAACGATTGCAAAGTCGCTTTTTAACGAAATCGAACGATTGAGTTTCGCGCTCGCTGTAGGCGTTCCAGCTCGTTTTATACGATCAAAAACTCTTTATTCTATGCAAATACGCAAGATTCATGCATTTCGAGCCGCCAAACAAGCACCGAACGACTGCAAAGTCGCTTTTTAACGTGATCGAACGATTGAGTTTCGCACTCGCTGTAGCCGTTCCAGCTCGAATTATAAGATCACAAACTCGTTATTCTTTGCAAATACGCAATATTCATGCATTTCAAGCCGCTGAACAAGAACCAAACGATTGCAAAGTCGCTTTTTAACGAAATCGAACGATTGAGTTTCCCACTCGCTGTAGGCGTTCCAGCTCGTATTATAAGATCACAAACTCGTTATTCTATGCAAATACGCAATATTCATGCATTTCAAGCCGCTAAACAAGCACCGAACGACTGCAAAGTCGCTTTATATCGAAATCGAACAATTGAGTTTTGCGCTCGCTGTAGGCGTTCCAGCTCGTTTTATACGATCAAAAACTCATCATTTTATGCAAATACTCGAGATCCATGCATTTCGAGCCGCCAAAAAAGCACCGAACGACTGCAAAGTCGCTTTTTAACGTAATCGAACGATTGAGTTTTGCGCTCGCTGTAGGCGTTCCAGCTCGTTTTATACGATCAAAAACTCGTTATTTTATGCAAATACGCAATATTCATGCATTTCGACCCGCTAAACAAGCACTAAATGACTGCAAAGTCGCTTTACAACGAAATCGAACGATTGAGTTTCGCACTCGCCATAGGCGTTCCAGCTCGTATTATAAGATCACAAACTCGTTATTTTATGCGAATACGCAAAATTCATGCATTTCGAGCCGCTAAACAAGCACTAAACGACTAAAAAGTAACTTTTTAACGAAATCGCACAATTTAGTTTTGCGCTCGCTGTAGGCGTTCCAGCTTCTTTTATACGATCAAAAACTCTTTATCCTATGCGAATACGCAAGATTCATGCATTTCGAGCTGCTAAACAAGCACCAAACGACTGCAAAGTCGCTTTTTAACGAAATCGAACGATTGAGGTTCGCACTCGCTGTAGGCATTCCAGCTCGTATTATAAGATCACAAACTCGTTATTCTTTGCGAATACGCAAGATTCATGCATTTCGAGCCGCTAAACAAGCACCAAACGACTGCAAAGTCGCTTCTTAACGAAATCGAACGATCGAGTTTCGCGCTCGCTGTAGGCGTTCCAGCTCCTTTTATACGATCAAAAACTCTTTATTCTATGCAAATACTCGAGATCCATGCATTTCGAGCCGCCAAAAAAGCACCGAACGACTGCAAAGTCGCTTTTTAGCGAAATCGAACGATTGAGTTTCGCACTCGCTGTAGGCGTTCCAGCTCGTTTTATACGATCAAAAACTCTTTATTCTATGCAAATACGCAAGATTCATGCATTTCGAGCCGCCAAAGAAGCACCGAACGACTGCAAAGTCGCTTTTTAACGTAATCGAACGATTGAGTTTCGCACTCGCTGTAGGCGTTTCAGCTCGTATTAAAAGATCACAAACTCGTTATTCTTTGCAAATACGCGAGATTCATGCATTTCCAGCCGCTGAACAAAAACCAAACGATTGCAAAGTCGCTTTTTAACGAAATCGAACGATTGAGGTTCGCGCTCGCTGTAGGCGTTCCAGCTCGTTTTATACGATCAAAAACTCTTTATTCTATGCAAATACGCAAGATTCATGCATTTCGAGCCGCCAAACAAGCACCGAACGACTGCAAAGTCGCTTTTTACCGTGATCGAACGATTGAGTTTCGCACTCGCTGTAGCCGTTCCAGCTCGTATTATAAGATCACAAACTCGTTATTCTTTGCAAATACGCAATATTCATGCATTTCAAGCCGCTGAACAAGAACCAAACGATTGCAAAGTCGCCTTTTAACGAAATCGAACGATTGAGTTTCCCACTCGCTGTAGGCGTTCCAGCTCGTATTATAAGATCACAAACTCGTTATTCTATGCAAATACGCAATATTCATGCATTTCAAGCCGCTAAACAAGCACCGAACGACTGCAAAGTCGCTTTATATCGAAATCGAACAATTGAGTTTTGCGCTCGCTGTAGGCGTTCCAGATCGTTTTATACGATCAAAAACTCATCATTTTATGCAAATACTCGAGATCCATGCATTTCGAGCCGCCAAAAAAGCACCGAACGACTGCAAAGTCGCTTTTTAACGTAATCGAACGATTGAGTTTTGCGCTCGCTGTAGGCGTTCCAGCTCGTTTTATACGATCAAAAACTCGTTATTTTATGCAAATACGCAATATTCATGCATTTCGACCCGCTAAACAAGCACTAAATGACTGCAAAGTCGCTTTACAACGAAATCGAACGATTGAGTTTCGCACTCGCCATAGGCGTTCCAGCTCGTATTATAAGATCACAAACTCGTTATTTTATGCGAATACGCAAAATTCATGCATTTCGAGCCGCTAAACAAGCACTAAACGACTAAAAAGTAACTTTTTAACGAAATCGCACAATTTAGTTTTGCGCTCGCTGTAGGCGTTCCAGCTTCTTTTATACGATCAAAAACTCTTTATCCTATGCGAATACGCAAGATTCATGCATTTCGAGCTGCTAAACAAGCACCAAACGACTGCAAAGTCGCTTTTTAACGAAATCGAACGATTGAGGTTCGCACTCGCTGTAGGCATTCCAGCTCGTATTATAAGATCACAAACTCGTTATTCTTTGCGAATACGCAAGATTCATGCATTTCGAGCCGCTAAACAAGCACCAAACGACTGCAAAGTCGCTTCTTAACGAAATCGAACGATCGAGTTTCGCGCTCGCTGTAGGCGTTCCAGCTCCTTTTATACGATCAAAAACTCTTTATTCTATGCAAATACTCGAGATCCATGCATTTCGAGCCGCCAAAAAAGCACCGAACGACTGCAAAGTCGCTTTTTAGCGAAATCGAACGATTGAGTTTCGCACTCGCTGTAGGCGTTCCAGCTCGTTTTATACGATCAAAAACTCTTTATTCTATGCAAATACGCAAGATTCATGCATTTCGAGCCGCCAAAGAAGCACCGAACGACTGCAAAGTCGCTTTTTAACGTAATCGAACGATTGAGTTTCGCACTCGCTGTAGGCGTTTCAGCTCGTATTAAAAGATCACAAACTCGTTATTCTTTGCAAATACGCGAGATTCATGCATTTCCAGCCGCTGAACAAGAACCAAACGATTGCAAAGTCGCTTTTTAACGAAATCGAACGATTGAGGTTCGCGCTCGCTGTAGGCGTTCCAGCTCGTTTTATACGATCAAAAACTCTTTATTCTATGCAAATACGCAAGATTCATGCATTTCGAGCCGCCAAACAAGCACCGAACGACTGCAAAGTCGCTTTTTACCGTGATCGAACGATTGAGTTTCGCACTCGCTGTAGCCGTTCCAGCTCGTATTATAAGATCACAAACTCGTTATTCTTTGCAAATACGCAATATTCATGCATTTCAAGCCGCTGAACAAGAACCAAACGATTGCAAAGTCGCCTTTTAACGAAATCGAACGATTGAGTTTCCCACTCGCTGTAGGCGTTCCAGCTCGTATTATAAGATCACAAACTCGTTATTCTATGCAAATACGCAATATTCATGCATTTCAAGCCGCTAAACAAGCACCGAACGACTGCAAAGTCGCTTTATATCGAAATCGAACAATTGAGTTTTGCGCTCGCTGTAGGCGTTCCAGCTCGTTTTATACGATCAAAAACTCATCATTTTATGCAAATACTCGAGATCCATGCATTTCGAGCCGCCAAAAAAGCACCGAACGACTGCAAAGTCGCTTTTTAACGTAATCGAACGATTGAGTTTTGCGCTCGCTGTAGGCGTTCCAGCTCGTTTTATACGATCAAAAACTCGTTATTTTATGCAAATACGCAATATTCATGCATTTCGACCCGCTAAACAAGCACTAAATGACTGCAAAGTCGCTTTACAACGAAATCGAACGATTGAGTTTCGCACTCGCCATAGGCGTTCCAGCTCGTATTATAAGATCACAAACTCGTTATTTTATGCGAATACGCAAAATTCATGCATTTCGAGCCGCTAAACAAGCACTAAACGACTAAAAAGTAACTTTTTAACGAAATCGCACAATTTAGTTTTGCGCTCGCTGTAGGCGTTCCAGCTTCTTTTATACGATCAAAAACTCTTTATCCTATGCGAATACGCAAGATTCATGCATTTCGAGCTGCTAAACAAGCACCAAACGACTGCAAAGTCGCTTTTTAACGAAATCGAACGATTGAGGTTCGCACTCGCTGTAGGCATTCCAGCTCGTATTATAAGATCACAAACTCGTTATTCTTTGCGAATACGCAAGATTCATGCATTTCGAGCCGCTAAACAAGCACCAAACGACTGCAAAGTCGCTTCTTAACGAAATCGAACGATCGAGTTTCGCGCTCGCTGTAGGCGTTCCAGCTCCTTTTATACGATCAAAAACTCTTTATTCTATGCAAATACTCGAGATCCATGCATTTCGAGCCGCCAAAAAAGCACCGAACGACTGCAAAGTCGCTTTTTAACGTAATCGAACGATTGAGTTTCGCACTCGCTGTAGGCGTTTCAGCTCGTATTAAAAGATCACAAACTCGTTATTCTTTGCAAATACGCGAGATTCATGCATTTCCAGCCGCTGAACAAGAACCAAACGATTGCAAAGTCGCTTTTTAACGAAATCGAACGATTGAGGTTCGCGCTCGCTGTAGGCGTTCCAGCTCGTTTTATACGATCAAAAACTCTTTATTCTATGCAAATACGCAAGATTCATGCATTTCGAGCCGCCAAACAAGCACCGAACGACTGCAAAGTCGCTTTTTACCGTGATCGAACGATTGAGTTTCGCACTCGCTGTAGCCGTTCCAGCTCGTATTATAAGATCACAAACTCGTTATTCTTTGCAAATACGCAATATTCATGCATTTCAAGCCGCTGAACAAGAACCAAACGATTGCAAAGTCGCCTTTTAACGAAATCGAACGATTGAGTTTCCCACTCGCTGTAGGCGTTCCAGCTCGTATTATAAGATCACAAACTCGTTATTCTATGCAAATACGCAATATTCATGCATTTCAAGCCGCTAAACAAGCACCGAACGACTGCAAAGTCGCTTTATATCGAAATCGAACAATTGAGTTTTGCGCTCGCTGTAGGCGTTCTAGCTCGTTTTATACGATCAAAAACTCATCATTTTATGCAAATACTCGAGATCCATGCATTTCGAGCCGCCAAAAAAGCACCGAACGACTGCAAAGTCGCTTTTTAACGTAATCGAACGATTGAGTTTCGCACTCGCTGTAGGCGTTTCAGCTCGTATTAAAAGATCAGAAACTCGTTATTCTTCGCAAATACGCAAGATTCATGCATTTCGAGCCGCCAAACAAGCATTAAACGACTGCAAAGTCGCTTTTTAACGAAATCGAACGATTGAGTTTCGCACTCGCTGTAGGCGTTCCAGCTCGTATTATAAGATCACAAACTCGTTATTCTTTGCAAATACGCAATATTCATGCATTTCAAGCCGCTAAACAAGCACCGAACGACTGCAAAGTCGCTTTTTAACGAAATCGAACGATTGAGTTTCGCACTCGCTGTAGGCGTTCCAGCTCGTATTAAAAGACCACAAACTCGTTATTCTTTGCAAATACGCGAGATTCATGCATTTCCAGCCGCTGAACAAGAACCAAACGATTGCAAAGTCGCTTTTTAACGAAATCGAACGATTGAGTTTCGCGCTCGCTGTAGGCGTTCCAGCTCGTTTTATACGATCAAAAACTCTTTATTCTATGCAAATACGCAAGATTCATGCATTTTGAGCCGCCAAACAAGCACCGAACGACTGCAAAGTCGCTTTTTAACGAAATCGAACGATTGAGTTTCGCACTCGCTGTAGGCAATCCAGCTCGTATTAAAAGACCACAAACTCGTTATTCTTTGCAAATACGCGAGATTCATGCATTTCCAGCCGCTGAACAAGAACCAAACGATTGCAAAGTCGCTTTTTAACGAAATCGAACGATTGAGTTTCGCGCTCGCTGTAGGCGTTCCAGCTCGTTTTATAAGATCACAAACTCATTATTCTTTGCAAATACGCAATATTCATGCATTTCAAGCCGCTGAACAAGAACCAAACGATTGCAAAGTCGCTTTTTAACGAAATCGAACGATTGAGTTTCCCACTCGCTGTAGGCGTTCCAGCTCGTATTATAAGATCACAAACTCGTTATTCTTTGCAAATACGCAATATTCATCCATTTCAAGCCGCTATACAAGCACCGAACGACTGCAAAGTCGCGTTATATCGAAATCGAACAATTGAGTTTTGCGCTCGCTGTAGGCGTTCAAGCTCGTTTTATACGATCAAAAACTCATCATTTTATGCAAATACTCGAGATCCATGCATTTCGAGCCGCCAAAAAAGCACCGAACGACTGCAAAGTCGCTTTTTAACGTAATCGAACGATTGAGTTTCGCACTCGCTGTAGGCGTTTCAGCGCGTATTAAAAGATCACAAACTCGTTATTCTTTGCAAATACGCGAGATTCATGCATTTCCAGCCGCTGAACAAGAACCAAACGATTGCAAAGTCGCTTTTTAACGAAATCGAACGATTGAGTTTTGCGCTCGCTGTAGGCGTTCCAGCTTCTTTTATACGATCAAAAACTCTTTATCCTATGCGAATACGCAAGATTCATGCATTTCGAGCTGCTAAACAAACACCAAACGACTGCAAAGTCGCTTTTTAACGAAATCGAACGATTGAGTATTGCGCTCGCTGTAGTCGTTCCAGCTCGTATTAGAAGACCAAAAACACTTCATTCTACGCAAATACGCAAGATTCGGGCATTTGGAGTCGCCAAACACGCCCCAAACGAATGCAAAGTCGCTTTATAACGAAATCGAACGATTGATTATTGCGCTCGCTGTAGTCGTTCCAGCTCCTATCAGGAGATCAACAACACTTCAGTCTACGCAAATACGGAAGATTCAGGCGTTTCGAGCCGCCAGACAAGCCCAAAATGAATAAAAAGTCGTTTTATAACGAAATCGAACATTTGAGTGTTGCGCTCGCTGTATGCTTTCTGGCTCGAATAACGAGATCAAAAACACTTCATTCTATGCGAATACGCAAGATTCGTGCGTTTGGAGTCGCCAAACACGCCCCAAACGAATGCAAAGTCGCTTTATAACGAAATCGAACGATTGAGTATTGCGCTCGCTGTAGTCGCTCCAGCTCGTATTAGGAGATCAAAAACACTTCATTCTATGCGAATACGCAAGATTCGTGCGTTTTGAGTCGCCAAACATTCCCCAAACGAATGCAAAGTCGCTTCACAACGAAATCGAACGATTGAACATTGCGCTCGCTGTAGTCGCTCCAGCTCGTATTAGGAGATCAAAAACACTTCATTCTACGCAAATACGCAAGATTCGTGCGTTTGGAGTCGCCAAACACGCCCCAAACGAATGCAAAGTCGCTTTATAACGAAATCGAACGATTGAGTATTGCGCTCGCTGTAGTCGCTCCAGCTCGTATTAGGAGATCAAAAACACTTCATTCTATGCGAATACGCAAGATTCGTGCGTTTTGAGTCGCCAAACATTCCCCAAACGAATGCAAAGTCGCTTTACAACGAAATCGAACGATTGAATATTGCGCTCGCTGTAGTCGCTCCAGCTCGTATTAGGAGATCAAAAACACTTCATGCTACGCAAATACGCAAGATTCAGGCGTTTCGAGCCGCCAAACAAGCTCAAAATCAATGAAAAGTCGTTTTATAACGAAATCGAACATTTGAGTTTTGCGCTCGCTGTAGGCTTTCTGGCTCAAATAACGAGATCAAAAACACTTCATTCTATGCGAATACGCAAGATTCGTGCGTTTGGAGTCGCCAAACACGCCCCAAACAAATGCAAAGTCGCTTTATAACGAAATCGAACGATTGAGTATTGCGCTCGCTGTAGTCGTTCCAGCTCGTATTAGGAGATCAAAAACACTTCATTCTACGCAAATACGCAAGATTCAGGCGTTTCGAGCCGCCAAGAAAGCCCAAAATGAATGAAAAGTCGTTTTATAACGAAATCTAACATTTGAGTCTTGCGCTCGCTGTAGGCTTTCTGGCTCGAATAACGAGATCAAGAACACTTCATTCTATGCGAATACGCAAGATTTGTGCGTTTGGAGTCGCCAAACACGCCCCAAACGAATGCAAAGTCGCTTTATGACGAAATCGAACGATTGAGTATTGCGCTCGCTGTAGTCGTTCCAGCTCGTATTAGGAGATCAAAAACACTTCATTGTACGCAAATACGCAAGATTCAGGCGTTTCGAGCCGCCAAACAAGCCTAAAATGAATGAAAAGTCGTTTTATAACGAAATCTAACATTTGAGTCTTGCAATCGCTGTAGGCTTTCTGGCTCGAATAACGAGATCAAAAACAC
The DNA here is from genome assembly GCA_933228735.2 of Amblyteles armatorius. Lineage (NCBI taxonomy): Eukaryota > Metazoa > Arthropoda > Insecta > Hymenoptera > Ichneumonidae > Amblyteles > Amblyteles armatorius. Next base: position 5,313,803 of record OW121688.1, on the reverse strand, counting down.
TTCATTCTATGCGAATACGCAAGATTCGTGCGTTTGGAGTCGCCAAACACGCCCCAAACAAGTGCAAAGTCGCTTTATAACGAAATCGAACGATTGAGTATTGCGCTCGCTGCAGGCGTTCCAGCTCGTTTTACAAGATCAAAAACACTTTATCCTATGCGAATACGCAAGATTCATGCATTTCGAGCTGCTAAACAAGCACCAAACGACTGCAAAGTCGCTTTTTAACGAAATCGAACGATTGAGGTTCGCACTCGCTGTAGGCATTCCAGCTCGTATTATAAGATCACAAACTCGTTATTCTTTGCGAATACGCAAGATTCATGCATTTCGAGCCGCTAAACAAGCACCAAACGACTGCAAAGTCGCTTCTTAACGAAATCGAACGATCGAGTTTCGCGCTCGCTGTAGGCGTTCCAGCTCCTTTTATACGATCAAAAACTCTTTATTCTATGCAAATACTCGAGATCCATGCATTTCGAGCCGCCAAAAAAGCACCGAACGACTGCAAAGTCGCTTTTTAACGAAATCGAACGATTGAGTTTCGCACTCGCTGTAGGCGTTCCAGCTCGTTTTATACGATCAAAAACTCTTTATTCTATGCAAATACGCAAGATTCATGCATTTTGAGCCGCCAAAGAAGCACCGAACGACTGCAAAGTCGCTTTTTAACGTGATCGAACGATTGAGTTTCGCACTCGCTGTAGGCGTTCCAGCTCGTTTTATACGAGCAAAAACTCTTTATTCTATGCAAATACGCAAGATTCATGCATTTCGAGCCGCCAAACAAGCACCGAACGACTGCAAAGTCGCTTTTTAACGTGATCGAACGATTGAGTTTCGCACTCGCTGTAGCCGTTCCAGCTCGTATTATAAGATCACAAACTCGTTATTCTTTGCAAATACGCAATATTCATGCATTTCAAGCCGCTGAACAAGAACCAAACGATTGCAAAGTCGCTTTTTAACGAAATCGAACGATTGAGTTTCCCACTCGCTGTAGGCGTTCCAGCTCGTATTATAAGATCACAAACTCGTTATTCTTTGCAAATACGCAATATTCATGCATTTCAAGCCGCTAAACAAGCACCGAACGACTGCAAAGTCGCTTTATATCGAAATCGAACAATTGAGTTTTGCGCTCGCTGTAGGCGTTCTAGCTCGTTTTATACGATCAAAAACTCATCATTTTATGCAAATACTCGAGATCCATGCATTTCGAGCCGCCAAAAAAGCACCGAACGACTGCAAAGTCGCTTTTTAACGTAATCGAACGATTGAGTTTCGCACTCGCTGTAGGCGTTTCAGCTCGTATTAAAAGATCAGAAACTCGTTATTCTTCGCAAATACGCAAGATTCATGCATTTCGAGCCGCCAAACAAGCATTAAACGACTGCAAAGTCGCTTTTTAACGAAATCGAACGATTGAGTTTCGCACTCGCTGTAGGCGTTCCAGCTCGTATTATAAGATCACAAACTCGTTATTCTTTGCAAATACGCAATATTCATGCATTTCAAGCCGCTAAACAAGCACCGAACGACTGCAAAGTCGCTTTTTAACGAAATCGAACGATTGAGTTTCGCACTCGCTGTAGGCGTTCCAGCTCGTATTAAAAGACCACAAACTCGTTATTCTTTGCAAATACGCGAGATTCATGCATTTCCAGCCGCTGAACAAGAACCAAACGATTGCAAAGTCGCTTTTTAACGAAATCGAACGATTGAGTTTCGCGCTCGCTGTAGGCGTTCCAGCTCGTTTTATACGATCAAAAACTCTTTATTCTATGCAAATACGCAAGATTCATGCATTTTGAGCCGCCAAACAAGCACCGAACGACTGCAAAGTCGCTTTTTAACGAAATCGAACGATTGAGTTTCGCACTCGCTGTAGGCAATCCAGCTCGTATTAAAAGACCACAAACTCGTTATTCTTTGCAAATACGCGAGATTCATGCATTTCCAGCCGCTGAACAAGAACCAAACGATTGCAAAGTCGCTTTTTAACGAAATCGAACGATTGAGTTTCGCGCTCGCTGTAGGCGTTCCAGCTCGTTTTATAAGATCACAAACTCATTATTCTTTGCAAATACGCAATATTTATGCATTTCAAGCCGCTGAACAAGAACCAAACGATTGCAAAGTCGCTTTTTAACGAAATCGAACGATTGAGTTTCCCACTCGCTGTAGGCGTTCCAGCTCGTATTATAAGATCACAAACTCGTTATTCTTTGCAAATACGCAATATTCATCCATTTCAAGCCGCTATACAAGCACCGAACGACTGCAAAGTCGCGTTATATCGAAATCGAACAATTGAGTTTTGCGCTCGCTGTAGGCGTTCAAGCTCGTTTTATACGATCAAAAACTCATCATTTTATGCAAATACTCGAGATCCATGCATTTCGAGCCGCCAAAAAAGCACCGAACGACTGCAAAGTCGCTTTTTAACGTAATCGAACGATTGAGTTCCGCACTCGCTGTAGGCGTTTCAGCGCGTATTAAAAGATCACAAACTCGTTATTCTTTGCAAATACGCGAGATTCATGCATTTCCAGCCGCTGAACAAGAACCAAACGATTGCAAAGTCGCTTTTTAACGAAATCGAACGATTGAGTTTTGCGCTCGCTGTAGGCGTTCCAGCTTCTTTTATACGATCAAAAACTCTTTATCCTATGCGAATACGCAAGATTCATGCATTTCGAGCTGCTAAACAAGCACCAAACGACTGCAAAGTCGCTTTTTAACGAAATCGAACGATTGAGTATTGCGCTCGCTGTAGTCGTTCCAGCTCGTATTAGAAGACCAAAAACACTTCATTCTACGCAAATACGCAAGATTCGGGCATTTGGAGTCGCCAAACACGCCCCAAACGAATGCAAAGTCGCTTTATAACGAAATCGAACGATTGATTATTGCGCTCGCTGTAGTCGTTCCAGCTCCTATCAGGAGATCAACAACACTTCAGTCTACGCAAATACGGAAGATTCAGGCGTTTCGAGCCGCCAGACAAGCCCAAAATGAATAAAAAGTCGTTTTATAACGAAATCGAACATTTGAGTGTTGCGCTCGCTGTATGCTTTCTGGCTCGAATAACGAGATCAAAAACACTTCATTCTATGCGAATACGCAAGATTCGTGCGTTTGGAGTCGCCAAACACGCCCCAAACGAATGCAAAGTCGCTTTATAACGAAATCGAACGATTGAGTATTGCGCTCGCTGTAGTCGCTCCAGCTCGTATTAGGAGATCAAAAACACTTCATTCTATGCGAATACGCAAGATTCGTGCGTTTTGAGTCGCCAAACATTCCCCAAACGAATGCAAAGTCGCTTCACAACGAAATCGAACGATTGAACATTGCGCTCGCTGTAGTCGCTCCAGCTCGTATTAGGAGATCAAAAACACTTCATTCTACGCAAATACGCAAGATTCGTGCGTTTGGAGTCGCCAAACACGCCCCAAACGAATGCAAAGTCGCTTTATAACGAAATCGAACGATTGAGTATTGCGCTCGCTGTAGTCGCTCCAGCTCGTATTAGGAGATCAAAAACACTTCATTCTATGCGAATACGCAAGATTCGTGCGTTTTGAGTCGCCAAACATTCCCCAAACGAATGCAAAGTCGCTTTACAACGAAATCGAACGATTGAATATTGCGCTCGCTGTAGTCGCTCCAGCTCGTATTAGGAGATCAAAAACACTTCATGCTACGCAAATACGCAAGATTCAGGCGTTTCGAGCCGCCAAACAAGCTCAAAATCAATGAAAAGTCGTTTTATAACGAAATCGAACATTTGAGTTTTGCGCTCGCTGTAGGCTTTCTGGCTCGAATAACGAGATCAAAAACACTTCATTCTATGCGAATACGCAAGATTCGTGCGTTTGGAGTCGCCAAACACGCCCCAAACAAATGCAAAGTCGCTTTATAACGAAATCGAACGATTGAGTATTGCGCTCGCTGTAGTCGTTCCAGCTCGTATTAGGAGATCAAAAACACTTCATTCTACGCAAATACGCAAGATTCAGGCGTTTCGAGCCGCCAAGAAAGCCCAAAATGAATGAAAAGTCGTTTTATAACGAAATCTAACATTTGAGTCTTGCGCTCGCTGTAGGCTTTCTGGCTCGAATAACGAGATCAAGAACACTTCATTCTATGCGAATACGCAAGATTTGTGCGTTTGGAGTCGCCAAACACGCCCCAAACGAATGCAAAGTCGCTTTATGACGAAATCGAACGATTGAGTATTGCGCTCGCTGTAGTCGTTCCAGCTCGTATTAGGAGATCAAAAACACTTCATTGTACGCAAATACGCAAGATTCAGGCGTTTCGAGCCGCCAAACAAGCCTAAAATGAATGAAAAGTCGTTTTATAACGAAATCTAACATTTGAGTCTTGCAATCGCTGTAGGCTTTCTGGCTCGAATAACGAGATCAAAAACACTTCATTCTATGCGAATACGCAAGATTCGTGCGTTTGGAGTCGCCAAACACGCCCCAAACAAGTGCAAAGTCGCTTTATAACGAAATCGAACGATTGAGTATTGCGCTCGCTGCAGGCGTTCCAGCTCGTTTTACAAGATCAAAAACACTTTATCCTATGCGAATACGCAAGATTCATGCATTTCGAGCTGCTAAACAAGCACCAAACGACTGCAAAGTCGCTTTTTAACGAAATCGAACGATTGAGGTTCGCACTCGCTGTAGGCATTCCAGCTCGTATTATAAGATCACAAACTCGTTATTCTTTGCGAATACGCAAGATTCATGCATTTCGAGCCGCTAAACAAGCACCAAACGACTGCAAAGTCGCTTCTTAACGAAATCGAACGATCGAGTTTCGCGCTCGCTGTAGGCGTTCCAGCTCCTTTTATACGATCAAAAACTCTTTATTCTATGCAAATACTCGAGATCCATGCATTTCGAGCCGCCAAAAAAGCACCGAACGACTGCAAAGTCGCTTTTTAACGAAATCGAACGATTGAGTTTCGCACTCGCTGTAGGCGTTCCAGCTCGTTTTATACGATCAAAAACTCTTTATTCTATGCAAATACGCAAGATTCATGCATTTTGAGCCGCCAAAGAAGCACCGAACGACTGCAAAGTCGCTTTTTAACGTGATCGAACGATTGAGTTTCGCACTCGCTGTAGGCGTTCCAGCTCGTTTTATACGAGCAAAAACTCTTTATTCTATGCAAATACGCAAGATTCATGCATTTCGAGCCGCCAAACAAGCACCGAACGACTGCAAAGTCGCTTTTTAACGTGATCGAACGATTGAGTTTCGCACTCGCTGTAGCCGTTCCAGCTCGTATTATAAGATCACAAACTCGTTATTCTTTGCAAATACGCAATATTCATGCATTTCAAGCCGCTGAACAAGAACCAAACGATTGCAAAGTCGCTTTTTAACGAAATCGAACGATTGAGTTTCCCACTCGCTGTAGGCGTTCCAGCTCGTATTATAAGATCACAAACTCGTTATTCTTTGCAAATACGCAATATTCATGCATTTCAAGCCGCTAAACAAGCACCGAACGACTGCAAAGTCGCTTTATATCGAAATCGAACAATTGAGTTTTGCGCTCGCTGTAGGCGTTCTAGCTCGTTTTATACGATCAAAAACTCATCATTTTATGCAAATACTCGAGATCCATGCATTTCGAGCCGCCAAAAAAGCACCGAACGACTGCAAAGTCGCTTTTTAACGTAATCGAACGATTGAGTTTCGCACTCGCTGTAGGCGTTTCAGCTCGTATTAAAAGATCAGAAACTCGTTATTCTTCGCAAATACGCAAGATTCATGCATTTCGAGCCGCCAAACAAGCATTAAACGACTGCAAAGTCGCTTTTTAACGAAATCGAACGATTGAGTTTCGCACTCGCTGTAGGCGTTCCAGCTCGTATTATAAGATCACAAACTCGTTATTCTTTGCAAATACGCAATATTCATGCATTTCAAGCCGCTAAACAAGCACCGAACGACTGCAAAGTCGCTTTTTAACGAAATCGAACGATTGAGTTTCGCACTCGCTGTAGGCGTTCCAGCTCGTATTAAAAGACCACAAACTCGTTATTCTTTGCAAATACGCGAGATTCATGCATTTCCAGCCGCTGAACAAGAACCAAACGATTGCAAAGTCGCTTTTTAACGAAATCGAACGATTGAGTTTCGCGCTCGCTGTAGGCGTTCCAGCTCGTTTTATACGATCAAAAACTCTTTATTCTATGCAAATACGCAAGATTCATGCATTTTGAGCCGCCAAACAAGCACCGAACGACTGCAAAGTCGCTTTTTAACGAAATCGAACGATTGAGTTTCGCACTCGCTGTAGGCAATCCAGCTCGTATTAAAAGACCACAAACTCGTTATTCTTTGCAAATACGCGAGATTCATGCATTTCCAGCCGCTGAACAAGAACCAAACGATTGCAAAGTCGCTTTTTAACGAAATCGAACGATTGAGTTTCGCGCTCGCTGTAGGCGTTCCAGCTCGTTTTATAAGATCACAAACTCATTATTCTTTGCAAATACGCAATATTTATGCATTTCAAGCCGCTGAACAAGAACCAAACGATTGCAAAGTCGCTTTTTAACGAAATCGAACGATTGAGTTTCCCACTCGCTGTAGGCGTTCCAGCTCGTATTATAAGATCACAAACTCGTTATTCTTTGCAAATACGCAATATTCATCCATTTCAAGCCGCTATACAAGCACCGAACGACTGCAAAGTCGCGTTATATCGAAATCGAACAATTGAGTTTTGCGCTCGCTGTAGGCGTTCAAGCTCGTTTTATACGATCAAAAACTCATCATTTTATGCAAATACTCGAGATCCATGCATTTCGAGCCGCCAAAAAAGCACCGAACGACTGCAAAGTCGCTTTTTAACGTAATCGAACGATTGAGTTCCGCACTCGCTGTAGGCGTTTCAGCGCGTATTAAAAGATCACAAACTCGTTATTCTTTGCAAATACGCGAGATTCATGCATTTCCAGCCGCTGAACAAGAACCAAACGATTGCAAAGTCGCTTTTTAACGAAATCGAACGATTGAGTTTTGCGCTCGCTGTAGGCGTTCCAGCTTCTTTTATACGATCAAAAACTCTTTATCCTATGCGAATACGCAAGATTCATGCATTTCGAGCTGCTAAACAAGCACCAAACGACTGCAAAGTCGCTTTTTAACGAAATCGAACGATTGAGTATTGCGCTCGCTGTAGTCGTTCCAGCTCGTATTAGAAGACCAAAAACACTTCATTCTACGCAAATACGCAAGATTCGGGCATTTGGAGTCGCCAAACACGCCCCAAACGAATGCAAAGTCGCTTTATAACGAAATCGAACGATTGATTATTGTGCTCGCTGTAGTCGTTCCAGCTCCTATCAGGAGATCAACAACACTTCAGTCTACGCAAATACGGAAGATTCAGGCGTTTCGAGCCGCCAGACAAGCCCAAAATGAATAAAAAGTCGTTTTATAACGAAATCGAACATTTGAGTGTTGCGCTCGCTGTATGCTTTCTGGCTCGAATAACGAGATCAAAAACACTTCATTCTATGCGAATACGCAAGATTCGTGCGTTTGGAGTCGCCAAACACGCCCCAAACGAATGCAAAGTCGCTTTATAACGAAATCGAACGATTGAGTATTGCGCTCGCTGTAGTCGCTCCAGCTCGTATTAGGAGATCAAAAACACTTCATTCTATGCGAATACGCAAGATTCGTGCGTTTTGAGTCGCCAAACATTCCCCAAACGAATGCAAAGTCGCTTCACAACGAAATCGAACGATTGAACATTGCGCTCGCTGTAGTCGCTCCAGCTCGTATTAGGAGATCAAAAACACTTCATTCTACGCAAATACGCAAGATTCGTGCGTTTGGAGTCGCCAAACACGCCCCAAACGAATGCAAAGTCGCTTTATAACGAAATCGAACGATTGAGTATTGCGCTCGCTGTAGTCGCTCCAGCTCGTATTAGGAGATCAAAAACACTTCATTCTATGCGAATACGCAAGATTCGTGCGTTTTGAGTCGCCAAACATTCCCCAAACGAATGCAAAGTCGCTTTACAACGAAATCGAACGATTGAATATTGCGCTCGCTGTAGTCGCTCCAGCTCGTATTAGGAGATCAAAAACACTTCATGCTACGCAAATACGCAAGATTCAGGCGTTTCGAGCCGCCAAACAAGCTCAAAATCAATGAAAAGTCGTTTTATAACGAAATCGAACATTTGAGTTTTGCGCTCGCTGTAGGCTTTCTGGCTCGAATAACGAGATCAAAAACACTTCATTCTATGCGAATACGCAAGATTCGTGCGTTTGGAGTCGCCAAACACGCCCCAAACAAATGCAAAGTCGCTTTATAACGAAATCGAACGATTGAGTATTGCGCTCGCTGTAGTCGTTCCAGCTCGTATTAGGAGATCAAAAACACTTCATTCTACGCAAATACGCAAGATTCAGGCGTTTCGAGCCGCCAAGAAAGCCCAAAATGAATGAAAAGTCGTTTTATAACGAAATCTAACATTTGAGTCTTGCGCTCGCTGTAGGCTTTCTGGCTCGAATAACGAGATCAAGAACACTTCATTCTATGCGAATACGCAAGATTTGTGCGTTTGGAGTCGCCAAACACGCCCCAAACGAATGCAAAGTCGCTTTATGACGAAATCGAACGATTGAGTATTGCGCTCGCTGTAGTCGTTCCAGCTCGTATTAGGAGATCAAAAACACTTCATTGTACGCAAATACGCAAGATTCAGGCGTTTCGAGCCGCCAAACAAGCCTAAAATGAATGAAAAGTCGTTTTATAACGAAATCTAACATTTGAGTCTTGCAATCGCTGTAGGCTTTCTGGCTCGAATAACGAGATCAAAAACACTTCATTCTATGCGAATACGCAAGATTCGTGCGTTTGGAGTCGCCAAACACGCCCCAAACAAGTGCAAAGTCGCTTTATAACGAAATCGAACGATTGAGTATTGCGCTCGCTGCAGGCGTTCCAGCTCGTTTTACAAGATCAAAAACACTTTATCCTATGCGAATACGCAAGATTCATGCATTTCGAGCTGCTAAACAAGCACCAAACGACTGCAAAGTCGCTTTTTAACGAAATCGAACGATTGAGGTTCGCACTCGCTGTAGGCATTCCAGCTCGTATTATAAGATCACAAACTCGTTATTCTTTGCGAATACGCAAGATTCATGCATTTCGAGCCGCTAAACAAGCACCAAACGACTGCAAAGTCGCTTCTTAACGAAATCGAACGATCGAGTTTCGCGCTCGCTGTAGGCGTTCCAGCTCCTTTTATACGATCAAAAACTCTTTATTCTATGCAAATACTCGAGATCCATGCATTTCGAGCCGCCAAAAAAGCACCGAACGACTGCAAAGTCGCTTTTTAACGAAATCGAACGATTGAGTTTCGCACTCGCTGTAGGCGTTCCAGCTCGTTTTATACGATCAAAAACTCTTTATTCTATGCAAATACGCAAGATTCATGCATTTTGAGCCGCCAAAGAAGCACCGAACGACTGCAAAGTCGCTTTTTAACGTGATCGAACGATTGAGTTTCGCACTCGCTGTAGGCGTTCCAGCTCGTTTTATACGAGCAAAAACTCTTTATTCTATGCAAATACGCAAGATTCATGCATTTCGAGCCGCCAAACAAGCACCGAACGACTGCAAAGTCGCTTTTTAACGTGATCGAACGATTGAGTTTCGCACTCGCTGTAGCCGTTCCAGCTCGTATTATAAGATCACAAACTCGTTATTCTTTGCAAATACGCAATATTCATGCATTTCAAGCCGCTGAACAAGAACCAAACGATTGCAAAGTCGCTTTTTAACGAAATCGAACGATTGAGTTTCCCACTCGCTGTAGGCGTTCCAGCTCGTATTATAAGATCACAAACTCGTTATTCTTTGCAAATACGCAATATTCATGCATTTCAAGCCGCTAAACAAGCACCGAACGACTGCAAAGTCGCTTTATATCGAAATCGAACAATTGAGTTTTGCGCTCGCTGTAGGCGTTCCAGCTCGTTTTATACGATCAAAAACTCGTCATTTTATGCAAATACGCAAGATTCATGCATTTCGAGCCGCTAAACAAGCACCAAACGACTGCAAAGTCGCTTTTTAACGAAATCGAACGATTGAGTTTCGCACTCGCTGTAGGCGTTCCAGCTCGTATTATAAGACCACAAACTCGTTATTCTTTGCAAATACGCGAGATTCATGCATTTCCAGCCGCTGAACAAGAACCAAACGATTGCAAAGTCGCTTTTTAACGAAATCGAACGATTGAGTTTCGCGCTCGCTGTAGGCGTTCCAGCTCGTTTTATACGATCAAAAACTCTTTATCCTATGCAAATACGCAAGATTCATGCATTTCGAGCCGCCAAACAAGCACCGAACAACTGCAAAGTCGCTTTTTAACGTGATCGAACGATTGAGTTTCGCACTCGCTGTAGCCGTTCCAGCTCGTATTATAAGATCACAAACTCATTATTCTTTGCAAATACGCGATATTCATGCATTTCAAGCCGCTGAACAAGAACCAAACGATTGCAAAGTCGCTTTTTAACGAAATCGAACGATTGAGTTTCCCACTCGCTGTAGGCGTTCCAGCTCGTATTATAAGATCACAAACTCGTTATTCTTTGCAAATACGCAATATTCATCCATTTCAAGCCGCTAAACAAGCACCGAACGACTGCAAAGTCGCTTTATATCGAAATCGAACAATTGAGTTTTGCGCTCGCTGTAGGCGTTCCAGCTCGTTTTATACGATCAAAAACTCATCATTTTATGCAAATACGCAAGATTCATGCATTTCGAGCCGCTAAACAAGCACCAAACGACTGCAAAGTCGCTTTTTGACGTGATCGAACGATTGAGTTTCGCGCTCGCTGTAGGCGTTCCAGCTCGTTTTATACGATCAAAAACTCTTCATTCTATGCAAATACGCAAGATTCATGCATTTCGAGCCGCCAAACAAGCACCGAACGACTGCAAAGTCGCTTTTTAACGTGATCGAACGATTGAGTTTCGCACTCGCTGTAGGCGTTTCAGCTACTTTTATACGATCACAAACTCGTTATTCTTTGCAAATACGCGAGATTCATGCATTTCCAGCCGCTGAACAAGAACGAAACGATTGCAAAGTCGCTTTTTAACGTAATCGAACGATTGAGTTTCGCACTCGCTGTAGGCGTTTCAGCTCGTATTAAAAGATCAGAAACTCGTTATTCTTCGCAAATACGCAAGATTCATGCATTTCGAGCCGCCAAACAAGCATTAAACGACTGCAAAGTCGCTTTTTAACGAAATCGAACGATTGAGTTTCGCACTCGCTGTAGGCGTTCCAGCTCGTATTATAAGATCACAAACTCGTTATTCTTTGCAAATACGCAATATTCATGCATTTCAAGCCGCTAAACAAGCACCGAACGACTGCAAAGTCGCTTTTTAACGAAATCGAACGATTGAGTTTCGCACTCGCTGTAGGCGTTCCAGCTCGTATTAAAAGATCACAAACTCGTTATTTCTTGCAAATACGCGAGATTCATGCATTTCCAGCCGCTGAACAAGAACCAAACGACTGCAAAGTCGCTTTTTAACGAAATCGAACGATTGAGTTTCGCGCTCGCTGTAGGCGTTCCAGCTCGTTTTATACGATCAAAAACTCATCATTTTATGCAAATACGCAAGATTCATGCATTTCGAGCCGCCAAACAAGCACCGAACGACTGCAAAGTCGCTTTTTAACGTGATCGAACGATTGAGTTTCGCACTCGCTGTAGCCGTTCCAGCTCGTATTATAAGATCACAAACTCGTTATTCTTTGCAAATACGCAATATTCATGCATTTCAAGCCGCTGAACAAGAACCAAACGATTGCAAAGTCGCTTTTTAACGAAATCGAACGATTGAGTTTCCCACTCGCTGTAGGCGTTCCAGCTCGTATTATAAGATCACAAACTCGTTATTCTATGCAAATACGCAATATTCATGCATTTCAAGCCGCTAAACAAGCACCGAACGACTGCAAAGTCGCTTTATATCGAAATCGAACAATTGAGTTTTGCGCTCGCTGTAGGCGTTCCAGCTCGTTTTATACGATCAAAAACTCATCATTTTATGCAAATACTCGAGATCCATGCATTTCGAGCCGCCAAAAAAGCACCGAACGACTGCAAAGTCGCTTTTTAACGTGATCGAACGATTGAGTTTCGCACTCGCTGTAGGCGTTTCAGCTCGTATTAAAAGATCAGAAACTCGTTATTCTTCGCAAATACGCAAGATTCATGCATTTCGAGCCGCAAAACAAGCATTAAACGACTGCAAAGTCGCTTTTTAACGAAATCGAACGATTGAGTTTCGCACTCGCTGTAGGCGTTCCAGCTCGTATTATAAGATCACAAACTCGTTATTCTTTGCAAATACGCAAGATTCATGCATTTCGAGCCGCCAAACAAGCATTAAACGACTGCAAAGTCGCTTTTTAACGAAATCGAACGACTGAGTTTCGCACTCGCTGTAGGCGTTCCAGCTCGTATTAAAAGACCACAAACTCGTTATTCTTTGCAAATACGCGAGATTCATGCATTTCCAGCCGCTGAACAAGAACCAAACGATTGCAAAGTCGCTTTTTAACGAAATCGAACGATTGAGTTTCGCGCTCGCTGTAGGCGTTCCAGCTCGTTTTATAAGATCACAAACTCATTATTCTTTGCAAATACGCAATATTCATGCATTTCAAGCCGCTAAACAAGAACCAAACGATTGCAAAGTCGCTTTTTAACGAAATCGAACGATTGAGTTTCCCACTCGCTGTAGGCGTTCCAGCTCGTATTATAAGATCACAAACTCGTTATTCTTTGCAAATACGCAATATTCATCCATTTCAAGCCGCTATACAAGCACCGAACGACCTCAAAGTCGCTTTATATCGAAATCGAACAATTGAGTTTCGCACTCGCTGTAGGCGTTCCAGCTCGTATTAAAAGATCACAAACTCGTTATTCTTTGCAAATACGCGAGATTCATGCATTTCCAGCCGCTGAACAAGAACCAAACGATTGCAAAGTCGCTTTTTCACGAAATCGAACGATTGAGTTTCCCACTCGCTGTAGGCGTTCCAGCTCGTATTATAAGATCACAAACTCGTTATTCTTTGCAAATACGCAATATTCATGCATTTCAAGCCGCTAAACAAGCACCGAACGACTGCAAAGTCGCTTTATATCGAAATCGAACAATTGAGTTTTGCGCTCGCTGTAGGCGTTCCAGCTCGTTTTTCACGATCAAAAACTCGTCATTTTATGCAAATACGCAAGATTCATGCATTTCCAGCCGCTAAACAAGCACCGAACGACTGCAAAGTCGCTTTTTAACGAAATCGAACGATTGAGTTTCGCACTCGCTGCAGGCGTTCCAGCTCGTATTAAAAGATCACAAACTCGTTATTTCTTGCAAATACGCGAGATTCATGCATTTCCAGCCGCTGAACAAGAACCAAACGATTGCAAAGTCGCTTTTTAACGAAATCGAACGATTGAGTTTTGCGCTCGCTGTAGGCGTTCCAGCTCGTTTTATACGACCAAAAACTCTTTATTCTATGCAAATACGCAAGATTCATGCATTTCGAGCCGCCAAACAAGCACCGAACGACTGCAAAGTCGCTTTTTAACACGATCGAACGATTGAGTTTCGCACTCGCTGTAGCCGTTCCAGCTCGTATTATAAGATCACAAACTCGTTATTCTTTGCAAATACGCAATATTCATGCATTTCAAGCCGCTGAACAAGAACCAAACGATTGCAAAGTCGCTTTTTAACGAAATCGAACGATTGAGTTTCCCACTCGCTGTAGGCGTTCCAGCTCGTATTATAAGATCACAAACTCGTTATTCTTTGCAAATACGCAATATTCATGCATTTCAAGCCGCTAAACAAGCACCGAACGACTGCAAAGTCGCTTTATATCGAAATCGAACAATTGAGTTTTGCGCTCGCTGTAGGCGTTCCAGCTTGTTTTATACGATCAAAAACTCATCATTTTATGTAAATACTCGAGATCCATGCATTTCGAGCCGCCAAAAAAGCACCGAACGACTGCAAAGTCGCTTTTTAACGTAATCGAACGATTGAGTTTCGCACTCGCTGTAGGCGTTCCAGCTCGTATTATAAGATCACAAACTCGTTATTTCTTGCAAATACGCGAGATTCATGCATTTCCAGCCGCTGAACAAGCACCAAACGACTGCAAAGTCGCTTTATAACGAAATCGAACGATTGCGTTTTGCGCTCCCTGTAGGCGTTCCAGCTCAGCTAATTAGTTCAAAAACTCTTCATCCTCTGCAAATACGCAAGATTCGAGCGTTTGGAGCAGCCAAACAAGCCCCAAACGAATACAAAGTTGCATTATAACAAAATCGAACGATTGCGTTTTGCGCTCCCTGTAGGCGTTCCAGCTCGCCTAATTAGATCAAAAACTCTCCATTCTATGCAAATACGCAAGATTCATGCGCTTGGAGCAGCCAAACAAGCCCCAAACGAATGCGAAGTCGCTTTATAACGAGATCGACCGATTCAGTTTTGCGCTCGCTGCATTCGTTCCAGCTCGTGTTATTAGATCAAAAACTGTTTATTCTATGCGTATACGCAAGATTCATGCGTTTGGAGCAGCCAAACAAGCCCGAAATGAATGCAAAGTCGCTTTATAACGAAATTGATCGATTCAGTTTTGCGCTCGCTGCAGGCGTTCCAGCTCGTCTAATTAGATTAAAAAAACTCTTCATTCTATGCAAATACGCAAGATTCGAGCGTTTGGAGCAGCCAAACTAGCCCCAAACGAATGCAAAGTCGCTTCTCTACAAAACCGACCGTATCAGTTTTGCGCTCGCTGCATTCGTTCCAGTTCGTGTTATTCGATCAAAAACTCTTCATTTCATGCAAATACGGAAGATTCATGCGTTTGGAACAGCCAAACAAGACCCAAACGAATGCAAAGTCGCTTTATAACGAAATCGAACGATTGCGTTTTGCGCTCCCTGTAGGCGTTCCAGCTCGCCTAATTAGATCAAAAAGTCTTCATTCTATGCAAATACGCAAGATTCGAGCGTTTGGAGCAGCCAAACAAGCCCCAAACGAATGCAAAGTCGCTTTATAACGAAATCGACCGATTCAGTTTTGCGCTCGCTGCATTCGTTCCAGCTCGTGTTATTAGATCAAAAACTCTTTATTCTATGCGTATACGCAAGATTCATGCGTTTGGAGCAGCCAAACAAGCCCGAAATGAATGCAAAGTCGCTTTATAACGAAATTGATCGATTCAGTTTTGCGCTCGCTGCATTCGTTCCAGCTCGTGTTATTAGATCAAAAACTCTTCATTCTATGCAAATACTCAAGATTCATGCGTTTGGAGCAGCCAAAGAAGCTCCAAACGAATGCAGAGTCGCTTTATAACGAAATCGAACGATTCAGTTTTGAGCTCGCTGCAGGCTTTCCAGCTCGTCTAATTAGATAAAAAAACTTATCATTCTATGCAAATACGCGAGATTCGATCGTTTAGAGCAGCCAAACAAGCCCCAAACGAATGCAAAGTCACTTTTCTCCAAAACCGACCGATTCAGTTTTGTGCTCGCTGCATTCGTTCCAGTTCGTGTTATTCGATCAAAAACTCTTTATTTTATGCAAATACGGAAGATTCATGCGTTTGGAGCAGCCAATCAAGCCCCAAACGAATGCAAAGTCGCTTTATAACGAAATTGACCGATTCAGTTTTGCGCTCGCTGCAGGCGTTTCAGCTCGTTTAATTAGATTAAAAACTCTTTATTCTATGCAAATACGCAAGATTCATGCGTTTGGAGCAGCCAAACAAGCCCGAAACGAATGCAAAGTCGCTTTACAACAAAATCGACCGATTCAGTTTTGCGCTCCCTGCATTCGTTCCAGCTCGTGTTATTAGATCAAAAAATCTTCATTCTATGCAAATACGCAAGATTCATGCGTTTGGAGCAGCCAAACGGGCCCCAAACGAATGCAAAGTTTCATTATAACGAAATTGACCGATTGAGTTTTGCGCTAGCTTTAGGCGTTCCAGCTCGTCTTATTAGATCAAAAACTCTTCATTCTACGCAAATACGCAAGATTCATGCGTTTCGAGCAGCCAAACAAGCCTCAAACGAATGCAAATTCGCTTTATAACGAAATCGAACGATTGCGTTTTGCGCTCCCGGTAGGCGTTCCAGCTCGCCTAATTAGATTAAAAACTCTTCATTCTATGCAAATACGCAAGATTCGAGCGTTTAGAGCAGCCAAACAAGCCCCAAACGAATGAAAAGTCGCTTTTCTACAAAACCGACCGATTCAGTTTTGCGCTCGCTGCATCCGTTCCAGTTCGTGTTATTCGATCAAAAACTCTTCATTTGATGCAAATACGCAAGATTCATGCGTTTCGAGCAGCCAAACAAGCCCCAAACGAATGCAAAGTCGCTTTATAACGAAATTGACCGATTCAGTTTTGCGCTCGCTGCAGGCGTTCCAGCTCGTCTAATTAGATAAGAAAAACTCTTCATTCTATGCAAATACGCAAGATTCAAGCGTTTGGAGCAGCCAAACAAGCCCCAAACAAATGCAAAGTCGCTTTTCTACAAAACCGACCGATTCAGTTTTGTGCTCGCTGCATTCGTTCCAGTTCATGTTATTCGATCAAAAACTCTTTATTTTATGCAAATACGGAAGATTCATGCGTTTGGAGCAGCCAAACAAGCCCCAAACGAATGCAAAGTCGCTTTATAACGAAATCGACCGATTCAGTTTTGCGCTCGCTGCATTCGTTCCAGCTCGTGTTATTAGATCAAAAACTCTTTATTCTATGCGTATACGCAAGATTCATGCGTTTGGAGCAGCCAAACAAGCCCGAAATGAATGCAAAGTCGCTTTCTAACGAAATTGATCGATTCAGTTTTGCGCTCGCTGCAGGCGTTCCAGCTCGTCTAATTAGATAAAAAAAACTCTTCATTCTATGCAAATACGCAAGATTCGAGCGTTTGGAGCAGCCAAACAAGCCCCAAACGAATACAAAATTGCATTATAACGAAATCGAACGATTGCGTTTTGCGCTCCCTGTAGGCGTTCCAGCTCGCCTAATTAGATCAAAAACTCTCCATTCTATGCAAATACGCAAGATTCATGCGTTTGGAGCAGCCAAACAAGCCCCAAACGAATGCGAAGTCGCTTTGTAACAAAATCGACCGATTCAGTTTTGCGCTCGCTGCATTCGTTCCAGCTCGTGTTATTAGATCAAAAACTCTTTATTCTATGCGTATACGCAAGATTCATGCTCTTGGAGCAGCCAAACAAGCCCGAAATGAATGCAAAGTCGCTTTATAACGAAATTGATCGATTCAGTTTTGCGCTCGCTGCAGGAGTTCCAGCTCGTCTAATTCGATAAAAAAAACTCTTCATTCTATGCAAATACGCAAGATTCGAGCGTTTGGAGCAGCCAAACAAGCCCCAAACGAATACAAAGTTGCATTAAAACGAAATCGAACGATTGCGTTTTGCGCTCCCTGTAGGCGTTCCAGCTCGCCTAATTAGATCAAAAACTCTCCGTTCTATGCAAATACGCAAGATTCATGCGTTTGGAGCAGCCAAACAAGCCCCAAACGAATGCGAAGTCGCTTTATAACGAAATCGAACGATTGCGTTTTGCGCTCCCTGTAGGCGTTCCAGCTCAGCTAATTAGATCAAAAACTCTTCATTCTCTGCAAATACGCAAGATTCGAGCGTTTGGAGCAGCCAAACAAGCCCCAAACGAATGCAAAGTCACTTTATAAGAAAATCAACCGATTCAGTTTTGCGCTCACTGCATTCGTTCCAGCTCGTGTTATTAGATCAAAAACTCTTCATTCTATGCAAATACTCAAGATTCATGCGTTTGGAGCAGCCAAAGAAGCTCCAAACGAATGCAGAGTCGCTTTATAACGAAATCGAACGATTCAGTTTTGCGCTCGCTGCAGGCGTTCCAGCTCGTCTAATTAGATAAAAAAAACTTATCATTCTATGCAAATACGCGAGATTCGAGCGTTTAGAGCAGCCAAACAAGCCCCAAACGAATGCAAAGTCACTTTTCTACAAAACCGACCGATTCAGTTTTGCGCTCGCGGCATTCGTTCCAGTTCGTGTTATTCGATCAAAAACTCTTTGTTTTATGCAAATACGCAAGATTCATGCGTTTGGAGCAGCCAAACGGGCCCCAAACGAATGCAAAGTCGCTTTTCTACAAAACCGACCGAGTCAGTTTTGCGCTCGCTGCATCCGTTCCAGTTCGTGTTAATCGATCAAAAACACTTCATTTGATGCAAATACGCAAGATTCATGCGTTTCGAGCAGCCAAACAAGCCCCAAACGAATGCAAAGTCGCTTTATAACGAAATTGACCGATTCAGTTTTGCGCTTGCTGCAGGCGTTTCAGCTCGTTAAATTAGATTGAAAACTCTTTATTCTATGCAAATACGCAAGATTCATGCGTTTGGAGCAGCCAAACAAGCCCGAAACGAATGCAAAGTCGCTTTACAACAAAATCGACCGATTCAGTTTTGCGCTCCCTGCATTCGTTCCAGCTCGTGTTATTAGATCAAAAAATCTTTATTCGATGCAAATACGCAAGATTCATGCGTTTGGAGCAGCCAAACGGGCCCCAAACGAATGCAAAGTTTCATTATAACGAAATTGACCGATTGAGTTTTGCGCTAGCTTTAGGCGTTCCAGATCGTCTTATTAGATCAAAAACTCTTCATTCTACGCAAATACGCAAGATTCATGCGTTTCGAGCAGCCAAACAAGCCTCAAACGAATGCAAATTCGCTTCATAACGAAATCGAACGATTGCGTTTTGCGCTCCCGGTAGGCGTTCCAGCTCGCCTAATTAGATAAAAAAAACTCTTCATTCTATGCAAATACGCAAGATTCATGCGCTTGGAGCAGCTAAACAAGCCCCAAACGAATGCGAAGTCGCTTTATAACGAAATCGAACGATTGCGTTTTGCGCTCCCTGTAGGCGTTCCAGCTCGCCTAATTAGATTAAAAACTGTTCATTCTATGCAAATACGCAAGATTCGAGCGTTTGGAGCAGCCAAACAAGCCCCAAACGAATACAAAGTTGCATTAAAACGAAATCGAACGATTGCGTTTTGCGCTCCCTGTAGGCGTTCCAGCTCGCCTAATTAGATCAAAAACTCTCCATTCTATGCAAATACGCAAGATTCATGCGTTTGGAGCAGCCAAACAAGCCCCAAACGAATGCGAAGTCGCTTTATAACGGAATCGAACGATTGCGTTTTGCGCTCCCTGTAGGCGTTCCAGCTCAGCTAATTAGTTCAAAAACTCTTCATTCTCTGCAAATACGCAAGATTCGAGCGTTTGGAGCAGCCAAACAAGCCCCAAACGAATGCAAAGTCGCTTTATAACGAAATTGACCGATTCAGTTTTGCGCTCGCTGCAGGCGTTCCAGCTCGTCTAATTAGATTAAAAACTCTTCATTCTATGCAAATACGGAAGATTCATGCGTTTGGAGCAGCTAAACAAGCCCGAAACAAATGCAAAGTCGCTTTATGACAAAATCGACCGATTCAGTTTTGCGCTCCCTGCATTCGTTCCAGCTCGTGTTATTAGATCAAAAAATCTTTATTCGATGCAAATACGCAAGATTCATGCGTTTGGAGCAGCCAAACGGGCCCCAAACGAATGCAAAGTTTCATTATAACGAAATTGACCGATTGGGTTTTGCGCTAGCTTTAGGCGTTCCAGATCGTCTTATTAGATCAAAAACTCTTCATTCTACGCAAATACGCAAGATTCATGCGTTTCGAGCAGCTAAACAAGCCTCAAACGAATGCAAATTCGCTTCATAACGAAATCGAACGATTGCGTTTTGCGCTCCCGGTAGGCGTTCCAGCTCGCCTAATTAGATAAAAAAAACTCTTCATTCTATGCAAATACGCAAGATTCATGCGCTTGGAGCAGCTAAACAAGCCCCAAACGAATGCGAAGTCGCTTTATAACGAAATCGAACGATTGCGTTTTGCGCTCCCTGTAGGCGTTCCAGCTCGCCTAATTAGATTAAAAACTGTTCATTCTATGCAAATACGCAAGATTCGAGCGTTTGGAGCAGCCAAACAAGCCCCAAACGAATACAAAGTTGCATTAAAACGAAATCGAACGATTGCGTTTTGCGCTCCCTGTAGGCGTTCCAGCTCGCCTAATTAGATCAAAAACTCTCCATTCTATGCAAATACGCAAGATTCATGCGTTTGGAGCAGCTAAACAAGCCCCAAACGAATGCGAAGTCGCTTTATAACGAAATCGAACGATTGCGTTTTGCGCTCCCTGTAGGCGTTCCAGCTCGCCTAATTAGATTAAAAACTCTTCATTCTATGCAAATACGCAAGATTCGAGCGTTTGGAGCAGCCAAACAAGCCCCAAACGAATGCAAAGTCGCTTTATAACGAAATCGACCGATTCAGTTTTGCGCTCGCTGCATTCGTTCCAGCTCGTGTTATTAGATCAAAAACTCTTTATTCTATGCGTATACGCAAGATTCATGCGTTTGGAGCAGCCAAACAAGCCCGAAATGAATGCAAAGTCGCTTTATAACGAAATTGATCGATTCAGTTTTGCGCTCGCTGCAGGCGTTCCAGCTCGTCTAATTAGATGAAAAAAACTCTTCATTCTATGCAAATACGCAAGATTCGAGCGTTTGGAGCAGCCAAACAAGCCCCAAACGAATACAAAGTTGCATTAAAACGAAATCGAACGATTGCGTTTTGCGCTCCCTGTAGGCGTTCCAGCTCAGCTAATTAGTTCAAA
The DNA here is from genome assembly GCA_933228735.2 of Amblyteles armatorius. NCBI lineage: Eukaryota > Metazoa > Arthropoda > Insecta > Hymenoptera > Ichneumonidae > Amblyteles > Amblyteles armatorius. The sequence continues at coordinate 5,292,923 of OW121688.1, read as the reverse complement.
AACTCTTCATTCTCTGCAAATACGCAAGATTCGAGCGTTTGGAGCAGCCAAACAAGCCCCAAACGAATGCAAAGTCGCTTTATAACGAAATTGACCGATTCAGTTTTGCGCTCGCTGCAGGCGTTCCAGCTCGTCTAATTAGATTAAAAACTCTTCATTCTATGCAAATACGAAAGATTCATGCGTTTGGAGCAGCTAAACAAGCCCGAAACAAATGCAAAGTCGCTTTATAACAAAATCAACCGATTCAGGTTTGCGCTCGCTGCATTCGTTCCAGCTCGTGTTATTAGATTAAAAACTCTTCATTCAATGCAAATACTCAAGATTCATGCGTTTGGAGCAGCCAAAGAAGCTCCAAACGAATGCAGAGTCGCTTTATAACGAAATCGAACGATTCAGTTTTGCGCTCGCTGCAGGCGTTCCAGCTCGTCTAATTAGATAAAAAAAACTTATCATTCTATGCAAATACGCGAGATTTGAGCGTTTAGAGCAGCCAAACAAGCCCCAAACGAATGCAAAGTCACTTTTCTACAAAACCGACCGATTCAGTTTTGCGCTCGCGGCATTCGTTCCAGTTCGTGTTATTCGATCAAAAACTCTTTATTTTATGCAAATACGCAAGATTCATGCGTTTGGAGCGGCCAAACAAGCCCGAAATGAATGCAAAGTCGCTTTATAACGAAATTGATCGATTCAGTTTTGCGCTCGCTGCAGGCGTTCCAGCTCGTCTAATTAGATAAAAAAAACTCTTCATTCTATGCAAATACGCAAGATTCGAGCGTTTGGAGCAGCCAAACAAGCCCCAAGCGAATACAAAGTTGCATTAAAACGAAATCGAACGATTGCGTTTTGCGCTCCCTGTAGGCGTTCCAGCTCGCCTAATTAGATCAAAAACTCTCCATTCTATGCAAATACGCAAGATTCATGCGTTTGGAGCAGCCAAACAAGCCCCAAACGAATGCGAAGTCGCTTTATAACGAAATCGAACGATTGCGTTTTGCGCTCCCTGTAGGCGTTCCAGCTCAGCTAATTAGTTCAAAAACTCTTCATCCTCTGCAAATACGCAAGATTCGAGCGTTTGGAGCAGCCAAACAAGCCCCAAACGAATGCAAAGTCGCTTTATAACGAAATTGACCGATTCAGTTTTGCGCTCGCTGCAGGCGTTTCAGCTCGTTTAATTAGATTGAAAACTCTTTATTCTATGCAAATACGCAAAATTCGAGCGTTTGGAGCAGCCAAACAAGCCCCAAACGAATGCAAAGTCGCTTTATAACGAAATCGACCGATTCAGTTTTGCGCTCGCTGCATTCGTTCCAGCTCGTGTTATTAGATCAAAAACTCTTTATTCTATGCGTATACGCAAGATTCATGCGTTTGGAGCAGCCAAACAAGCCCGAAATGAATGCAAAGTCGCTTTATAACGAAATTGATCGATTCAGTTTTGCGCTCGCTGCAGGCTTTCCAGCTCGTCTAATTAGATAAAAAAAACTCTTCATTCTATGCAAATACGCAAGATTCGAGCGTTTGGAGCAGCCAAACAAGCCCCAAACGAATACAAAGTTGCATTATAACGAAATCGAACGATTGCGTTTTGCGCTCCCTGTAGGCGTTCCAGCTCGCCTAATTAGATCAAAAACTCTCCATTCTATGCAAATACGCAAGATTCATGCGTTTGGAGCAGCCAAACAAGCCCCAAACGAATGCGAAGTCGCTTTATAACGAAATCGACCGATTCAGTTTTGCGCTCGCTGCATTCGTTCCAGCTCGTGTTATTAGATCAAAAACTCTTTATTCTATGCGTATACGCAAGATTCATGCGTTTGGAGCAGCCAAACAAGCCCGAAATGAATGCAAAGTCGCTTTATAACGAAATTGATCGATTCAGTTTTGCGCTCGCTGCAGGCGTTCCAGCTCGTCTAATTAGATAAAAAAAACTCTTCATTCTATGCAAATACGCAAGATTCGAGCGTTTGGAGCAGCCAAACAAGCCCCAAACGAATACAAAGTTGCATTAAAACGAAATCGAACGATTGCGTTTTGCGCTCCCTGTAGGCGTTCCAGCTCGCCTAATTAGATCAAAAACTCTCCATTCTATGCAAATACGCAAGATTCATGCGTTTGGAGCAGCCAAACAAGCCCCAAACGAATGCAAAGTCGCTTTATAACGAAATCGACCGAATCAGTTTTGCGCTCGCTGCATTCGTTCCAGCTCGTGTTATTAGATCAAAAACTCTTTATTCTATGCAAATACGCAAGATTCGAGCGTTTGGAGCAGCCAAACAAGCCCCAAACGAATGCAAAGTCGCTTTTCTTCAAAACCGACCGATTCAGTTTTGCGCTCGCTGCATTCGTTCCAGTTCGTGTTATTCGATCAAATACTCTTCATTCTATGCAAATACGCAAGATTCATGCGTTTGGAGCAGCCAAACGGGCCCCAAACAAATGCAAAGTCGCTTTATAACGAAATCGACCGATTCAGTTTTGCGCTCGCTGCATTCGTTCCAGCTCGTGTTATTAGATCAAAAACTCTTTATTCGATGCAAATACGCAAGATTCGAGCGTTTGGAGCAGCCAAACAAGCCCTAAACGAATGCAAAGTCGCTTTTCTACAAAACCGACCGATTCAGTTTTGCGCTCGCTGCATTCGTTCCAGTTCGTGTTATTCGATCAAATACTCTTCATTCTATGCAAATACGCAAGATTCATGCGTTTGGAGCAGCCAAACAAGCCCGAAACGAATGCAGAGTCGCTTTACAACAAAATCAACCGATTTAGTTTTGCGCTCGCTGCATTCGTTCCAGAGCTCGTGTTATTAGATCAAAAACTCTGCATTCTATGCAAATAAGCAAGATTCATGAGTTTAGAGCAGCCAAACGGGCCTTAAACGAATGCAAAGTTGCATTATAACGAAATCGACCGATTGAGTTTTGCGCTAGCTTCAGGCGTTCCAGCTCGTCGGATTAGATCAAAAACTCTTTATTTTACGCAAATACGCAAGATTCATGCGTTTCGAGCAGCCAAACAAGCCTCAAACGAATGCAAATTCGCTTTATAACGAAATCGAACGATTGCGTTTTGCGCTCCCTAAAGGCGTTCCAGCTCGCCTAATTAGATAAAAAAACTCTTCATTGTATGCAAATACGCAAGATTCAAGCGTTTAGAGCAGCCAAACTAGCCCCAAACGAATGCGAAGTCGCTTTATAACGAAATCGAACGATTGCGTTTTGCGCTCCCTGTAGGCGGTGCAGCTCGCCGAATTAGATCAAAAACTCTTCATTCTATGCAAATACGCAAGATTCGAGCGTTTGGAGCAGCCAAACAAGCCCCAAACGAATGCAGAGTCGCTTTATAACGAAATCGACCGATTCAGTTTTGCGCTCGCTGCATTCGTTCCAGCTCGTGTTATTAGATCAAAAACTCTTTATTCTATGCAAATACGCAAGATTCGAGCGTTTGGAGCAGCCAAACAAGCCCCAAACGAATGCAAAGTCGCTTTATAACGAAATCGACCGAATCAGTTTTGCGCTCGCTGCATTCGTTCCAGCTCGTGTCATTAGATCAAAAACTCTTTATTCTATGCAAATACGCAAGATTCGAGCGTTTGGAGCAGCCAAACAAGCCCCAAACGAATGCAAAGTCGCTTTTCTTCAAAACCGACCGATTCAGTTTTGCGCTCGCTGCATTCGTTCCAGTTCGTGTTATTCGATCAAATACTCTTCATTCTATGCAAATACGCAAGATTCATGCGTTTGGAGCAGCCAAACGGGCCCCAAACAAATGCAAAGTCGCTTTATAACGAAATCGACCGATTCAGTTTTGCGCTCGCTGCATTCGTTCCAGCTCGTGTTATTAGATCAAAAACTCTTTATTCGATGCAAATACGCAAGATTCGAGCGTTTGGAGCAGCCAAACAAGCCCTAAACGAATGCAAAGTCGCTTTTCTACAAAACCGACCGATTCAGTTTTGCGCTCGCTGCATTCGTTCCAGTTCGTGTTATTCGATCAAATACTCTTCATTCTATGCAAATACGCAAGATTCATGCGTTTGGAGCAGCCAAACAAGCCCGAAACGAATGCAGAGTCGCTTTACAACAAAATCAACCGATTTAGTTTTGCGCTCGCTGCATTCGTTCCAGAGCTCGTGTTATTAGATCAAAAACTCTGCATTCTATGCAAATAAGCAAGATTCATGAGTTTAGAGCAGCCAAACGGGCCTTAAACGAATGCAAAGTTGCATTATAACGAAATCGACCGATTGAGTTTTGCGCTAGCTTCAGGCGTTCCAGCTCGTCGGATTAGATCAAAAACTCTTTATTTTACGCAAATACGCAAGATTCATGCGTTTCGAGCAGCCAAACAAGCCTCAAACGAATGCAAATTCGCTTTATAACGAAATCGAACGATTGCGTTTTGCGCTCCCTAAAGGCGTTCCAGCTCGCCTAATTAGATAAAAAAACTCTTCATTGTATGCAAATACGCAAGATTCAAGCGTTTAGAGCAGCCAAACTAGCCCCAAACGAATGCGAAGTCGCTTTATAACGAAATCGAACGATTGCGTTTTGCGCTCCCTGTAGGCGGTGCAGCTCGCCGAATTAGATCAAAAACTCTTTATTCTATGCAAATACGCAAGATTCGAGCGTTTGGAGCAGCCAAACAAGCCCCAAACGAATGCAGAGTCGCTTTATAACGAAATCGACCTATTCACTTTTGCGCTCGCTGCATTCGTTCCAGCTCGTGTTATTAGATCAAAAACTCTTCATTTTATGCAAATACGGAAGATTCATGCGTTTGGAACAGCCAAACAAGACCCAAACGAATGCAAAGTCGCTTTATAACGAAATTGACCGATTCAGTTTTGCGCTCGCTGCATTCGTTCCAGCTCGTGTTATTAGATCAAAAACTCTTTATTCTATGCGAATACGCAAGATTCGAGCGTTTGGAGCAGCCAAACAAGCCCCAAACGAATGAAAAGTCGCTTTTCTACAAAACCGACCGATTCAGTTTTGCGCTCGCTGCATCCGTTCCAGTTCGTGTTATTCGATCAAAAACTCTTCATTTGATGCAAATACGCAAGATTCATGCGTTTCGAGCAGCCAAACAAGCCCCAAACGAATGCAAAGTCGCTTCATAACGAAATTGACCGATTCAGTTTTGCGCTCACTGCAGGCGTTCCAGCTCGTCTAATTAGATAAGAAAAACTCTTCATTCTATGAAAATACGCAAGATTCGAGCGTTTGGAGCAGCCAAACAAGCCCTAAACAAATGCAAAGTCGCTTTTCTACAAAACCGACCGATTCAGTTTTGTGCTCGCTGCATTCGTTCCAGTTCGTGTTATTCGATCAAAAACTCTTTATTTTATGCAAATACGGAAGATTCATGCGTTTGGAGCAGCCAAACAAGCCCCAAACGAATGCAAAGTCGCTTTATAACGAAATTGACCGATTCAGTTTTGCGCTCGCTGCAGGCGTTTCAGCTCGTTTAATTAGATTGAAAACTCTTTATTCTATGCAAATACGCAAGATTCGAGCGTTTGGAGCAGCCAAACAAGCCCCAAACGAATGCAAAGTCGCTTTTCTTCAAAACCGACCGATTCAGTTTTGCGCTCGTTGCAGGCGTTCCAGCTCGTTTAATTAGATTAAAAACTCTTCGTTCTATGCAAATACGCAAGATTCGAGCGTTTGGAGCAGCCAAACAAGCCCGAAACGAATGCAGAGTCGCTTTACAACAAAATCAACCGATTTAGTTTTGCGCTCGCTGCATTCGTTCCAGAGCTCGTGTTATTAGATCAAAAACTCTGCATTCTATGCAAATACGCAAGATTCATGAGTTTAGAGCAGCCAAACGGGCCCCAAACGAATGCAAAGTTGCATTACAACGAAATCGACCGATTGAGTTTTGCGCTAGCTTTAGGCGTTCCAGCTCGTCTTATTAGATCAAAAACTCTTTATTCTACGCAAATACGCAAGATTCATGCGTTTCGAGCAGCCAAACAAGCCTCAAACGAATGCAAATTCGCTTTATAACGAAATCGAACGATTGTGTTTTGCGCTCCCTAAAGGCGTTCCAGCTCGCCTAATTAGATAAAAAAACTCTTCATTGTATGCAAATACGCAAGATTCGAGCGTTTAGAGCAGCCAAACAAGCCCCAAACGAATGCGAAGTCGCTTTATAACGAAATTGAACGATTGTGTTTTGCGCTCGCTGTAGGCGTTCCAGCTCGTCTTATTAGATAAAAAAACTCTCCATTCTATGCAAATACGCAAGATTCATGCGTTTGGAGCAGCCAAACACGCCCTAAACGAATGCAAAGTCGCTTTGTAACAAAATCGACCGATTCAGTTTTGCGCTCGCTGCATTCGTTCCAGCTCGTGTGATTAGATTTAAAACTCTTCATTCTATGCAAATACGCAAGATTCGAGCGTTTGGAGCAGCCAAACAAGCCCCAAACGAATACAAAGTTGCATTAAAACGAAATCGAAGGATTGCGTTTTGCGCTCCCTGTAGGCGTTCCAGCTCGCCTAATTAGATTAAAAACTCTCCGTTCTATGCAAATACGCAAGATTCATGCATTTCGAGCCGCCAAACAAGCACCGAACGACTGCAAAGTCGCTTTTTAACGTGATCGAACGATTGAGTTTCGCACTCGCTGTAGGCGTTTCAGCTACTTTTATACGATCACAAACTCGTTATTCTTTGCAAATACGCGAGATTCATGCATTTCCAGCCGCTGAACAAGAACGAAACGATTGCAAAGTCGCTTTTTAACGTAATCGAACGATTGAGTTTCGCACTCGCTGTAGGCGTTTCAGCTCGTATTAAAAGATCAGAAACTCGTTATTCTTCGCAAATACGCAAGATTCATGCATTTCGAGCCGCCAAACAAGCATTAAACGACTGCAAAGTCGCTTTTTAACGAAATCGAACGATTGAGTTTCGCACTCGCTGTAGGCGTTCCAGCTCGTATTATAAGATCACAAACTCGTTATTCTTTGCAAATACGCAATATTCATGCATTTCAAGCCGCTAAACAAGCACCGAACGACTGCAAAGTCGCTTTTTAACGAAATCGAACGATTGAGTTTCCCACTCGCTGTAGGCGTTCCAGCTCGTATTATAAGATCACAAACTCGTTATTCTTTGCAAATACGCAATATTCATGCATTTCAAGCCGCTAAACAAGCACCGAACGACTGCAAAGTCGCTTTATATCGAAATCGAACAATTGAGTTTTGCGCTCGCTGTAGGCGTTCCAGCTTGTTTTATACGATCAAAAACTCATCATTTTATGTAAATACTCGAGATCCATGCATTTCGAGCCGCCAAAAAAGCACCGAACGACTGCAAAGTCGCTTTTTAACGTAATCGAACGATTGAGTTTCGCACTCGCTGTAGGCGTTCCAGCTCGTATTATAAGATCACAAACTCGTTATTTCTTGCAAATACGCGAGATTCATGCATTTCCAGCCGCTGAACAAGCACCAAACGACTGCAAAGTCGCTTTATAACGAAATCGAACGATTGCGTTTTGCGCTCCCTGTAGGCGTTCCAGCTCAGCTAATTAGTTCAAAAACTCTTCATCCTCTGCAAATACGCAAGATTCGAGCGTTTGGAGCAGCCAAACAAGCCCCAAACGAATGCAAAGTCGCTTTATAACGAAATTGACCGATTCAGTTTTGCGCTCGCTGCAGGCGTTTCAGCTCGTATAATTAGATTGAAAACTCTTTATTCTATGCAAATACGCAAGATTCGAGCGTTTGGAGCAGCCAAACAAGCCCCAAACGAATGCAAAGTCGCTTTATAACGAAATCGACCGATTCAGTTTTGCGCTCGCTGCATTCGTTCCAGCTCGTGTTATTAGATCAAAAACTCTTTATTCTATGCGTATACGCAAGATTCATGCGTTTGGAGCAGCCAAACAAGCCCGAAATGAATGCAAAGTCGCTTTATAACGAAATTGATCGATTCAGTTTTGCGCTCGCTGCAGGCGTTCCAGCTCGTCTAATTAGATAAAAAAAACTCTGCATTCTATGCAAATACGCAAGATTCGAGCGTTTGGAGCAGCCAAACAAGCCCCAAACGAATACAAAGTTGCATTATAACAAAATCGAACGATTGCGTTTTGCGCTCCCTGTAGGCGTTCCAGCTCGCCTAATTAGATCAAAAACTCTCCATTCTATGCAAATACGCAAGATTCATGCGCTTGGAGCAGCCAAACAAGCCCCAAACGAATGCGAAGTCGCTTTATAACGAGATCGACCGATTCAGTTTTGCGCTCGCTGCATTCGTTCCAGCTCGTGTTATTAGATCAAAAACTGTTTATTCTATGCGTATACGCAAGATTCATGCGTTTGGAGCAGCCAAACAAGCCCGAAATGAATGCAAAGTCGCTTTATAACGAAATTGATCGATTCAGTTTTGCGCTCGCTGCAGGCGTTCCAGCTCGTCTAATTAGATTAAAAAAACTCTTCATTCTATGCAAATACGCAAGATTCGAGCGTTTGGAGCAGCCAAACTAGCCCCAAACGAATGCAAAGTCGCTTCTCTACAAAACCGACCGTATCAGTTTTGCGCTCGCTGCATTCGTTCCAGTTCGTGTTATTCGATCAAAAACTCTTCATTTCATGCAAATACGGAAGATTCATGCGTTTGGAACAGCCAAACAAGACCCAAACGAATGCAAAGTCGCTTTATAACGAAATCGAACGATTGCGTTTTGCGCTCCCTGTAGGCGTTCCAGCTCGCCTAATTAGATCAAAAAGTCTTCATTCTATGCAAATACGCAAGATTCGAGCGTTTGGAGCAGCCAAACAAGCCCCAAACGAATGCAAAGTCGCTTTATAACGAAATCGACCGATTCAGTTTTGCGCTCGCTGCATTCGTTCCAGCTCGTGTTATTAGATCAAAAACTCTTTATTCTATGCGTATACGCAAGATTCATGCGTTTGGAGCAGCCAAACAAGCCCGAAATGAATGCAAAGTCGCTTTATAACGAAATTGATCGATTCAGTTTTGCGCTCGCTGCATTCGTTCCAGCTCGTGTTATTAGATCAAAAACTCTTCATTCTATGCAAATACTCAAGATTCATGCGTTTGGAGCAGCCAAAGAAGCTCCAAACGAATGCAGAGTCGCTTTATAACGAAATCGAACGATTCAGTTTTGAGCTCGCTGCAGGCTTTCCAGCTCGTCTAATTAGATAAAAAAACTTATCATTCTATGCAAATACGCGAGATTCGATCGTTTAGAGCAGCCAAACAAGCCCCAAACGAATGCAAAGTCACTTTTCTCCAAAACCGACCGATTCAGTTTTGTGCTCGCTGCATTCGTTCCAGTTCGTGTTATTCGATCAAAAACTCTTTATTTTATGCAAATACGGAAGATTCATGCGTTTGGAGCAGCCAATCAAGCCCCAAACGAATGCAAAGTCGCTTTATAACGAAATTGACCGATTCAGTTTTGCGCTCGCTGCAGGCGTTTCAGCTCGTTTAATTAGATTAAAAACTCTTTATTCTATGCAAATACGCAAGATTCATGCGTTTGGAGCAGCCAAACAAGCCCGAAACGAATGCAAAGTCGCTTTACAACAAAATCGACCGATTCAGTTTTGCGCTCCCTGCATTCGTTCCAGCTCGTGTTATTAGATCAAAAAATCTTCATTCTATGCAAATACGCAAGATTCATGCGTTTGGAGCAGCCAAACGGGCCCCAAACGAATGCAAAGTTTCATTATAACGAAATTGACCGATTGAGTTTTGCGCTAGCTTTAGGCGTTCCAGCTCGTCTTATTAGATCAAAAACTCTTCATTCTACGCAAATACGCAAGATTCATGCGTTTCGAGCAGCCAAACAAGCCTCAAACGAATGCAAATTCGCTTTATAACGAAATCGAACGATTGCGTTTTGCGCTCCCGGTAGGCGTTCCAGCTCGCCTAATTAGATTAAAAACTCTTCATTCTATGCAAATACGCAAGATTCGAGCGTTTAGAGCAGCCAAACAAGCCCCAAACGAATGAAAAGTCGCTTTTCTACAAAACCGACCGATTCAGTTTTGCGCTCGCTGCATCCGTTCCAGTTCGTGTTATTCGATCAAAAACTCTTCATTTGATGCAAATACGCAAGATTCATGCGTTTCGAGCAGCCAAACAAGCCCCAAACGAATGCAAAGTCGCTTTATAACGAAATTGACCGATTCAGTTTTGCGCTCGCTGCAGGCGTTCCAGCTCGTCTAATTAGATAAGAAAAACTCTTCATTCTATGCAAATACGCAAGATTCAAGCGTTTGGAGCAGCCAAACAAGCCCCAAACAAATGCAAAGTCGCTTTTCTACAAAACCGACCGATTCAGTTTTGTGCTCGCTGCATTCGTTCCAGTTCATGTTATTCGATCAAAAACTCTTTATTTTATGCAAATACGGAAGATTCATGCGTTTGGAGCAGCCAAACAAGCCCCAAACGAATGCAAAGTCGCTTTATAACGAAATTGACCGATTCAGTTTTGCGCTCGCTGCAGGCGTTTAAGCTCGATTAATTAGATTGAAAACTCTTTATTCTATGCAAATACGCAAGATTCGAGCGTTTGGAGCAGCCAAACAAGCCCCAAACGAATGCAAAGTCGCTTTGTAACGAAATCGACCGATTCAGTTTTGCGCTCGCTGCATTCGTTCCAGCTCGTGTTATTAGATCAAAAACTCTTTATTCTATGCGTATACGCAAGATTCATGCGTTTGGAGCAGCCAAACAAGCCCGAAATGAATGCAAAGTCGCTTTCTAACGAAATTGATCGATTCAGTTTTGCGCTCGCTGCAGGCGTTCCAGCTCGTCTAATTAGATAAAAAAAACTCTTCATTCTATGCAAATACGCAAGATTCGAGCGTTTGGAGCAGCCAAACAAGCCCCAAACGAATACAAAATTGCATTATAACGAAATCGAACGATTGCGTTTTGCGCTCCCTGTAGGCGTTCCAGCTCGCCTAATTAGATCAAAAACTCTCCATTCTATGCAAATACGCAAGATTCATGCGTTTGGAGCAGCCAAACAAGCCCCAAACGAATGCGAAGTCGCTTTGTAACAAAATCGACCGATTCAGTTTTGCGCTCGCTGCATTCGTTCCAGCTCGTGTTATTAGATCAAAAACTCTTTATTCTATGCGTATACGCAAGATTCATGCTCTTGGAGCAGCCAAACAAGCCCGAAATGAATGCAAAGTCGCTTTATAACGAAATTGATCGATTCAGTTTTGCGCTCGCTGCAGGAGTTCCAGCTCGTCTAATTCGATAAAAAAAACTCTTCATTCTATGCAAATACGCAAGATTCGAGCGTTTGGAGCAGCCAAACAAGCCCCAAACGAATACAAAGTTGCATTAAAACGAAATCGAACGATTGCGTTTTGCGCTCCCTGTAGGCGTTCCAGCTCGCCTAATTAGATCAAAAACTCTCCGTTCTATGCAAATACGCAAGATTCATGCGTTTGGAGCAGCCAAACAAGCCCGAAACGAATGCAGAGTCGCTTTACAACAAAATCAACCGATTTAGTTTTGCGCTCGCTGCATTCGTTCCAGAGCTCGTGTTATTAGATCAAAAACTCTGCATTCTATGCAAATAAGCAAGATTCATGAGTTTAGAGCAGCCAAACGGGCCTTAAACGAATGCAAAGTTGCATTATAACGAAATCGACCGATTGAGTTTTGCGCTAGCTTCAGGCGTTCCAGCTCGTCGGATTAGATCAAAAACTCTTTATTTTACGCAAATACGCAAGATTCATGCGTTTCGAGCAGCCAAACAAGCCTCAAACGAATGCAAATTCGCTTTATAACGAAATCGAACGATTGCGTTTTGCGCTCCCTAAAGGCGTTCCAGCTCGCCTAATTAGATAAAAAAACTCTTCATTGTATGCAAATACGCAAGATTCAAGCGTTTAGAGCAGCCAAACTAGCCCCAAACGAATGCGAAGTCGCTTTATAACGAAATCGAACGATTGCGTTTTGCGCTCCCTGTAGGCGGTGCAGCTCGCCGAATTAGATCAAAAACTCTTCATTCTATGCAAATACGCAAGATTCGAGCGTTTGGAGCAGCCAAACAAGCCCCAAACGAATGCAGAGTCGCTTTATAACGAAATCGACCGATTCAGTTTTGCGCTCGCTGCATTCGTTCCAGCTCGTGTTATTAGATCAAAAACTCTTTATTCTATGCAAATACGCAAGATTCGAGCGTTTGGAGCAGCCAAACAAGCCCCAAACGAATGCAAAGTCGCTTTATAACGAAATCGACCGAATCAGTTTTGCGCTCGCTGCATTCGTTCCAGCTCGTGTCATTAGATCAAAAACTCTTTATTCTATGCAAATACGCAAGATTCGAGCGTTTGGAGCAGCCAAACAAGCCCCAAACGAATGCAAAGTCGCTTTTCTTCAAAACCGACCGATTCAGTTTTGCGCTCGCTGCATTCGTTCCAGTTCGTGTTATTCGATCAAATACTCTTCATTCTATGCAAATACGCAAGATTCATGCGTTTGGAGCAGCCAAACGGGCCCCAAACAAATGCAAAGTCGCTTTATAACGAAATCGACCGATTCAGTTTTGCGCTCGCTGCATTCGTTCCAGCTCGTGTTATTAGATCAAAAACTCTTTATTCGATGCAAATACGCAAGATTCGAGCGTTTGGAGCAGCCAAACAAGCCCTAAACGAATGCAAAGTCGCTTTTCTACAAAACCGACCGATTCAGTTTTGCGCTCGCTGCATTCGTTCCAGTTCGTGTTATTCGATCAAATACTCTTCATTCTATGCAAATACGCAAGATTCATGCGTTTGGAGCAGCCAAACAAGCCCGAAACGAATGCAGAGTCGCTTTACAACAAAATCAACCGATTTAGTTTTGCGCTCGCTGCATTCGTTCCAGAGCTCGTGTTATTAGATCAAAAACTCTGCATTCTATGCAAATAAGCAAGATTCATGAGTTTAGAGCAGCCAAACGGGCCTTAAACGAATGCAAAGTTGCATTATAACGAAATCGACCGATTGAGTTTTGCGCTAGCTTCAGGCGTTCCAGCTCGTCGGATTAGATCAAAAACTCTTTATTTTACGCAAATACGCAAGATTCATGCGTTTCGAGCAGCCAAACAAGCCTCAAACGAATGCAAATTCGCTTTATAACGAAATCGAACGATTGCGTTTTGCGCTCCCTAAAGGCGTTCCAGCTCGCCTAATTAGATAAAAAAACTCTTCATTGTATGCAAATACGCAAGATTCAAGCGTTTAGAGCAGCCAAACTAGCCCCAAACGAATGCGAAGTCGCTTTATAACGAAATCGAACGATTGCGTTTTGCGCTCCCTGTAGGCGGTGCAGCTCGCCGAATTAGATCAAAAACTCTTTATTCTATGCAAATACGCAAGATTCGAGCGTTTGGAGCAGCCAAACAAGCCCCAAACGAATGCAGAGTCGCTTTATAACGAAATCGACCTATTCACTTTTGCGCTCGCTGCATTCGTTCCAGCTCGTGTTATTAGATCAAAAACTCTTCATTTTATGCAAATACGGAAGATTCATGCGTTTGGAACAGCCAAACAAGACCCAAACGAATGCAAAGTCGCTTTATAACGAAATTGACCGATTCAGTTTTGCGCTCGCTGCATTCGTTCCAGCTCGTGTTATTAGATCAAAAACTCTTTATTCTATGCGAATACGCAAGATTCGAGCGTTTGGAGCAGCCAAACAAGCCCCAAACGAATGAAAAGTCGCTTTTCTACAAAACCGACCGATTCAGTTTTGCGCTCGCTGCATCCGTTCCAGTTCGTGTTATTCGATCAAAAACTCTTCATTTGATGCAAATACGCAAGATTCATGCGTTTCGAGCAGCCAAACAAGCCCCAAACGAATGCAAAGTCGCTTCATAACGAAATTGACCGATTCAGTTTTGCGCTCACTGCAGGCGTTCCAGCTCGTCTAATTAGATAAGAAAAACTCTTCATTCTATGAAAATACGCAAGATTCGAGCGTTTGGAGCAGCCAAACAAGCCCTAAACAAATGCAAAGTCGCTTTTCTACAAAACCGACCGATTCAGTTTTGTGCTCGCTGCATTCGTTCCAGTTCGTGTTATTCGATCAAAAACTCTTTATTTTATGCAAATACGGAAGATTCATGCGTTTGGAGCAGCCAAACAAGCCCCAAACGAATGCAAAGTCGCTTTATAACGAAATTGACCGATTCAGTTTTGCGCTCGCTGCAGGCGTTTCAGCTCGTTTAATTAGATTGAAAACTCTTTATTCTATGCAAATACGCAAGATTCGAGCGTTTGGAGCAGCCAAACAAGCCCCAAACGAATGCAAAGTCGCTTTTCTTCAAAACCGACCGATTCAGTTTTGCGCTCGTTGCAGGCGTTCCAGCTCGTTTAATTAGATTAAAAACTCTTCGTTCTATGCAAATACGCAAGATTCGAGCGTTTGGAGCAGCCAAACAAGCCCGAAACGAATGCAGAGTCGCTTTACAACAAAATCAACCGATTTAGTTTTGCGCTCGCTGCATTCGTTCCAGAGCTCGTGTTATTAGATCAAAAACTCTGCATTCTATGCAAATACGCAAGATTCATGAGTTTAGAGCAGCCAAACGGGCCCCAAACGAATGCAAAGTTGCATTACAACGAAATCGACCGATTGAGTTTTGCGCTAGCTTTAGGCGTTCCAGCTCGTCTTATTAGATCAAAAACTCTTTATTCTACGCAAATACGCAAGATTCATGCGTTTCGAGCAGCCAAACAAGCCTCAAACGAATGCAAATTCGCTTTATAACGAAATCGAACGATTGTGTTTTGCGCTCCCTAAAGGCGTTCCAGCTCGCCTAATTAGATAAAAAAACTCTTCATTGTATGCAAATACGCAAGATTCGAGCGTTTAGAGCAGCCAAACAAGCCCCAAACGAATGCGAAGTCGCTTTATAACGAAATTGAACGATTGTGTTTTGCGCTCGCTGTAGGCGTTCCAGCTCGTCTTATTAGATAAAAAAACTCTCCATTCTATGCAAATACGCAAGATTCATGCGTTTGGAGCAGCCAAACACGCCCTAAACGAATGCAAAGTCGCTTTGTAACAAAATCGACCGATTCAGTTTTGCGCTCGCTGCATTCGTTCCAGCTCGTGTGATTAGATTTAAAACTCTTCATTCTATGCAAATACGCAAGATTCGAGCGTTTGGAGCAGCCAAACAAGCCCCAAACGAATACAAAGTTGCATTAAAACGAAATCGAAGGATTGCGTTTTGCGCTCCCTGTAGGCGTTCCAGCTCGCCTAATTAGATTAAAAACTCTCCGTTCTATGCAAATACGCAAGATTCATGCATTTCGAGCCGCCAAACAAGCACCGAACGACTGCAAAGTCGCTTTTTAACGTGATCGAACGATTGAGTTTCGCACTCGCTGTAGGCGTTTCAGCTACTTTTATACGATCACAAACTCGTTATTCTTTGCAAATACGCGAGATTCATGCATTTCCAGCCGCTGAACAAGAACGAAACGATTGCAAAGTCGCTTTTTAACGTAATCGAACGATTGAGTTTCGCACTCGCTGTAGGCGTTTCAGCTCGTATTAAAAGATCAGAAACTCGTTATTCTTCGCAAATACGCAAGATTCATGCATTTCGAGCCGCCAAACAAGCATTAAACGACTGCAAAGTCGCTTTTTAACGAAATCGAACGATTGAGTTTCGCACTCGCTGTAGGCGTTCCAGCTCGTATTATAAGATCACAAACTCGTTATTCTTTGCAAATACGCAATATTCATGCATTTCAAGCCGCTAAACAAGCACCGAACGACTGCAAAGTCGCTTTTTAACGAAATCGAACGATTGAGTTTCGCACTCGCTGTAGGCGTTCCAGCTCGTATTAAAAGATCACAAACTCGTTATTTCTTGCAAATACGCGAGATTCATGCATTTCCAGCCGCTGAACAAGAACCAAACGACTGCAAAGTCGCTTTTTAACGAAATCGAACGATTGAGTTTCGCGCTCGCTGTAGGCGTTCCAGCTCGTTTTATACGATCAAAAACTCATCATTTTATGCAAATACGCAAGATTCATGCATTTCGAGCCGCCAAACAAGCACCGAACGACTGCAAAGTCGCTTTTTAACGTGATCGAACGATTGAGTTTCGCACTCGCTGTAGCCGTTCCAGCTCGTATTATAAGATCACAAACTCGTTATTCTTTGCAAATACGCAATATTCATGCATTTCAAGCCGCTGAACAAGAACCAAACGATTGCAAAGTCGCTTTTTAACGAAATCGAACGATTGAGTTTCCCACTCGCTGTAGGCGTTCCAGCTCGTATTATAAGATCACAAACTCGTTATTCTATGCAAATACGCAATATTCATGCATTTCAAGCCGCTAAACAAGCACCGAACGACTGCAAAGTCGCTTTATATCGAAATCGAACAATTGAGTTTTGCGCTCGCTGTAGGCGTTCCAGCTCGTTTTATACGATCAAAAACTCATCATTTTATGCAAATACTCGAGATCCATGCATTTCGAGCCGCCAAAAAAGCACCGAACGACTGCAAAGTCGCTTTTTAACGTGATCGAACGATTGAGTTTCGCACTCGCTGTAGGCGTTTCAGCTCGTATTAAAAGATCAGAAACTCGTTATTCTTCGCAAATACGCAAGATTCATGCATTTCGAGCCGCAAAACAAGCATTAAACGACTGCAAAGTCGTTTTTCAACGAAATCGAACGATTGAGTTTCGCACTCGCTGTAGGCGTTCCAGCTCGTATTATAAGATCACAAACTCGTTATTCTTTGCAAATACGCAAGATTCATGCATTTCGAGCCGCCAAACAAGCATTAAACGACTGCAAAGTCGCTT
This sequence comes from Amblyteles armatorius, assembly GCA_933228735.2. Classification (NCBI taxonomy): domain Eukaryota; kingdom Metazoa; phylum Arthropoda; class Insecta; order Hymenoptera; family Ichneumonidae; genus Amblyteles; species Amblyteles armatorius. The sequence continues at coordinate 5,276,076 of OW121688.1, read as the reverse complement.
TTTAACGAAATCGAACGACTGAGTTTCGCACTCGCTGTAGGCGTTCCAGCTCGTATTAAAAGACCACAAACTCGTTATTCTTCGCAAATACGCGAGATTCATGCATTTCCAGCCGCTGAACAAGAACCAAACGATTGCAAAGTCGCTTTTTAACGAAATCGAACGATTGAGTTTCGCGCTCGCTGTAGGCGTTCCAGCTCGTTTTATAAGATCACAAACTCATTATTCTTTGCAAATACGCAATATTCATGCATTTCAAGCCGCTAAACAAGAACCAAACGATTGCAAAGTCGCTTTTTAACGAAATCGAACGATTGAGTTTCCCACTCGCTGTAGGCGTTCCAGCTCGTATTATAAGATCACAAACTCGTTATTCTTTGCAAATACGCAATATTCATCCATTTCAAGCCGCTATACAAGCACCGAACGACCTCAAAGTCGCTTTATATCGAAATCAAACAATTGAGTTTTGCGCTCGCTGTAGGCGTTCAAGCTCGTTTTATACGATCAAAAACTCATCATTTTATGCAAATACTCGAGATCCATGCATTTCGAGCCGCCAAAAAAGCACCGAACGACTGCAAAGTCGCTTTTTAACGTAATCGAACGATTGAGTTTCGCACTCGCTGTAGGCGTTTCAGCTCGTATTAAAAGATCACAAACTCGTTATTCTTTGCAAATACGCGAGATTCATGCATTTCCAGCCGCTGAACAAGAACCAAACGATTGCAAAGTCGCTTTTTCACGAAATCGAACGATTGAGTTTCCCACTCGCTGTAGGCGTTCCAGCTCGTATTATAAGATCACAAACTCGTTATTCTTTGCAAATACGCAATATTCATGCATTTCAAGCCGCTAAACAAGCACCGAACGACTGCAAAGTCGCTTTATATCGAAATCGAACAATTGAGTTTTGCGCTCGCTGTAGGCGTTCCAGCTCGTTTTTCACGATCAAAAACTCGTCATTTTATGCAAATACGCAAGATTCATGCATTTCCAGCCGCTAAACAAGCACCGAACGACTGCAAAGTCGCTTTTTAACGAAATCGAACGATTGAGTTTCGCACTCGCTGCAGGCGTTCCAGCTCGTATTAAAAGATCACAAACTCGTTATTTCTTGCAAATACGCGAGATTCATGCATTTCCAGCCGCTGAACAAGAACCAAACGATTGCAAAGTCGCTTTTTAACGAAATCGAACGATTGAGTTTCGCGCTCGCTGTAGGCGTTCCAGCTCGTTTTATACGACCAAAAACTCTTTATTCTATGCAAATACGCAAGATTCATGCATTTCAAGCCGCTAAACAAGCACCGAACGACTGCAAAGTCGCTTTATATCGAAATCGAACAATTGAGTTTTGCGCTCGCTGTAGGCGTTCCAGCTTGTTTTATACGATCAAAAACTCATCATTTTATGTAAATACTCGAGATCCATGCATTTCGAGCCGCCAAAAAAGCACCGAACGACTGCAAAGTCGCTTTTTAACGTAATCGAACGATTGAGTTTCGCACTCGCTGTAGGCGTTCCAGCTCGTATTATAAGATCACAAACTCGTTATTTCTTGCAAATACGCGAGATTCATGCATTTCCAGCCGCTGAACAAGCACCAAACGACTGCAAAGTCGCTTTATAACGAAATCGAACGATTGCGTTTTGCGCTCCCTGTAGGCGTTCCAGCTCAGCTAATTAGTTCAAAAACTCTTCATCCTCTGCAAATACGCAAGATTCGAGCGTTTGGAGCAGCCAAACAAGCCCCAAACGAATGCAAAGTCGCTTTATAACGAAATTGACCGATTCAGTTTTGCGCTCGCTGCAGGCGTTTCAGCTCGTATAATTAGATTGAAAACTCTTTATTCTATGCAAATACGCAAGATTCGAGCGTTTGGAGCAGCCAAACAAGCCCCAAACGAATGCAAAGTCGCTTTATAACGAAATCGACCGATTCAGTTTTGCGCTCGCTGCATTCGTTCCAGCTCGTGTTATTAGATCAAAAACTCTTTATTCTATGCGTATACGCAAGATTCATGCGTTTGGAGCAGCCAAACAAGCCCGAAATGAATGCAAAGTCGCTTTATAACGAAATTGATCGATTCAGTTTTGCGCTCGCTGCAGGCGTTCCAGCTCGTCTAATTAGATAAAAAAAACTCTGCATTCTATGCAAATACGCAAGATTCGAGCGTTTGGAGCAGCCAAACAAGCCCCAAACGAATACAAAGTTGCATTATAACAAAATCGAACGATTGCGTTTTGCGCTCCCTGTAGGCGTTCCAGCTCGCCTAATTAGATCAAAAACTCTCCATTCTATGCAAATACGCAAGATTCATGCGCTTGGAGCAGCCAAACAAGCCCCAAACGAATGCGAAGTCGCTTTATAACGAGATCGACCGATTCAGTTTTGCGCTCGCTGCATTCGTTCCAGCTCGTGTTATTAGATCAAAAACTCTTTATTCTATGCGTATACGCAAGATTCATGCGTTTGGAGCAGCCAAACAAGCCCGAAATGAATGCAAAGTCGCTTTATAACGAAATTGATCGATTCAGTTTTGCGCTCGCTGCAGGCGTTCCAGCTCGTCTAATTAGATTAAAAAAACTCTTCATTCTATGCAAATACGCAAGATTCGAGCGTTTGGAGCAGCCAAACTAGCCCCAAACGAATGCAAAGTCGCTTCTCTACAAAACCGACCGTATCAGTTTTGCGCTCGCTGCATTCGTTCCAGTTCGTGTTATTCGATCAAAAACTCTTCATTTCATGCAAATACGGAAGATTCATGCGTTTGGAACAGCCAAACAAGACCCAAACGAATGCAAAGTCGCTTTATAACGAAATTGACCGATTCAGTTTTGCGCTCGCTGCATTCGTTCCAGCTCGTGTTATTAGATCAAAAACTCTTTATTCTATGCGAATACGCAAGATTCGAGCGTTTGGAGCAGCCAAACAAGCCCCAAACAAATGCAAAGTCACTTTTCTACAAAACCGACCGATTCAGTTTTGTGCTCGCTGCATTCGTTCCAGTTCGTGTTATTCGATCAAAAACTCTTTATTTTATGCAAATACGGAAGATTCATGCGTTTGGAGCAGCCAATCAAGCCCCAAACGAATGCAAAGTTGCTTTATAACGAAATTGACCGATTCAGTTTTGCGCTCGCTGCAGGCGTTTCAGCTCGTTTAATTAGATTAAAAACTCTTTATTCTATGCAAATACGCAAGATTCATGCGTTTGGAGCAGCCAAACAAGCCCGAAACGAATGCAAAGTCGCTTTACAACAAAATCGACCGATTCAGTTTTGCGCTCCCTGCATTCGTTCCAGCTCGTGTTATTAGATCAAAAAATCTTCATTCTATGCAAATACGCAAGATTCATGCGTTTGGAGCAGCCAAACGGGCCCCAAACGAATGCAAAGTTTCATTATAACGAAATTGACCGATTGAGTTTTGCGCTAGCTTTAGTCGTTCCAGCTCGTCTTATTAGATCAAAAACTCTTCATTCTACGCAAATACGCAAGATTCATGTGTTTCGAGCAGCTAAACAAGCCTCAAACGAATGCAAATTCGCTTTATAACGAAATCGAACGACTGCGTTTTGCGCTCCCCGTAGGCGTTCCAGCTCGCCTAATTAGATAAAAAAAACTCTTCATTCTATGCAAATACGCAAGATTCATGCGCTTGGAGCAGCCAAACAAGCCCCAAACGAATGCGAAGTCGCTTTATAACGAAATCGAACGATTGCGTTTTGCGCTCCCTGTAGGCGTTCCAGCTCGCCTAATTAGATCAAAAAGTCTTCATTCTATGCAAATACGCAAGATTCGAGCGTTTGGAGCAGCCAAACAAGCCCCAAACGAATGCAAAGTCGCTTTATAACGAAATCGACCGATTCAGTTTTGCGCTCGCTGCATTCGTTCCAGCTCGTGTTATTAGATCAAAAACTCTTTATTCTATGCGTATACGCAAGATTCATGCGTTTGGAGCAGCCAAACAAGCCCGAAATGAATGCAAAGTCGCTTTATAACGAAATTGATCGATTCAGTTTTGCGCTCGCTGCATTCGTTCCAGCTCGTGTTATTAGATCAAAAACTCTTCATTCTATGCAAATACTCAAGATTCATGCGTTTGGAGCAGCCAAAGAAGCTCCAAACGAATGCAGAGTCGCTTTATAACGAAATCGAACGATTCAGTTTTGAGCTCGCTGCAGGCTTTCCAGCTCGTCTAATTAGATAAAAAAACTTATCATTCTATGCAAATACGCGAGATTCGATCGTTTAGAGCAGCCAAACAAGCCCCAAACGAATGCAAAGTCACTTTTCTCCAAAACCGACCGATTCAGTTTTGTGCTCGCTGCATTCGTTCCAGTTCGTGTTATTCGATCAAAAACTCTTTATTTTATGCAAATACGGAAGATTCATGCGTTTGGAGCAGCCAATCAAGCCCCAAACGAATGCAAAGTCGCTTTATAACGAAATTGACCGATTCAGTTTTGCGCTCGCTGCAGGCGTTTCAGCTCGTTTAATTAGATTAAAAACTCTTTATTCTATGCAAATACGCAAGATTCATGCGTTTGGAGCAGCCAAACAAGCCCGAAACGAATGCAAAGTCGCTTTACAACAAAATCGACCGATTCAGTTTTGCGCTCCCTGCATTCGTTCCAGCTCGTGTTATTAGATCAAAAAATCTTCATTCTATGCAAATACGCAAGATTCATGCGTTTGGAGCAGCCAAACGGGCCCCAAACGAATGCAAAGTTTCATCATAACGAAATTGACCGATTGAGTTTTGCGCTAGCTTTAGGCGTTCCAGCTCGTCTTATTAGATCAAAAACTCTTCATTCTACGCAAATACGCAAGATTCATGTGTTTCGAGCAGCTAAACAAGCCTCAAACGAATGCAAATTCGCTTTATAACGAAATCGAACGACTGCGTTTTGCGCTCCCTGTAGGCGTTCCAGCTCGCCTAATTAGATAGAAAAAACTCTTCATTCTATGCAAATACGCAAGATTCATGCGCTTGGAGCAGCCAAACAAGCCCCAAACGAATGCGAAGTCGCTTTATAACGAAATCGAACGATTGCGTTTTGCGCTCCCTGTAGGCGTTCCAGCTCGCCTAATTAGGTCAAAAACTCTTCATTCTATGCAAATACGCAAGATTCGAGCGTTTGGAGCAGCCAAACAAGCCCCAAACGAATGCAAAGTCGCTTTATAACGAAATCGACCGATTCAGTTTTGCGCTCGCTGCATTCGTTCCAGCTCGTGTTATTAGATCAAAAACTCTTTATTCTATGCGTATACGCAAGATTCATGCGTTTGGAGCAGTCAAACAAGCCCGAAATGAATGCAGAGTCGCTTTATAACGAAATTGATCGATTCAGTTTTGCGCTCGCTGCATTCGTTCCAGCTCGTGTTATTCGATCAAAAACTCTTCATTCTATGCAAATACTCAAGATTCATGCGTTTGGAGCAGCCAAAGAAGCTCCAAACGAATGCAGAGTCGCTTTATAACGAAATCGAACGATTCAGTTTTGAGCTCGCTGCAGGCTTTCCAGCTCGTCTAATTAGATAAAAAAACTTAGCATTCTATGCAAATACGCGAGATTCGATCATTTAGAGCAGCCAAACAAGCCCCAAACGAATGCGAAGTCACTTTTCTCCAAAACCGACCGATTCAGTTTTGTGCTCGCTGCATTCGTTCCAGTTCGTGTTATTCGATCAAAAACTCTTTATTTTATGCAAATACGGAAGATTCATGCGTTTGGAGCAGCCAATCAAGCCCCAAACGAATGCAAAGTCGCTTTATAACGAAATTGACCGATTCAGTTTTGCGCTCGCTGCAGGCGTTTCAGCTCGTTTAATTAGATTAAAAACTCTTCATTCTACGCAAATACGCAAGATTCATGCGTTTCGAGCAGCCAAACAAGCCTCAAACGAATGCAAATTCGCTTTATAACGAAATCGAACGATTGCGTTTTGCGCTCCCTGTAGGCGTTCCAGCTCGCCTAATTAGATAAAAAAAACTCTTCATTCTATGCAAATACGCAAGATTCATGCGTTTGGAGCAGCCAAACAAGCTCCAAACGAATGCGAAATCGCTTTATAACGAAATCGAACGATTGCGTTTTGCGCTCCCTGTAGGCGTTCCAGCTCGCCTAATTAGATCAAAAACTCTCCATTCTATGCAAATACGCAAGATTCGAGCGTTTGGAGCAGCCAAACAAACCACAAACGAATGCAAAGTCGCTTTTCTACAAAACCGACCGATTCAGTTTTGCGCTCGCTGCATTCGTTCCAGTTCGTGTTATTCGATCAAAAACTCTTTATTTTATGGAAATACGGAAGATTCATGCGTTTGGAGCAGCTAAACAAGCCCCAAACGAATGCAAAGTCGCTTTATAACGAAATTGACCGATTCAGTTTTGCGCTCGCTGCAGCCGTTTCAGCTCGTTTAATTAGATTGAAAACTCTTTATTCTATGCAAATACGCAAGATTCGAGCGTTTGGAGCAGCCAAACAAGCCCCAAACGAATACAAAGTTGCATTAAAACGAAATCGAACGACTGCGTTTTGCGCTCCCTGTAGGCGTTCCAGCTCGCCTAATTAGATAAAAAAAACTCTTCATTCTATGCAAATACGCAAGATTCATGCGTTTGGAGCAGCCAAAAAAGCCCCAAACGAATGCGAAGTCGCTTAATAACGAAATCGAACGATTGCGCTTTGCGCTCCCTTCAGGCGTTCCAGCTCAGCTAATTAGTTCAAAAACTCTTCATCCTCTGCAAATACGCAAGATTCGAGCGTTTGGAGCAGCCAAACAAGCACCAAACGAATGCAAAGTCGCTTTATAACGAAATTGACCGATTCAGTTTTGCGCTCGCTGCAGGCGTTTCAGCTCGTATAATTAGATTGAAAACTCTTTGTTCTATGCAAATACGCAAGATTCGAGCGTTTGGAGCAGCCAAACAAGCCCCAAACGAATGCAAAGTCGCTTTATAACGAAATCGACCGATTCAGTTTTGCGCTCGCTGCATTCGTTCCAGCTCGTGTTATTAGATCAAAAACTCTTTATTCTATGCGTATACGCAAGATTCATGCGTTTGGAGCAGCCAAACAAGCCCGAAATGAATGCAAAGTCGCTTTATAACGAAATTGATCGATTCAGTTTTGCGCTCGCTGCAGGCGTTCCAGCTCGTCTAATTAGATAAAAAAAACTCTTCATTCTATGCAAATACGCAAGATTCGAGCGTTTGGAGCAGCCAAAAATGCCCCAAACGAATACAAAGTTGCATTATAACGAAATCGAACGATTGCGTTTTGCGCTCCCTGTAGGCGTTCCAGCTCGCCTAATTAGATCAAAAACTCTCCATTCTATGCAAATACGCAAGATTCATGCGTTTGGAGCAGCCAAACAAGCCCCAAACGAATGCGAAGTCGCTTTATAACGAGATCGACCGATTCAGTTTTGCGCTCGCTGCATTCGTTCCAGCTCGTGTTATTAGATCAAAAACTCTTTATTCTATGCGTATACGCAAGATTCATGCGTTTGGAGCAGCCAAACAAGCCCGAAATGAATGCAAAGTCGCTTTATAACGAAATTGATCGATTCAGTTTTGCGCTCGCTGCAGGCGTTCCAGCTCGTCTAATTAGATTTAAAAAACTCTTCATTCTATGCAAATACGCAAGATTCGAGCGTTTGGAGCAGCCAAAAATGCCCCAAACGAATACAAAGTTGCATTATAACGAAATCGAACGATTGCGTTTTGCGCTCCCTGTAGGCGTTCCAGCTCGCCTAATTAGATCAAAAACTCTCCATTCTATGCAAATACGCAAGATTCATGCGTTTGGAGCAGCCAAACAAGCCCCAAACGAATGCGAAGTCGCTTTATAACGAGATCGACCGATTCAGTTTTGCGCGCACTGCATTCGTTTCAGCTCGTGTTATTAGATCAAAAACTCTTTATTCTATGCAAATACGCAAGATTCGAGCGTTTGGAGCAGCCAAACGAGCCCCAAACGAATGCAAAGTCGCTTCTCTACAAAACCGACCGTTTCAGTTTTGCGCTCGCTGCATTCGTTCCAGTTCGTGTTATTCGATCAAAAACTCTTCATTTTATGCAAATACGGAAGATTCATGCGTTTGGAACAGCCAAACAAGACCCAAACGAATGCAAAGTCGCTTTATAACGAAATTGACCGATTCAGTTTTGCGCTCGCTGCATTCGTTCCAGCTCGTGTTATTAGATCAAAAACTCTTTATTCTATGCGAATACGCAAGATTCGAGCGTTTGGAGCAGCCAAACAAGCCCCAAACAAATGCAAAGTCGCTTTTCTACAAAACCGACCGATTCAGTTTTGTGCTCGCTGCATTCGTTCCAGTTCGTGTTATTCGATCAAAAACTCTTTATTTTATGCAAATACGGAAGATTCATGCGTTTGGAGCAGCCAAACAAGCCCGAAACGAATGCAAAGTCGCTTTACAACAAAATCGACCGATTCAGTTTTGCGCTCCCTGCATTCGTTCCAGCTCGTGTTATTAGATCAAAAAATCTTCATTCTATGCAAATACGCAAGATTCATGCGTTTGGAGCAGCCAAACGGGCCCCAAACGAATGCAAAGTTTCATTATAACGAAATTGACCGATTGAGTTTTGCGCTAGCTTTAGGCGTTCCAGCTCGTCTTATTAGATCAAAAACTCTTCATTCTACGCAAATACGCAAGATTCATGTGTTTCGAGCAGCTAAACAAGCCTCAAACGAATGCAAATTCGCTTTATAACGAAATCGAACGACTGCGTTTTGCGCTCCCTGTAGGCGTTCCAGCTCGCCTAATTAGATAGAAAAAACTCTTCATTCTATGCAAATACGCAAGATTCATGCGCTTGGAGCAGCCAAACAAGCCCCAAACGAATGCGAAGTCGTTTTATAACGAAATCGAACGATTGCGTTTTGCGCTCCCTGTAGGCGTTCCAGCTCGCTTAATTAGGTCAAAAACTCTTCATTCTATGCAAATACGCAAGATTCGAGCGTTTGGAGCAGCCAAACAAGCCCCAAACGAATGCAAAGTCGCTTTATAACGAAATCGACCGATTCAGTTTTGCGCTCGCTGCATTCGTTCCAGCTCGTGTTATTAGATCAAAAACTCTTTATTCTATGCGTATACGCAAGATTCATGCGTTTGGAGCAGTCAAACAAGCCCGAAATGAATGCAAAGTCGCTTTATAACGAAATTGATCGATTCAGTTTTGCGCTCGCTGCATTCGTTCCAGCTCGTGTTATTCGATCAAAAACTCTTCATTCTATGCAAATACTCAAGATTCATGCGTTTGGAGCAGCCAAAGAAGCTCCAAACGAATGCAGAGTCGCTTTATAACGAAATCGAACGATTCAGTTTTGAGCTCGCTGCAGGCTTTCCAGCTCGTCTAATTAGATAAAAAAACTTAGCATTCTATGCAAATACGCGAGATTCGATCATTTAGAGCAGCCAAACAAGCCCCAAACGAATGCGAAGTCACTTTTCTCCAAAACCGACCGATTCAGTTTTGTGCTCGCTGCATTCGTTCCAGTTCGTGTTATTCGATCAAAAACTCTTTATTTTATGCAAATACGAAAGATTCATGCGTTTGGAGCAGCCAATCAAGCCCCAAACGAATGCAAAGTCGCTTTATAACGAAATTGACCGATTCAGTTTTGCGCTCGCTGCAGGCGTTTCAGCTCGTTTAATTAGATTAAAAACTGTTTATTCTATGCAAATACGCAAGATTCATGCGTTTGGAGCAGCCAAACAAGCCCGAAACGAATGCAAAGTCGCTTTACAACAAAATCGACCGATTCAGTTTTGCGCTCCCTGCATTCGTTCCAGCTCGTGTTATTAGATTAAAAAATCTTCATTCTATGCAAATACGCAAGATTCATGCGTTTGGAGCAGCCAAACGGGCCCCAAACGAATGCAAAGTTTCATTATAACGAAATTGACCGATTGAGTTTTGCGCTAGCTTTAGGCGTTCCAGCTCGTCTCATTAGATCAAAAACTCTTCATTCTACGCAAATACGCAAGATTCATGCGTTTCGAGCAGCCAAACAAGCCTCAAACGAATGCAAATTCGCTTTATAACGAAATCGAACGATTGCGTTTTGCGCTCCCGGTAGGCGTTCCAGCTCGCCTAATTAGATTAAAAACTCTTCATTCTATGCAAATACGCAAGATTCGAGCGTTTAGAGCAGCCAAACAAGCCCCAAACGAATGAAAAGTCGCTTTTCTACAAAACCGACCGATTCAGTTTTGCGCTCGCTGCATCCGTTCCAGTTCGTGTTATTCGATCAAAAACTCTTCATTTGATGCAAATACGCAAGATTCATGCGTTTCGAGCAGCCAAACAAGCCCCAAACGAATGCAAAGTCGCTTTATAACGAAATTGACCGATTCAGTTTTGCGCTCGCTGCAGGCGTTCCAGCTCGTCTAATTAGATAAGAAAAACTCTTCATTCTATGCAAATACGCAAGATTCGAGCGTTTGGAGCAGCCAAACAAGCCCCAAACAAATGCAAAGTCGCTTTTCTACAAAACCGACCGATTCAGTTTTGTGCTCGCTGCATTCGTTCCAGTTCATGTTATTCGATCAAAAACTCTTTATTTTATGCAAATACGGAAGATTCATGCGTTTGGAGCAGCCAAACAAGCCCCAAACGAATGCAAAGTCGCTTTATAACGAAATTGACCGATTCAGTTTTGCGCTCGCTGCAGGCGTTTCAGCTCGTTTAATTAGATTGAAAACTCTTTATTCTATGCAAATACGCAAGATTCGAGCGTTTGGAGCAGCCAAACAAGCCCCAAACGAATGCAGAGTCGCTTTATAACGAAATCGACCGATTCAGTTTTGCGCTCGCTGCATTCGTTCCAGCTCGTGTTATTAGATCAAAAACTCTTTATTCTATGCGTATACGCAAGATTCATGCGTTTGGAGCAGCCAAACAAGCCCGAAATGAATGCAAAGTCGCTTTATAACGAAATTGATCGATTCAGTTTTGCGCTCGCTGCAGGCGTTCCAGCTCGTCTAATTAGATAAAAAAAACTCTTCATTCTATGCAAATACGCAAGATTCGAGCGTTTGGAGCAGCCAAACCAGCCCCAAACGAATACAAAGTTGCATTATAACGAAATCGAACGATTGCGTTTTGCGCTCCCTGTAGGCGTTCCAGCTCGCCTAATTAGATCAAAAACTCTCCATTCTATGCAAATACGCAAGATTCATGCGTTTGGAGCAGCCAAACAAGCCCCAAACGAATGCGAAGTCGCTTTATAACAAAATCGACCGATTCAGTTTTGCGCTCGCTGCATTCGTTCCAGCTCGTGTTATTAGATCAAAAACTCTTTATTCTATGCGTATACGCAAGATTCATGCGTTTGGAGCAGCCAAACAAGCCCGAAATGAATGCAAAGTCGCTTTATAACGAAATTGATCGATTCAGTTTTGCGCTCGCTGCAGGCGTTCCAGCTGATCTAATTAGATAAAAAAAACTCTTCATTCTATACAAATACGCAAGATTCGAGCGTTTGGAGCAGCCAAACAAGCCCCAAACGAATACAAAGTTGCATTAAAACGAAATCGAACGATTGCGTTTTGCGCTCCCTGTAGGCGTTCCAGCTCGCCTAATTAGATCAAAAACTCTCCATTCTATGCAAATACGCAAGATTCATGCGTTTGGAGCAGCCAAACAAGCCCCAAACGAATGCGAAGTCGCTTTATAACGAAATTGATCGATTCAGTTTTGCGCTCGCTGCAGGCGTTCCAGCTCGTCTAATTAGATAAAAAAAACTCTTCATTCTATGCAAATACGCAAGATTCGAGCGTTTGGAGCAGCCAAACAAGCCCCAAACGAATGCAAAGTCACTTTATAAGAAAATCAACCGATTCAGTTTTGCGCTCGCTGCATTCGTTCCAGCTCGTGTTATTAGATCAAAAACTCTTCATTCTATGCAAATACTCAAGATTCATGCGTTTGGAGCAGCCAAAGAAGCTCCAAACGAATGCAGAGTCGCTTTATAACGAAATCGAACGATTCAGTTTTGCGCTCGCTGCAGGCGTTCCAGCTCGTCTAATTAGATAAAAAAAACTTATCATTCTATGCAAATACGCGAGATTCGAGCGTTTAGAGCAGCCAAACAAGCCCCAAACGAATGCAAAGTCACTTTTCTACAAAACCGACCGATTCAGTTTTGCGCTCGCGGCATTCGTTCCAGTTCGTGTTATTCGATCAAAAACTCTTTGTTTTATACAAATACGCAAGATTCATGCGTTTGGAGCAGCCAAACGGGCCCCAAACGAATGCAAAGTCGCTTTTCTACAAAACCGACCGAGTCAGTTTTGCGCTCGCTGCATCCGTTCCAGTTCGTGTTAATCGATCAAAAACACTTCATTTGATGCAAATACGCAAGATTCATGCGTTTCGAGCAGCCAAACAAGCCCCAAACGAATGCAAAGTCGCTTTATAACGAAATTGACCGATTCAGTTTTGCGCTTGCTGCAGGCGTTTCAGCTCGTTAAATTAGATTGAAAACTCTTTATTCTATGCAAATACGCAAGATTCATGCGTTTGGAGCAGCCAAACAAGCCCGAAACGAATGCAAAGTCGCTTTACAACAAAATCGACCGATTCAGTTTTGCGCTCCCTGCATTCGTTCCAGCTCGTGTTATTAGATCAAAAAATCTTTATTCGATGCAAAAACGCAAGATTCATGCGTTTGGAGCAGCCAAACGGGCCCCAAACGAATGCAAAGTTTCATTATAACGAAATTGACCGATTGAGTTTTGCGCTAGCTTTAGGCGTTCCAGATCGTCTTATTAGATCAAAAACTCTTCATTCTACGCAAATACGCAAGATTCATGCGTTTCGAGCAGCCAAACAAGCCTCAAACGAATGCAAATTCGCTTTATAACGAAATCGAACGATTGCGTTTTGCGCTCCCGGTAGGCGTTCCAGCTCGCCTAATTAGATAAAAAAAACTCTTCATTCTATGCAAATACGCAAGATTCATGCGTTTGGAGCAGCTAAACAAGCCCCAAACGAATGCGAAGTCGCTTTATAACGAAATCGAACGATTGCGTTTTGCGCTCCCTGTAGGCGTTCCAGCTCGCCTCATTAGATTAAAAACTCTTCATTCTATGCAAATACGCAAGATTCGAGCGTTTGGAGCAGCCAAACAAGCCCCAAACGAATGCAAAGTCGCTTTATAACGAAATCGACCGATTCAGTTTTGCGCTCGCTGCATTCGTTCCAGCTCGTGTTATTAGATCAAAAACTCTTTATTCTATGCGTATACGCAAGATTCATGCGTTTGGAGCAGCCAAACAAGCCCGAAATGAATGCAAAGTCGCTTTATAACGAAATTGATCGATTCAGTTTTGCGCTCGCTGCAGGCGTTCCAGCTCGTCTAATTAGATGAAAAAAACTCTTCATTCTATGCAAATACGCAAGATTCGAGCGTTTGGAGCAGCCAAACAAGCCCCAAACGAATACAAAGTTGCATTAAAACGAAATCGAACGATTGCGTTTTGCGCTCCCTGTAGGCGTTCCAGCTCAGCTAATTAGTTCAAAAACTCTTCATTCTCTGCAAATACGCAAGATTCGAGCGTTTGGAGCAGCCAAACAAGCCCCAAACGAATGCAAAGTCGCTTTATAACGAAATTGACCGATTCAGTTTTGCGCTCGCTGCAGGCTTTCCAGCTCGTCTAATTAGATTAAAAACTCTTCATTCTATGCAAATACGGAAGATTCATGCGTTTGGAGCAGCTAAACAAGCCCGAAACAAATGCAAAGTCGCTTTATAACAAAATCAACCGATTCAGGTTTGCGCTCGCTGCATTCGTTCCAGCTCGTGTTATTAGATTAAAAACTCTTCATTCAATGCAAATACTCAAGATTCATGCGTTTGGAGCAGCCAAAGAAGCTCCAAACGAATGCAGAGTCGCTTTATAACGAAATCGAACGATTCAGTTTTGCGCTCGCTGCAGGCGTTCCAGCTCGTCTAATTAGATAAAAAAAACTTATCATTCTATGCAAATACGCGAGATTTGAGCGTTTAGAGCAGCCAAACAAGCCCCAAACGAATGCAAAGTCACTTTTCTACAAAACCGACCGATTCAGTTTTGCGCTCGCGGCATTCGTTCCAGTTCGTGTTATTCGATCAAAAACTCTTTATTTTATGCAAATACGCAAGATTCATGCGTTTGGAGCGGCCAAACAAGCCCGAAATGAATGCAAAGTCGCTTTATAACGAAATTGATCGATTCAGTTTTCCGCTCGCTGCAGGCGTTCCAGCTCGTCTAATTAGATAAAAAAAACTCTTCATTCTATGCAAATACGCAAGATTCGAGCGTTTGGAGCAGCCAAACAAGCCCCAAGCGAATACAAAGTTGCATTAAAACGAAATCGAACGATTGCGTTTTGCGCTCCCTGTAGGCGTTCCAGCTCGCCTAATTAGATCAAAAACTCTCCATTCTATGCAAATACGCAAGATTCATGCGTTTGGAGCAGCCAAACAAGCCCCAAACGAATGCGAAGTCGCTTTATAACGAAATCGAACGATTGCGTTTTGCGCTCCCTGTAGGCGTTCCAGCTCAGCTAATTAGTTCAAAAATTCTTCATCGTCTGCAAATACGCAAGATTCGAGCGTTTGGAGCAGCCAAACAAGCCCCAAACGAATGCAAAGTCGCTTTATAACGAAATTGACCGATTCAGTTTTGCGCTCGCTGCAGGCGTTTCAGCTCGTTTAATTAGATTGAAAACTCTTTATTCTATGCAAATACGCAAGATTCGAGCGTTTGGAGCAGCCAAACAAGCCCCAAACGAATGCAAAGTCGCTTTATAACGAAATCGACCGATTCAGTTTTGCGCTCGCTGCATTCGTTCCAGCTCGTGTTATTAGATCAAAAACTCTTTATTCTATGCGTATACGCAAGATTCATGCGTTTGGAGCAGCCAAACAAGCCCGAAATGAATGCAAAGTCGCTTTATAACGAAATTGATCGATTCAGTTTTGCGCTCGCTGCAGGCGTTCCAGCTCGTCTAATTAGATAAAAAAAACTCTTCATTCTATGCAAATACGCAAGATTCGAGCGTTTGGAGCAGCCAAACAAGCCCCAAACGAATACAAAGTTGCATTATAACGAAATCGAACGATTGCGTTTTGCGCTCCCTGTAGGCGTTCCAGCTCGCCTAATTAGATCAAAAACTCTCCATTCTATGCAAATACGCAAGATTCATGCGTTTGGAGCAGCCAAACAAGCCCCAAACGAATGCGAAGTCGCTTTATAACGAAATCGACCGATTCAGTTTTGCGCTCGCTGCATTCGTTCCAGCTCGTGTTATTAGATCAAAAACTCTTTATTCTATGCGTATACGCAAGATTCATGCGTTTGGAGCAGCCAAACAAGCCCGAAATGAATGCAAAGTCGCTTTATAACGAAATTGATCGATTCAGTTTTGCGCTCGCTGCAGGCGTTCCAGCTCGTCTAATTAGATAAAAAAAACTCTTCATTCTATGCAAATACGCAAGATTCGAGCGTTTGGAGCAGCCAAACAAGCCCCAAACGAATACAAAGTTCCATTAAAACGAAATCGAACGATTGCGTTTTGCGCTCCCTGTAGGCGTTCCAGCTCGCCTAATTAGATCAAAAACTCTCCATTCTATGCAAATACGCAAGATTCATGCGTTTGGAGCAGCCAAACAAGCCCCAAACGAATGCAAAGTCGCTTTATAACGAAATCGACCGAATCAGTTCTGCGCTCGCTGCATTCGTTCCAGCTCGTGTTATTAGATCAAAAACTCTTTATTCTATGCAAATACGCAAGATTCGAGCGTTTGGAGCAGCCAAACAAGCCCCAAACGAATGCAAAGTCGCTTTTCTTCAAAACCGACCGATTCAGTTTTGCGCTCGCTGCATTCGTTCCAGTTCGTGTTATTCGATCAAATACTCTTCATTCTATGCAAATACGCAAGATTCATGCGTTTGGAGCAGCCAAACGGGCCCCAAACAAATGCAAAGTCGCTTTATAACGAAATCGACCGATTCAGTTTTGCGCTCGCTGCATTCGTTCCAGCTCGTGTTATTAGATCAAAAACTCTTTATTCGATGCAAATACGCAAGATTCGAGCGTTTGGAGCAGCCAAACAAGCCCTAAACGAATGCAAAGTCGCTTTTCTACAAAACCGACCGATTCAGTTTTGCGCTCGCTGCATTCGTTCCAGTTCGTGTTATTCGATCAAATACTCTTCATTCTATGCAAATACGCAAGATTCATGCGTTTGGAGCAGCCAAACAAGCCCGAAACGAATGCAGAGTCGCTTTACAACAAAATCAACCGATTTAGTTTTGCGCTCGCTGCATTCGTTCCAGAGCTCGTGTTATTAGATCAAAAACTCTGCATTCTATGCAAATAAGCAAGATTCATGAGTTTAGAGCAGCCAAACGGGCCTTAAACGAATGCAAAGTTGCATTATAACGAAATCGACCGATTGAGTTTTGCGCTAGCTTCAGGCGTTCCAGCTCGTCGGATTAGATCAAAAACTTTTTATTTTACGCAAATACGCAAGATTCATGCGTTTCGAGCAGCCAAACAAGCCTCAAACGAATGCAAATTCGCTTTATAACGAAATCGAACGATTGCGTTTTGCGCTCCCTAAAGGCGTTCCAGCTCGCCTAATTAGATAAAAAAACTCTTCATTGTATGCAAATACGCAAGATTCAAGCGTTTAGAGCAGCCAAACTAGCCCCAAACGAATGCGAAGTCGCTTTATAACGAAATCGAACGATTGCGTTTTGCGCTCCCTGTAGGCGGTGCAGCTCGCCGAATTAGATCAAAAACTCTTCATTCTATGCAAATACGCAAGATTCGAGCGTTTGGAGCAGCCAAACAAGCCCCAAACGAATGCAGAGTCGCTTTATAACGAAATCGACCGATTCAGTTTTGCGCTCGCTGCATTCGTTCCAGCTCGTGTTATTAGATCAAAAACTCTTTATTCTATGCAAATACGCAAGATTCGAGCGTTTGGAGCAGCCAAACAAGCCCCAAACGAATGCAAAGTCGCTTTTCTACAAAACCGACCGTTTCAGTTTTGCGCTCGCTGCATTCGTTCCAGTTCGTGTTATTCGATCAAAAACTCTTCATTTTATGCAAATACGGAAGATTCATGCGTTTGGAACAGCCAAACAAGACCCAAACGAATGCAAAGTCGCTTTATAACGAAATTGACCGATTCAGTTTTGCGCTCGCTGCATTCGTTCCAGCTCGTGTTATTAGATCAAAAACTCTTTATTCTATGCAAATACGCAAGATTCGAGCGTTTGGAGCAGCCAAACAAGCCCCAAACGAATGCAGAGTCGCTTTATAACGAAATCGACCGATTCAGTTTTGCGCTCGCTGCATTCGTTCCAGCTCGTGTTATTACATCAAAAACTCTTTATTCTATGCAAATACGCAAGATTCGAGCGTTTGGAGCAGCCAAACAAGCCCCAAACGAATGCAAAGTCGCTTTATAACGAAATCGACCGAATCAGTTTTGCGCTCGCTGCATTCGTTCCAGCTCGTGTTATTAGATCAAAAACTCTTTATTCTATGCAAATACGCAAGATTCGAGCGTTTGGAGCAGCCAAACAAGCCCCAAACGAATGCAAAGTCGCTTTTCTTCAAAACCGACCGATTCAGTTTTGCGCTCGCTGCATTCGTTCTAGTTCGTGTTATTCGATCAAATACTCTTCATTCTATGCAAATACGCAAGATTCATGCGTTTGGAGCAGCCAAACGGGCCCCAAACAAATGCAAAGTCGCTTTATAACGAAATCGACCGATTCAGTTTTGCGCTCGCTGCATTCGTTCCAGCTCGTGTTATTAGATCAAAAACTCTTTATTCGATGCAAATACGCAAGATTCGAGCGTTTGGAGCAGCCAAACAAGCCCTAAACGAATGCAAAGTCGCTTTTCTACAAAACCGACCGATTCAGTTTCGCGCTCGCTGCATTCGTTCCAGTTCGTGTTATTCGATCAAATACTCTTCATTCTATGCAAATACGCAAGATTCATGCGTTTGGAGCAGCCAAACAAGCCCGAAACGAATGCAGAGTCGCTTTACAACAAAATCAACCGATTTAGTTTTGCGCTCGCTGCATTCGTTCCAGAGCTCGTGTTATTAGATCAAAAACTCTGCATTCTATGCAAATAAGCAAGATTCATGAGTTTAGAGCAGCCAAACGGGCCTTAAACGAATGCAAAGTTGCATTATAACGAAATCGACCGATTGAGTTTTGCGCTAGCTTCAGGCGTTCCAGCTCGTCGGATTAGATCAAAAACTCTTTATTTTACGCAAACACGCAAGATTCATGCGTTTCGAGCAGCCAAACAAGCCTCAAACGAATGCAAATTCGCTTTATAACGAAATCGAACGATTGCGTTTTGCGCTCCCTAAAGGCGTTCCAGCTCGCCTAATTAGATAAAAAAACTCTTCATTGTATGCAAATACGCAAGATTCAAGCGTTTAGAGCAGCCAAACTAGCCCCAAACGAATGCGAAGTCGCTTTATAACGAAATCGAACGATTGCGTTTTGCGCTCCCTGTAGGCGGTGCAGCTCGCCGAATTAGATCAAAAACTCTTCATTCTATGCAAATACGCAAGATTCGAGCGTTTGGAGCAGCCAAACAAGCCCCAAACGAATGCAGAGTCGCTTTATAACGAAATCGACCTATTCAGTTTTGCGCTCGCTGCATTCGTTCCAGCTCGTGTTATTAGATCAAAAACTCTTTATTCTATGCAAATACGCAAGATTCGAGCGTTTGGAGCAGCCAAACAAGCCCCAAACGAATGCAAAGTCGCTTTTCTACAAAACCGACCGTTTCAGTTTTGCGCTCGCTGCATTCGTTCCAGTTCGTGTTATTCGATCAAAAACTCTTCATTTTATGCAAATACGGAAGATTCATGCGTTTGGAACAGCCAAACAAGACCCAAACGAATGCAAAGTCGCTTTATAACGAAATTGACCGATTCAGTTTTGCGCTCGCTGCATTCGTTCCAGCTCGTGTTATTAGATCAAAAACTCTTTATTCTATGCGAATACGCAAGATTCGAGCGTTTGGAGCAGCCAAACAAGCCCCAAACGAATGAAAAGTCGCTTTTCTACAAAACCGACCGATTCAGTTTTGCGCTCGCTGCATTCGTTCCAGTTCGTGTTATTCGATCAAAAACTCTTTATTTTATGCAAATACGGAAGATTCATGCGTTTGGAGCAGCCAAACAAGCCCCAAACGAATGCAAAGTCGCTTTATAACGAAATTGACCGATTCAGTTTTGCGCTCGCTGCAGGCGTTTCAGCTCGTTTAGATAGATTGAAAACTCTTTATTCTATGCAAATACGCAAGATTCGAGCGTTTGGAGCAGCCAAACAAGCCCCAAACGAATGCCAAGTCGCTTTATAACGAAATCGACCGATTCAGTTTTGCGCTCGCTGCATTCGTTCCAGCTCGTGTTATTAGATCAAAAACTCTTTATTCTATGCGTATACGCAAGATTCATGCGTTTGGAGCAGCCAAACAAGCCCGAAATGAATGCAAAGTCGCTTTATAACGAAATTGACCGATTCAGTTTTGCGCTCGCTGCAGGCGTTTCAGCTCGTTTAATTAGATTGAAAACTCTTTATTCTATGCAAATACGCAAGATTCGAGCGTTTGGAGCAGCCAAACAAGCCCCAAACGAATGCCAAGTCGCTTTATAACAAAATCAACCGATTTAGTTTTGCGCTCGCTGCATTCGTTCCAGAGCTCGTGTTATTAGATCAAAAACTCTGCATTCTATGCAAATACGCAAGATTCATGAGTTTAGAGCAGCCAAACGGGCCCCAAACGAATGCAAAGTTGCATTATAACGAAATCGATCGATTGAGTTTTGCGCTAGCTTTAGGCGTTCCAGCTCGTCTTATTAGATCAAAAACTCTTTATTCTACGCAAATACGCAAGATTCATGCGTTTCGAGCAGCCAAACAAGCCTCAAACGAATGCAAATTCGCTTTATAACGAAATCGAACGATTGTGTTTTGCGCTCCCTAAAGGCGTTCCAGCTCGCCTAATTAGATAAAAAAACTCTTCATTGTATGCAAATACGCAAGATTCGAGCGTTTAGAGCAGCCAAACAAGCCCCAAACGAATGCGAAGTCGCTTTATAACGAAATTGAACGATTGTGTTTTGCGCTCGCTGTAGGCGTTCCAGCTCGTCTTATTAGATAAAAAAACTCTCCATTCTATGCAAATACGCAAGATTCATGCGTTTGGAGCAGCCAAACACGCCCCAAACGAATGCAAAGTTGCTTTATAACGAAATCGACCGATTCAGTTTTGCGCTCGCTGCATTCGTTCCAGCTCGTGTTATTAGATCAAAAACTTTTTATTCTATGCAAATACGCAAGATTCGAGTGTTTGGAGCAGCCAAACAAGCCCCAAACGAATGCAAAGTCGCTTTATAACGAAATCGACCGATTCAGTTTTGCGCTCGCTGTATTCGTTCGAGCTCGTGTTATTAGATCAAAAACTCTTTATTCTATGCGAATACGCAAGATTCATGCGTTCCAGCTCGTGTTATTAGATTAAAAACTCTTTATTTTATGCAACTACGCAAGATTCATGCGTTTCGAGCAGCCAAACAAGCCTCAAACGAATGCAAATTCGCTTTTTAACGAAATCGAA